>OY756420.1:4329802-4765941 GCA_963576905.1 Mystacides longicornis
AGTTGGAATGAATGCTGTGGAAATGAGATCACTCCGTAGGATATGCTGGAAGAGATTGATTGATAAGGTGAGGAATGAGAATATTAGAAAGGAATGTGGAGTGGATGTTAGTGTAGTGACTAGAATGAAAGTTAATAAATTAAGGTGGTTTGGGCATGTAGAGAGAATGAACGAGGAAAGAATGACAAAAGGGATATATAAATCTGAAAGAATGGGTGCACGCAGACGAGGTCGACCTCGAATGACATGGTCCGATCATATCGGTTCAGTCTTAGAGGAGGGCCAAATCAGGAGCAAAAGAAATAGGAGAGCATGTATGCGGAATGTTATGCGTTTGGAAGAAGCGAAAGACGTTTGTTTGGATAGGCTGGAATGGACATCCGTACTCTCTGCCTACCCCCTTCGGGAAACGGCGTGATGGGTAAAAAAAAAATCTATTACCGTCTTATTTATAAAAAAATTCGTTAATCGTTAGATTACGTAGAACTCACGGATCAGTTTTTATTTAAATTATAAAAAAAATATTTTGATACGCGTTTGTTATGTATGAAGATCACATTTCACACAAAACTTTGTAAACAAACAAAATAGTAGCCGGGCAACGCGAGTGTTTACAAACAATATGCGCTATGTCAGATTTGAATGATTTCGAGTTAGAACATTCTAAAATAGCAATACCAAAAAAAATAATTAAATGTAAACGCATTATATTGGTTGACTGAAGACCGACTGTACTTTTACATTTCTTATTCTTCTATGTTTTTTTAATTTAACTAAATTGTTCAGAGTTCTTATGAATACCAATCTTTATTTTATGTCTAAAGTCTGAGACTTTTTTTAATTTTCTTTTCTTCTTTCTTTTCAGAGAGTTGGCTGCGACTTGAGGATTGGCTCCAATAAACGCGTAGACGAATGCGGGGTTTGTGGTGGAGATGGTTCTTCCTGCGCCAGACCCCTTTACCAATGGGAGACCGCTCCTATGTCCTTGTGCTCTGTCACGTGTGGAGGAGGTAAGTCTCTTAAATCAGACAATTTCGAAAAAAAAAAAATTTCCTAAAGCAACTTCCTTCTATTCTAAATGGCCAATATGGCAAAAGGCCAGATATGGCCAGACAAGATAGCATAAGGTGTGTTCTGAAATTCCACAAAGTCTATTTAAATAGCACCTTTTGATTATTTCATATGTTTACGTACATACCATGGACTGCGTTATAATTCGTAGAAAGATGAAGATTGGTAGAAATATGTCCGGAGAAACCTTCCGTGATACGAGTACGAAACATGGAGAACCGATGGATATTATAAGGTGAAAATGTCAGAGAAGACAATTTTGGAACGATCATCAGTCAAGAATGGAGGATACAAGGGCTGCAAAAAAGAGACAAGATACTATTTTCTTTTCTTTTTAGGGGATGTTTTGCGCTCCAACCTGTAGTGGTCTATTGTTCATGGTGTTTCCACATTAGAGCTTCAGGAAGTCCAGCATTAGGAGGGGATCCAAGGCGGACAAGATACTACAGGAAAACAATAACTCCTTCTCAATATAAACTATAAGTGTGCGAAATTTCATACTCCTCCGTCCGCGCAATTTTCATAAAAATAGTCACAAAGGTTGTGCTTCACGTATTAATATATGTAGCTATCTATATTATAAAAATGGAGAGATATTTTGCATGGTCATCGCATCACGCCTAAACGGCTGGACCGATTTCGCTAATACATTTTCATTAAAAAATTCCTTAATCGTAAGATTACATATAAATCACTGAACAGTTTTTACTTAAATTATAAAAAAAAAATTTAATCCGCGTTTGTTATGTATGAAGATGACATTTCATACAAAATTTTGTAAACAAACAAATAGTAGCCGGGCAACGCGGGTGGTAACTACCAATATTCGCTATGTCAGATTTGAACGAGTTATTGATGCAGAATAGGTATGTACCTTATTTTTTAATTATTTTTTTTATATCAAAATATAGTTAAGTCCTTATTAAATCATATTAAACCTTTATGTTTCAGCCAAAATGAACCAATTCATGTTTGATCACTTCAATTTTAATATTTGTACCTACTTAAAAAGTATTATTTGAGTATTTTCTTCAAAAGTCATTATATTTCTTATAAATTTAGTTGGTGCATCATGGTTGTAAGACCTCCATGATTACGGAATGCAATACATACCTATTTGCTTTATTTGTTTACAATTTCTATTATCAAAATGGACCAAAATATGAAGGGAGCACCTAATTGGACGGAAAAAAAACATAAAAACAGTATATTTATTACAGAAAGCGTTGTTGTATACTGGAAACCATTGTTAGTTGACATAAAAACCAACATGGCGGGCTAAAATCTACAGAGATCAGCTCGCAATCAATCGATATGGGTTAAACTACCTCGACGACGGCTTGATCGCAAATTTTCTACCGCTGAACTCTTTTTTTCCACTGATCAGAGTTTTTTAAAGCAGTAAGAAGCTAACCTTCATAGTACTATAACAACATAATTTTTATTCCAAATTTGAAAAATGGAAATTAAATTAAAGTTTGACAGGAACTGTCAGTTGTTTGATACTTGGTGCGATTGACAGAATGTCGATGGAAAATATATGCTTTGAAACACTTGCTTCGATTTAAATTACATTGATTAGAAGGTAATAAGCTTATCATTATACAAATTCTAATTAAATATTCATAGTTAGGAACACAGGACAACGTCTGTCGGGAAAACTAGTAGATGATATTTTTGTTCGTACCGATAAACCGGAGTTTAATCCGACGGCACGAACGGAATGAATGAAATACATATTATACTTTTATCATATACAGTGGAATCCTGTTAAACCGTTTTTTCTGTCGTCCGGTATCCTACATCATAATATATTAATTAAAATATATATTATATTTAATAAATGCTATTTATTATTAATGTGGATGGATTTTAATTAAATCCATTATTTCATATTTTTAAAGGGATTTTACAAAGGCTACAGAATTCAAAAAATGCACTCTACCGTGACGTTGTGTGTTTGTTTAATATTCATCAAACAGCATTTTATGCAATCATTACATACTAGTGGTCGGCTACTGCTCGAAAGTCGACCATAACTAATTAAGATTATATGTTTGAACATTCCTTTATCAAAGACTGAGCGAGCGCTATTTCACAATTTTCTTTCCAAAATAATGACATGGATACGTCAAATTGTAGGTTATGTTGATAATATGTTCAAAGTTTTTTTTATGGTTATTTAATACAAAAAATATTACTGATCTATTCTCAATTTGACCACGGATAAACAAAATATTTTTGTCAAAATGTCAAATACATCGAAGTGTGTATGAGTATCAAATACATAACATTACAGCAGTGTTTGTAATGTTTTTTTTTTATTCTATCTACTCTTATTTATTTATCGTATGGTCATAATATGTACATCACATGTTTACATGTAGAAACAATACAGAAAATTATATTAAAATATTATATTACAAACATCAGTTGCAATGGCTTGCAGTTTCTTGTCTCTGTGATGTGATGTACGCCAGGAGATTGATGTCTTAATCTATCTACTCTTAAATATAATTTTAAACTATAAGTTTGCGAAATTTCATACTCTTCCGCCGCTCAATTTTCGTAAAAATGGTCACAAAATTTTTCCTTCACGTATTAATATATAGATAATTGCATCTGTATTCTGATATTATGTTTAAACAAATATATAAATAATAATTTGCGAAATGGATGATTTATATACACATTGAGTGAATCCAATTTCATTTACAAAAAAATGGATTCTAGATAGGTAATGAAGTGGTTGAGTCTAGCGGCTACTAATCCATATTGCTGTAAATAATCCACCTCTAATCCATCTGAAATTCCGGAATCCATATTGGCTAGCTGCCGCTAATAGTGCAGAGTGCTCCATTGATGACAAATAGAGACAACTATACTATGGAACGCATTGTCTGTAAGGAATCAGCATCTAGTAGCTGCTCCGATACTGCCTGGCTCAACGCAACCCTGAAAGATATGGTGCAGATATGGTCAGGGTTAGCCGAGATTTGATGGGCTGCTACACTTCAGCCCTACATAAATAAATGGGGATGGATGGATGGATAGACTCACCAGCAAGGGTATGTGAGATGTCACAAACAATCGTTTATCTGATAAACGAGTGTCCCATGTAAGAATTCAAAGAGGGACTGCAGGACGCACTGACGGATGAAGCGATCTAATGACTTCGGTCTCTATGAGCGACCATAGGTAGGAGAAGAAAAAGCTTGAAACAGAAAGATGGTCAAATGAACCCTCAAAGGCATAGAGTATGAAAAATGTTCAGGTGCATGATGTTCGTAATATTCATCATAAACTCAATTTTCGTCCCAATAACTGCTAGATTTTACTGTATTGTGAGATTAAAAACAGTTTTCCAATAATTCATTGTGTTTTCAGGATACCGCATGGCTCGGCCAGTGTGCCGGAACAGGATATCCGGGACTGACGCCGATGAGCAGCTATGTAATGCCTCCCAAAGGCCGGACCCCGCTGTCCAGCAGTGTAACATGCATCTGTGCCCACCAAAGTAAGTTCAGTCCTTAATCCTCCCAATTTTTTACACTCGGTACAAATATTTTGACAGTTGTTGACGGGTTCATTGTTGTCTGTGATTTAGTATTGTATGAAATTTTCAAAAAAAAAATCAGTTGAAAACGCAAAAATATATATTTTTTATTTTGAACCAACAAAACGTAGTCATAATATTTAGAGACGATATCATGTTGTTTATTTTACAAACTGTATTTAGGCATTTCCTACGATTAAACTGTATCCAAAGACGAAAATTTAAAAAGGATACCTACAGTATGTAATGAGGATTGCCACTCAGATAACAATAGACGGTAGAAATGGCAAGCCAAAAATACTACTACGAAAGAATGTTAAACTATATTACTGTATTCAGAACTGAGATATCATAACTTTCTCGCTACCCATCGAGGTTTATAAGATCAAGAGGATTTTCATAATCGGTCTAAATACGATCTCGTTGCGATCTTATTCAAATCCTTAGCCTTTCGGATCGCATCTGGCGATTCCATGAAAATTCTTTGAAACACAATTCTTCGAAAAATCGTTTTAAGTTTGGTCTGAAAAAGTTTTAAGTTTGGTCTGATGATGGCTGGTAGCCGAAACCGGTAACCAAAGAAATAAATATATAAATAAAAACAGTTAAAAAATAGTTAATTTTTCCAAAACATAAAAAAAATCTTCGAAAAATCAATTGTTCGAATTATAAACAATTATTGTTTTAAAGCGTATTGGAATGAATATTTCTACGAATATATTTCTTTTTTAATAAATTTGTATTACTTTATTAATTCGGAGGAACAGCTGAGAAGTTATAACATAACCTAACCTAACTCATTCATGTAAAAAGTTGAAAGCTTGCTAACGCTAACGTGAAATAAAAATTTTCGAAGAATTGTGCATTAGGTTAATTGTGATTTCGTACAATTGCCATTAGGTGAATTGTGATTATCGAAGAATTGTAATTCAAACAGTTTGAGTGTTACCGCATCTGGCTATTTCCGGGCATACAACCATAAAAATATCTCGAAGAATCACTGTTCAACTACACACTTAGTTTTTTTACTGGATACAGACAGCTTTTTTTTAAATTTACAATATTCAATATATCATTTACACACTCTCTCCAGAATTGATTAACATATCTACGAAGGAAATGATTAAATAATAATTGAATTTTTCCCTTTTTAGTCACAACAAAACACATGAGTTACTTACAGAAAATAGCTTAGATAAAGTGAGAGAAGCTTAAGTGCCGTTCTTAGCAATTATCCGCGTCAAACTGTCATTCAGGCTTTTGTTGTACCAACTTTACTTCCAGAAAAGTGCTAGCAAACGTTAGAGATATCTGCTCAGTTATATTATTAAAAATATACTTCAATAATTCCGCATATAAATATAAAAATTTTAAGAATTTATGTCACAAGTTCTTTTATTTCTTCTGTCAAACTTAAAATGAAAAAAAATCCATCTTACATAATTAAAAAATAATAATAATAATTTAATTTATAAAGAAAAAACGAAATTAAATATTTTGAAAAATAAATCATAGCGTGGGCGAATAAAAAAACAATGAACGTTCTGATTCTTAGAAAATAACATCCGATAATTGAAATAATTACCTATTCTCTTCAACATTTTGGTACTAGTCCAATTCTTTTAAACTAAATCCAGACTCTTTGGTCTTAAGTATTGAGAAATCATACGTCGGTGCAAGAAGTGAAGTGTTCCGAGAACAGAACATAATAGAGGTCAGTTTAAAAAAAAGACTATGGAAGTATCTTTTTCATGTGTTTGCCCTAAACATCGAAGATCTTACATCTTATTCTGTTTCAGATGGACTGTAGGAGACTGGGCTCCCTGCTCGGCAACCTGCGGAGGCGGCACGAGGTCTCGCAGGGTGGAGTGTGCCGCTCACACCAGCAACGGCACAGTCCAATTGGCCAACGAAGAGGCTTGTCACGGAGGAAGACCAAGACATCTGGAACCCTGTGCAGAGATTACGTGTCCGCATTGGGTCACCCAGCAGTGGAGTGGGGTAATTTTATTTTATATATAACTAGCTTATACCCGTCTTGCTTTACGTTTTTGATTCCGATTGTCAGGCTTGATCGTTAGGTAATTAAACAGGTTCTAGTCTAGCTTCCCATTGCTTTGTAGACCTCTATAACTGACATAAGCACAGAAAAAGAAGAATGACACTTTTAATGTTTATTAAAATTTTGTATGAAGATCCTAAAAAATAGGGTTTTTTAATTAGCTCTAAATAATTATATTAAAGTTAATGCAGCAAATTGTATTAAAGAACCTTCTCCGGCATTTTGCACGGCTCTGTGCAGATTCATATCTGACGTAGCATTTGTATTTTGAGCGTAATGCTATGACATACGGTAAAAAGCAAATAAAAAAACATTTCTGAATTATTTTGTAGATAGAGGAGGGGCTAATGCGAGTTTTATTTAATTTCCCAATTTACCACGCAACTCTTAATTTTTTCTTTCATAAGAACCTTCTACTGATAAAAGCCAACACGACAAAAAAAGAATTAGTGAAATCGGTTCAGCCGTTTAGGCGTGATGCTCCCATATACGGTAAAAGGCAAATATAAAAACATTTCTGAATTATTATGTAGATAAAATGCAATTTACGATGTAAAACTTAATTAATTTTAGCTAATAAGTTATTGAATTATGTTAAGATTATCGTTGATTCGGGTGAAGGATGACGTTCGATGGGACATAGGCTTGAAATCAAAACATTTCCTCTTTAATTGCTTTACTTTTTAAAAAATCTAATAGATGGCGGTGTAGTAGGAAGTACATAACATGTGATGTATGTTTGCGTATTGTATAGATATGTCGAAAGAATTGACCCATTTAAACCAATTTTTCAGAATTATTATGTTAAGATATACAATTTTTTCATTTCCTTTCTTCTACTCCTGCGCCTGTCTCCTGATCCTTGCCTTCCTCGCTATGCTTGATTCTGTTCTCTCTTCCTCCATTCCTCCCTGTCACCGGCCAGCCTCTTCATCTCCTGGTACATAGTATATACCTACTTATCTCTGCGTTATGTACTACTATCTCTCTTAATATTTATTTGAATTCTCTACGAAGACCACAAATGGCATAGAAACATATATCAAAAATAGCACCTTCTTAATACTTTTATATCCCCACTCAATATGTCGTTACCAAGTTGATCATAAATAGCAGCGAAACCTGTCGGGCGACAGGTATAGAGAACGGACCTTAGTTGTAAGATTGTCCGATTGTCCTATGAATCGTCACATTTTTTTGTTCAAGAGCTACATGGGACAATGTGCGCTATCATTGTGGGCCGCTACACGAGCGCAAGGCTGTAAATAAAAATAGGGATCTTTATGAAAATTATTTTTTTAAAAAGCTGGGGCAAAACGCTTGTTTTTAATAACAGAGCTCATTCTGTGTAAGAATTTATTGTTAAGAAATATAAATTCATGTTTCTGTATTAAATAGCTTCCTTTCTTATAACATTCTCTCGTTGCCAGGGTGGTTGCCAACCACTAATATATGTAGCTTCTAAAGTTCTTGTCTACACAAAATTCACAACTGATACGGTACCTGCATGTGTATAAGCTCTCTTTTCTATGATCGGGAGTTAATTTTATATAGTTTCCTTTCCTATAACATTCTCTCGTTGCCAGGGTGGTTGCCAACCACTAATATATGTAGCTTCTAAAGTTCTTGTCTACACAAAATTCACAACTGATACGGTACCTGCATGTGTATAAGCTCTCTTTTCTATGATCGGGAGTTAATTTTATATAGTTTCCTTTCCTATAACATTCTCTCGTTGCCAGGGTGGTTGCCAACCACTAATATATGTAGCTTCTAAAGTTCTTGTCTACACAAAATTCACAACTGATACGGTACCTGCATGTGTATAAGCTCTCTTTTCTATGATCGGGCGTTAATTTTATATAGTTTCCTTTCCTATAACATTCTCTCGTTACCAGGGTGGTTGCCAGAATTAATGGATGTAGGTCCTAGATTTCTTGTCTACACAAAATTGACAACAGATACGGTACCTGCATGTGTATTTTTAAACAACAGATGTCGAGTACCTCTAATATTTATTTTGTTTAAAGGATTTTTATTTTCTAAATAAACAATTTCTCTAATACATTTTTTTGAAATCCAATAGCTTCGTCCATGTTTTATCTCAACATAAAGAATTTACGTTTTATGCTTCGAGCTATTTTGTTTAACAGAGAGTGGAAAATAATAAAACAACGAAGAAAAGTGATTAAATCTGTTTTCCCAACATTTCTATGCTTGGTTTTCTATTTCATACGATTTGCGGTGCAAGCAGATAAAAACATTCACTTTTTGTAAGGTTTGTGTATTCACATAGTGAAAGTTCATTTTGATGATTAAAATGATTACACAGTTGCACTTTCACAATTTTTTTATGAATGTCGAGCGCTTTCGTCCGACTCACGCAGACATTTCTCTTGATGTCTCTTGACAATGTCTGCGTGAGTCGGACGAAAGCGCTCGAGATTCATAAAAAAATTGTGGAAGTGCAACTGTGTAATCATTTTAATCATAAAAACATTCATTTGGATTTTAAATTTTCTGAATATATATAAAAAATAATGAATTAGATAATCTTAACTCGTACTTAAGATTATCTAAGTCGTATGTACGCGAGTGTTGATATTGTCTTGGGGAGGTTCATGAATGATGAGGTTTTTGCAAAAATTCGGGAGGAATATCAAATTTTGTACAACATATCGGAGAGACGTGCGAAATGGCTGGGAGATGTAATGAGGCGTGGTCGAGGGTTCGATTTGTAGAGGACGCCCGCGCCAGGAGTATACCAGGTCTTCCAGGATATAGAATGCAGGTCATACGTAGAGCTAAAGAGAACCAAACCGATAGGAGTAGAGGAGATATTCGTGCTTGTTGCCAACCAATCCACAATATTGTTAAACTTGTTTCTTAATAACGGTAAGAAAAAAGTTGACGAAAGTGCACGAACTAATCTAAGTTTTCGTGAGAGAGCATCGACGTAATGGTATTGAAATAAATTAAAATTATCCGTTTAATTAGTAATTAGTTTCTGTTTTCTAAGATTTGAAATTTTATAAAACCGTTCGCCGAAAGCATTTAATTTCGAAAACATTTGCATCGCAAACAATTTTCCGTGGGGGCTCACAACGCTTGCTTTTTCAGGAAATTGTTTTTAAACAAAAATTATTATTTTTGTTCATTTTTCGGATTGCTATTTTTATTTTATTTTATTCGTCCATTATGGCTCCCCTAATCCAAATGTTTTTGTTGAAGTATGAATACTGCTTGTTTTCATGTGCCCCATCCCACGTGTGCTGAATATTCTTCGTCTCTTTCTGTTCGCTCGTGTGAATATCAAAAAATCAAGCCATTTCTTGATCATCTCTCTCTTTCGTTTCTCATTTCAAGCTTTATGTATAAAGTATATTAATCTTTATTAGATTTTCAACCCTCTGCATCGTTACATCGTAAAAATAACCTCGCAATTAATTTTATTTAACAATGATGTCAGAGGCATTATTACAATTGAATGTTCAGTGGCTTTTTTAAACTTTATTGTCTACATGAACCTCTTTGACTATATTTTTGAAGATGGACGCGCTTTTTAGAAAAAAATAACCAAGTATATGAACTAAGTAGTCTAAACTCTACATAATGCATGTATGTGCTGCCATTGTCAATCTATTCATACAAATGGTTGACCAGTGCTCGAAATTCGATAACTACCTATTCAAAGTTTTTTCTATTATTATTAAAGACAAACAATATTAATCTATTCTCAATTTGACCACAGATAAGAAAAAGTATAGATGCGGTGGTACCATCTTATACCCAAAATTCTCCTGAGGCACTTCGTTTCGAATGCAGATACTTTTTGTGCCTGGGCTTTGGTCAGGTGCCAGGACTCACACCCATACAGGAAAATGGGCAACACACACGCACAGTTTTCATTTCGTCTCAACACTAAACGCCGACGCCTTCCATATTTTGGTCATGTTGTTAAAGGCGCCACTTGCCATACCGATACGTATCGGGAGCTCAGCCCCGAGATCACCAGTGGTGGTAATGGTTGCTCCCAGGTACTTAAACTTATCCACCCGGGAGACCTGGTGACCATCGATGGTTATCGGCAGCTGTTTATCGGGTAGGTATTATTCGCTATGAGCTCCGTCTTACTGGCATTGACTCGAAGGCCAAGGCGTGCTGTTTCATCGCAGAGTCTTGAAACAATGCGCTGTAATTCCTCCACTGTCGTACTGAACAACGCTAGGTCGTCCGCGTACTCCAGATCGCACAGTTCGCCCATTAGACCATCTCTCTGAGTTATTGGTATACCTCTTTCTCAAGAGGAAGTCCATGACAATAATAAATATAAATGGAGCCAGTACGCAGCCCTGTCTGACTCCCGTGGTGACACTCTCCGAACCACGAACTTCTTCCGTACCAGCGAGATGAAGATTCTGAGAAACATCTCCGGAGAAACCTTCCATGAGAGTTCGAAACATGGAGATCCGATAGATATTGTAAGGTGAAAATGTCAGAGAAGACTATTTTGGAACAATCATCAGTCAAGAATGGAGGATACAGGAACTGCAAAAAAGAGACAAGATACCACAGGAAAACAGACCTCCAGGATAACCACCTTGACGATAGGTGAGGATAGGTCAGCTTCACAAGAGGATAATGTAACAGAACCAACAGGCCAGCAGAATGCGGCGACGTTTCAACACTTTTTATTTAAATCAACGACGTTTTGTCAAAATGAAAAGTTTCGATGTTGTATATCCACCCCCAGTGCTCGCAGGCCTCGCACCCTTCCTCGTGTTGTTACATTTGGGTACAAAACCTTTCATGATATTTCTCCACACTCGACATTGGAGGACACTGCGCTACTTCACCTGTTATTTTTTAGAGGACTCTCGAGTGGGTCGCTCTCTGCTCCTTTCACGGCATTACGGGATCCTGGGCCATTATTTATTTAACCTTCCTCTGTTACCTGAATAAAAATACCCAGGTACTGGATTCGCGCTTAAAAGACTTGGAGTGTGTCAAGATACTCAAAGCCATATTGTGGAATCATTATGAGCTGAACATTCTAAATTATATCACATTGAAAGGTACAAGATACCTTCTATAGCATTTTGTAAGTTCCGTGTTTTGATGCACCTAGTGTAAGATTACTGTGATGAGCTTAAAAGATAGTTGCACTCTTGTCTCTCATATAGACATTATCAAGAGTATATAACAACTAATGACTGTAACAATTCACTCTAACATATCTACTTGTTGTATACATGGGATTTTTCGACATGTCGAGAATTCTCATGATTAGGAGTTTCGGAGACTTAAAAATACCACCTAAGTGCGAACGTTGTTAATGTAAAGTGATCACACTAAGCCAGCCTTCGAAATAACAGTAGAAGATGGTCGTAAGCCTGTAGTGGTTTGTTCCATTTAAAAATCGAACATCAGTAATGAATTTTTAGAGTCATTAGTTGTTACATATTCGTCGTGATTATTTTTTGAGTGTGCTAGAAATCCGTTATATCGTACCTTTAGTGGGTACCTACCAATTTAATTTTGCCACGTTGAAGACTGCGAACTTTGTAGGAACCTCTAATCAAGCTTCTTATTATGTCATAGCGATAAATAGTGACTAAGTATGATAGAAAGAAGGTTAAGCCTAGGGGTTAAAGAATTCCAACGAAAATACCGAGTGACGGCCGAACTTAACTAACTATGATAAAGTATTATTTTTTATGAGAAGTTGTGGAAAGCGGAGGTACAAATTAAAATTCGAAAAGGCTCATTTTATACAAAATATTGTCGTTGATATGATAGACTTTGTGAACAAGTATCCAACTAATAGTGTACATTAAATGCAGTATTCTTAATGTCGTGCTTTCAGATCCGAAGAAAGGCGGTTGAATAATATTTGATCATTACCCGAAATCGAAGATCTTTCATGCGATATAATATTGTGCACCTATACCTATGGAATCCATATTTTACAACTGGACAAGATCCAGACTTTTTTGTATGCAGGACACGCAAATGTTTTGAGAATGCATTGTGTAGTTCTCTACCCTATGGCGCTCGGACGTAATGTACTAAAGTGTTGTGCCCTGGATAACATCTGTTGGTCGGAATTTGACACTCCCGATTTTCTATCTATCCTCAGATTCCGCAATTCGACCTCAATCAGATCGATTGATACTTTACAGTTGTCCACGCCAATGAAAAACATAGGTTTGAGGACACGTCTGTATCGTATGTAGAGGGTATGATTCTTCGCAGCGTTCCTTGATACATTTGGCAGTCCTCATCATGTCTTCAAGACACACATTTTCAAAATTCTTTTATGCAATATAACTAATTCGCTAATAATGTAATTTCCTTCCCACATCCCTTACTTCTTTCGACCATTTGGGCTCTCCTTTCGTGTTTTTTTTTTTTTCATTTTGTGTTTGACAATTTTGTTTCATATTGCACTTGCACTAAACGTATTTCTTTTTCATTTTGTTTCATTTGAACGGGTGCCTGTTTAAATAAATATAAAAATTACATTTGACGCTTCTCGATGGAAGGACAATTTATTTTAAGGACATAAAGTATAGTTGTTTTGATATGAATATACTTAATAAATAAATAAAATGTTCGTTATTCGTATATTAAAATGATTCATGAAAGTGTTCTTTACCCGAATAATTCACTGTTATTATACTGTTCGTTAACTGATCACCCACTGTATTTAAAACAACATTTTCACTTATTCTTAATGAAGGTGGAAGGTTCATACTATGCAACCCTTCATTTCGCTGCGCCGTTTGTATAGGAAAATGCCCTCTTTCAAACAGGGCTGTTCATTTCTCTCAAACTACAACTTTTTGGAAGCTGTATTCTTAATGAAGTTTTTCTTTTTTCAATTAAGACTTCTCGAAAACATTTAGAAAGACCGTTTCTTAAATTTTTTAAAACCTTGTTTTTGTTATTCCTAATTTTTAAGGGTTTCTGGCTTATGAAACCTATATGAGATTAATTATTTCGAAAAGAGGTCGCTTAGATAGAAAGACGTCAATTTCGAAAAAATAAACGCCCCATTACAAGAAGAACTTTTCTAAAAAAAGATAAATTTTCGTTTGATCTAGTGTCGAATACGCACCCATAAGTAAACGTATACGCACATTTTTTGCCCAACTACGCTGGTTGCCCCATCAAAAAGTATTCACAAAGCCCTGTCGTGGAGCAATTTAGTGTCCGAAGAACAACTCGACTGCCATAAATCAAGAACCGCTCCGCTGAATAATTGTATTAATATTTGATAAAATCCTCTCTAATACAATTTCTCATCCGCAGGTACACTGTCTTGGCCAGTGGCGTGCGCCTGGTGCTTTATGGGGGGCTTAAATAATGTTCTATTAAACCTTCTCGGATGCCGCTGAGGTCTTAAACCCGATTAGTTTCGCCTTGAATATTTCAAAATGTCAGAATCCCTCTACATCCATCGCTTCTATATCCACTTCGTTTCTTTATTTTACAATCATATCAAATTTCTACCTCGCAGAATCCTCACAGCAACGTTAATACCCAAAATTGGTCAGTCAAATCTGACGGACAATGCCGGACGTTGAATAAAATACTAAAGGTTTTTTAGATTCTTTGGACTTTTCTGGTTCGCTTAACCCGACCTCTAGACAGCATTATCCGTCAATGCGTGTAAGTACACACTTCAGTCTTTATAAGAATCAGGAATGTGTAAATACAACACAATGTCCTTCCTTTTTATATACATAGTCCACTAATAGACGTAAGGCCTCCCCCAGACTCTTCCACGTCCACCGATCTTATGCAACCTGCATTATCTGCGAGCCAACGGTTTTACGATGTCGTCCCTCCATTATAGCTGGGGACGGCCAGGATTTCTAATTGAAGTCTTATATAGGGCGCAGGTACAAGCCGTTTTGTCCATTTATCGTCTAATAGAGCGACATGACTGCCACTCGTTCGACAATGTCCGACACTAAGCTCCTGTTATGGTGTTTCTAATTCTGTCCGTTCCATTGCTCTCCAGACCACCCTTAGTTTTTCAGCACTTCTTTGGGTTAATATGATGGTCTCAAACCCATAAGTAAGTACTGCTGAGACACAAGCATCATCGATGTTTGAGGTTGATGGGGATTTTACGATCCTTTAATATCTGACCCATATTTTGGAAAGCCGCCCATCTCATGCCAGAGTTCTTCCGTCTATTTATGCGGATCTGTGCTAAGCATAATTTTGTATATTAAATAGATGTAAGAATCTACCGTTTCAAAACACAATGTCATGTTTAGCAAATCATCGATACAGCCTACATTACATCTGCTACAGTTGATCTTATACCATAATATCTATCTAGGATATAGGTATAAAAACAAACAGTCATTTTATCGGGTCAGGTTCCTGCTGTGTTCAGGCTATTCGCGAAAAAGTCTAGTACGCTCGACTAATTCCAATGGGTTGTTTTCTTTATTCTTTTCGCCACCGGGGGCAGCACTGACAAACAGGGTCTAATAGAAATCAGTGTTGCCTACGTGGGCGATTTATCGCCATTTGGGCTACTAAAGCCGCCCATCTCATGCCAGAGTTCTTCCGTCTATTTATGCGGATCTGTGCTAAGCATAATTTTGTATATTAAATAGATGTAAGAATCTACCGTTTCAAAACACAATGTCATGTTTAGCAAATCATCGATACAGCCTACATTACATCTGCTACAGTTGATCTTATACCATAATATCTATCTAGGATATAGGTATAAAAACAAACAGTCATTTTATCGGGTCAGGTTCCTGCTGTGTTCAGGCTATTCGCGAAAAAGTCTAGTACGCTCGACTAATTCCAATGGGTTGTTTTCTTTATTCTTTTCGCCACCGGGGGCAGCACTGACAAACAGGGTCTAATAGAAATCAGTGTTGCCTACGTGGGCGATTTATCGCCATTTGGGCTACTCGGAATGACAATCTGCGACGAAAAAATCTAAAAGGCGACTCCCCGGATACCAAAATTTTCGGAATGACCTTTTTTTATGTGAACTTTCACCTCACTTTTCATCTTTCCAGATACCAAATTTCATCTTTCCAGATACCAAATTTTCAGTTGGGCTACTTTTTGTATGAAAATCGGCGATATTAGGCCAAGAGCCGTTGGCAACACTGATAGAAATGTCAAATTTAGGTTTGGCTATAACCACGCTAAGACAATTGTATACAAAAGCGTGTAGATTGTTGTAATAACTTTACGTGCAATAGTGTTCATTTTGAATATATTTTTATAGGATACACTATACAACAAAACTGAGAAAATTCAGCGAGACACCAACTATACGCTTTCGAAAAGAATGAATGACATTTGACGTTAGACCCTTATTAGATGTGCTGCCATCTGGTGGGAATTGTCGGAATATCCCTAGAAAACACCCTATTATTATCCAAATTTTTCCGTAACTTGCATATTTATAAAAAAGTACCTACTTATTGTAGGTATTTTTGAGCTATCGATCGAAAAAAATTTAATAATCGTTCGTTCCGGAAAGAAGACAATAATTGCTCAAACAGCATTCTAAACTATTTCATTGATTTTCATTCCACAATAAGACGTAAATTTCAGTTTTTTTTTTATGTTAAGGACTCCCGGAATCAATAAAGTAAAATCGATTAAGTGCCAGTGCCAAAAAACAGATGTTTTCGTGAAAAGCCCTTTAAGTCTTATGACTTAAGTCACAAATATTTGACTAGTTCTAAACTAAAACTTTTTCGTGAACAAACCCACTAGTTCGATTAAAAACGTAGTGTAATAACCAAGTAGTTTACTATTTTCTTTCAAAACTTTAATAATATTTCATTTTACCTGTCTTATTAATTATTATTACACTGATCCCTTTGAAGTTTGAGAATGTTCCGAATGGTAACAACTTTATTTTTAAAATTTCCCGTTATTTGTCTATTATGTTAAACTCTCACGGAAGTTCGCAACAAATAGTTTGAACTGGAAGCAAAGTTTACAGAAAAGCGGAGAGTTAACTCAGAAAATACTAGTATGATAATGGGATACTCTTTAGTACAATCTACTTTCTGAACTCTTTAATAAAGGCATGATATTTATTTAAACAACAAGCTTAGAATGCAGAAAAACGTTCACTAATCCTAATTAATTCGGAGTACTTTTTTTTATAAACATGCACTCAATCAAATAATGATAACTACAGTTTTTAAGTAGTGATGCAAGCTTATCGGTGTTTCTTGATACATAAAAATGGAGCCCTAATTTCTGTGGTCATAGCATCACGCGTGATCGTTTGTGGGGCAATTCATGTGAAAGAAACAAGTAAGAAAGTTGCGCTAAACATAAGAAAATTTAAGAATTAAATAATAATTCAGATAAAAATTGTTTTAAATGTGGTCTATTCATTCAACAACATGTTGAATAATTTAACGTGTTTCACATGTGTTTTATTTCCTACTACACCTCCATCTCTTGGATTTTTTTTAAGTTACCCAAATATAGAGGAATTGTTTTTATTACAAACTTATGACCTGTCGGAATTCATCCAGCATCCGAATCAACAATAATTGTTACATAATGCGATTAATTATTAGCTAAATTTATTTCGGTTTTTATGTCGTTAACTGTATTTAGGTCGAAGTTCGACGGGCAGGTCAGCTAGTATACAATAAATTAAAATAAGTTTTAAAATGTTTTTTATTTCCTTAATAAAAATATTTGAATTTGAATTTGAATTTGAAAAAAAAAAGTTATTTTGAAATTAAATTGGCGTTTGACTATTATAACTGATGTGAATGGATTGGTTGTTTGAGCGATTGACAGAATTCGGATGCAAAATATACGGTTTAAAACAGATGCATTAGTAGGAATTGCATTGGTTAAATAAATACATAGGTAATTAATTTCATGGACAGTGGGGCATTTGATTGATTGATTTGAGGGCATAGGACTGACGATTCCCTTTATTCTCTGGTTAATGAATCCTTTTGCATTATACTGATGCTCTGGGTCCCTGATTCGGATTTTTATTATGCCAGCGTTCCCAAAAAAACGACGTAGGGTGAAATAAACAAAAGACATTCAAGTAAATTTCCTATGACATTCGTTCGATTTTTTTTTAACTAAGTCATTTCTCTTGAATATAATTTGTCACGACGACCTAGCGTTGTTCAGTACGACAGTGGAGGAATTACAGCGCAGTGTTTCAAGACTCTGCGACGAAACAGCACGCCTCGGCCTTCGAGTCAATGCCAGTAAAACGGAGCTCATGGCGAGTAATGCCTGCCCCGATAAACAGCTGCCGATAACCATCGATGGTCACCAGGTCTCCCGGGTGGATAAGTTTAAGTACCTGGGAGCAACCATTACCACCACTGGTGACCTCGGGGCTGAGCTCCCGATACGTATCGGTATGGCAAGTGGCGCCTTTAACAACATGACCAAAATATGGAAGGCGTCGGCGTTTAGTGTTGAGACGAAATGTAAACTGTTTGATGCATGTGTGTTGCCCATTCTCCTGTACGGGTGTGAGTCCTGGCACCTGACCAAAGCCCAGGCACAAAAAGTATCTGCATTCGAAACGAAGTGACTCAGGAGAATTTTGGGTATAAGATGGTACCACCGCATCACGAACTACGCTATACGCCGGCGCACCCAGCGTGAGCCCATCACTTCTACTATTATGTGGAGGAGATGAACTTGGCTGGGACATGTGTTAAGGATGCCGAATGACAGTTAGCCGAGGAGAGCGCTGTTCTTCCTCCCATCAGGGTCCCGATGACGAGAAAGACCCTCTCATACTGTGTTCCGCTCCTTCGAAGCAGAGCTGAGGAATCTGGACATGGTGTGGGAGGAGGTAATAAACATTGCGCAAGATGGAGAGCTCTGTTACCTCCCTATGCCCCTAAGTGGGGTCTTAAGGGAGTTTGGATTTGGATTGGATAATTTGTCACAAAAATACCTACTGTCTATAAATTATAATCTTCGAATACAGTAAAATGGGAAAGTTAATGAGACATCTTTTTGAAAAATAAAATCAATACAATGTCTCTAAAAAACTTCCAACGCCCCAGTACCTATTGTAACAATGCCTATCGCATTATATTATAATACGTGAATTTATTTATTTTTTTACGCAAACTCATCCATAAAAAAAAACAAACTTCTTCCACAATTTCCTCCTTATCACACATTTTACTCCAAGTTCTTCCATCATCCCGCTATCTCCATATTATGTATTATACTCCTAATGTAATTCTAATTTCCTTAATATGAATGATTTATCATTATGGGTTTGTTCTTCTTCCTCTTCTCTTGTAGTCGCAGTTCGCATTAGCGACTCGCACCAAAGCATTTAGGTAATCGCGAATCAATCTCAATTTGGCTTGACACAATCGGCTTTCCAATGGGTGTGGGGGTGTAAATATCAAACGTGTGTACATACTCGTATGATGCGTAAAAAAATCTCAACAAAAAACAACCCCCTGAATATAAAATAGGTTGTTTGTTGGCTAAGTGCAAAACCTGAAAGGGATTTCATTAATACTTAAAGCATTTTATTTAGAAACTTGTACATAAAAAGTTTAAATAAACATTAAAAAATATATATGGTAATAAAGCTGGGGAAAGTTATTGCCTGAAGCAATTTTCTCCAGCCAACCGGTCCCGTCAAAATAAAGATTTTTCACTCAAATTGGAATCAAACCCGGGACCTCTCGATCAGAAGTATGCGTCTATACAACAAACTACAGAGTAGGGATGGGCAAAAGTATCGATATCAAAATGTCGATATTTAAAAAAAACAATCGATAATTATAATTGTCTCGATATTTTTAATTTGGAAATCCAATCCAAATCCAAACTCCCTTAAGACCCCACTTAGGGGCATAGGGAGGCAACAAAAGCTCTCCATTGCGCTCGATCTTGCGCAACGTTAATAATAATATTTATTTGTGAATATCAAATTCGATTTTATATGAGATATTATTTTTGCTCTTAAAAATTGTAATTGCTTTGACAATAGAGCTAATTTTTTTCCCAAATACCACTTTCACTTTAGAATTTAATTATTGTATTTTGGGGTACAAAAAATATCGAACTATCGATATATTTTTTTTGTTTGCTTACAAAGCTACCGAGGTCGGTATTGAAGCCTTGAAGTACCTAAGTGTACTGAGTATAAGCTTAAGCAAAAATGTCGTAGATATTTAGAAATATTTTTTCTGTGCGATCTGCGTTAAAGCTGTTAAAGTTCATTTTAAAATCCAAACTCCCTTTACGCCCTACATAGGGACATAGGGAGGCAACAAGAGCTCTCAATTGCGCTCGATCTTGCGCAATGTTTATGACCTCCTCCCACACCATGCCCAGATTCCTCACCTCTGCTTCGAAGGAGTGGAACACAGTATGAGAGGGTCTTCCTCGTCATCGGGACCCTGATGGGAGGAAGAACAACGCTCCACTCGGCCAACTGTCCAAAATCCATCTCCTCCCCCTTTATAGTAGAAGTGATGTGGCTCACGCTGGGTGTGCCGGGGTATAGTGTCGTTCGTGATGCGGTGGTACCATCTTACATCCAACATTCACCTGAGGCACTTCATTTCGAAAGCTGAGACTTTTTATGCCTGGGCTCTGATCAGGTGCCAGTTCGATCGAAGCAATCAAACCAGAAAGCCGACCCCTTAAAAAGCTTATAAAAATTTCAACGTAAGAGTACCTAACGAAAACACATGATTATTATCTTGACATTGCAAGTTAAGCCAAACAATCATAAATGGCGTAAAAAGCAAAGCATAATATTGTTTAGATTTATTTTACTTCAATATTGTATTGGAGGGGGATCCGCGGCGGGCCTGTTGTGTGGGGCCGGCTTTTCGGTTTGGTTGCTTTGATCGTGCTGGGGGGTCGATTCGTGCGGGTCGGGTTTGCTGCGGATTGGTCTCCTCCGGACTGGCTTGCGTAGAGTGGGGGACCTTAACGGGAGTATGTATGTATGTATTGTAAGAGTTTCCTCGAATTTCATCCAAAATCGCATACACAAACTAGCCAGAATAGGTACATAATATGAATTCATCGAAATCCAAAACTGTACCCAGGGACTAAAACCGCTTACAAAATGTTATTCACTTTCCGTTTGAAATGTATCTTTGGCGGCATCTTCTTGATACTTAAAAGCATTTTCACATTTACAGAACAATAATTGTCTTTTTTGAAAAATGCGTGTTACGTACAGAATGAATGCTGAAATTGAGGTACACCTCACTGTTGCCTTGTTTTTGTTAAGATATTGAACAACTCTTCTATACCAAAGGGTTGCTAGACTTCACCGCGATTAATTAATCAAATATAACTCCTTCAAAATTTGCAAATTCATTCTCTCATTATTTTTTTGGGGGGGGTGGCGTATTTTTTCATAAAAAAACCAACCTGGAAATCGGATGAGTTATTTCCGCTAATTAAGCCGTGAAAATAAACATCTGGCCAGCATAGTAAAGCTAGAGCATTTTATGAAAAAAAAAAATGAAAAAAACTTCATCGATGGTTTCATTTATTTAAATTTAAAAGCTTCTTTCAATTAGGGTTACCAAATTCTTTAATCAAAAATATTTAGTTTATTTGATTAATTTCTTCGCCTTGTGTGTGGAAATTCCCACCGGCTTAGAATTCTTCCGTGAACGCAAAATTTTGTACGTATAAATTGTAAAGTATATGACAAAATGCCGATTTTTTTTTTCAATTTTTAATATACTGAAAGTAAATTGTACTTTGCTATGAGATAAGATTGCTAAAGGTATCCATCGCTATTGTGTATGTCTGAGAACAATAGAATAGCCAACGTGATAGATTATTGAAAGTCTCGTTGTCCTTTGGCACACATATCTGGGTTAGAAAAAAAGGAAAAAAACACATATTTTATTGTACGTCATTCGTTCTCCGTTTGTGACTGCTTTAAGGAGCATATAGAGATAACAAAAGCTCTCCACTGCACTGTACATAATCTTGCGCAGCTTCAGTGACCTCCTCTCTCACCATGTCCAAATTCCTCAGCTCTGCATCGAAGGAGCGGAATCCAGTTTGAGAGGGTCTTCCTCGTCTTCGGGACCCTGATGGGAGGAAGAACAGCGCTCTCTCCCACACTATGTCCATATTTATTCATTTTTTGCACATATACCTCCCGGTGCATAGGTGAATACTGTAATGCCGGCTGATGAAAGAAAAACCGAAAATAAATAAATAATAATAATAATATACTCAATTTTGTGCCCATTAAAAAAATGTATTGTATTTTCTGAAATTTTTAAAGGTGTGTAAATAATGCTGTGTGCTTCTCCGTTTTCAGTGTTCCGTGTCTTGCGGTTCCGGCATTCAAGTCCGCGGAGTCCAGTGCGTTGGAGGAGATGACATGTCTTCAGAAGCATTGGGTTGTGCGGAGGAGTCCAAGCCTTCTTCTCAGAGGATCTGCTCAACAGGAATCGTCTGCCCTACCTACCATCCTCAGCATGAAGATGTAAGCTTGCTTTCAGAGAATTCCAGCATGATAGGATATTTCGTCTAATTTACTGACCAATTTTTTTATCCTTCCAGGACGATATTGAAGATCTTTTACCAGGAGTGGTATACCACACTCAACCGCTGATCCAGTCATATCCACCCATTCCTGCCAAGGCTGAGAAGCTGATCGGCGAGCAGATTGTGCCCTCGGAAGCAACGTAAGTTGATCTCAATGATTTTGCACTTCTTTCACTAATAATTGCATTCTTCTTTCCATCTATTTTTTTATAATTTTATCAATAGAGCATATTACGTTAATCAGAAAATTTTAAACATTTCACAATATTTGTAATTATACAATATAAACGTGAACTTGACACAGAAATTGAAAATTTAGAAAAATTTTCAAAATAAACACCGATTCATCACGATATTTTCGTTTTTATGGGGCATATTTGTTTTAATGGTAAACTAAACGAACTCTTTGCTGAACTACGAACGAGTATTTTTCTGAGTATACATATAACAAAATACAATACAAATAATTCAATTAGTTACAATCTATATAAACTTTAAAATAATGTAACAAACTTTTGGTTGGTATAAGAAACAATATTGGTATTGCTCTGAAAAGTCCTTTGATAACTGTCATTAAATATTATTGATAGTTTCATCACTATCATTTGACCCATAACTTAGTATTTAACGACCACAGCGCCACACGCGGGACTTGTGGGGTTATTTTTAACCAACTAGCTGTAATACCTGTTAATAAAAATATGTTTGCAATTTTTAACTATTTTATGTTAAAATAAATAAAATAACATTTTTTTATATAAAGATGTCACTTTAGCCGGCGGAACTTATTGCCTGAGGCAAATTTTTTCTAGCCTAAGATAGGCCATAAAGAATTATCCAACAACTAATGACTAAAAATGCATTACCCACTTAAGGTACGATATAACGGAGCACAGTCAAAAAATAATCACGACGAATATGTAACAACTAATGACTCTAAAAATTCATTACTGATGTTCGATTTTTAAATGGAACAAACTACCACGGGCTTACGACCGTCTTCTACTGTTGTTTCGAAGGTTGGCTTAGTGTGATCACTTTACGTTAACAACGTTCGTCATTAGGTGGTAATGTTTGAGTCTCCGAAACTCCTAATCATGAGAATTCTCGACATGTTCAACATGTCGAAAAATCTCATGTATGCAACAAATAGATATTTAATAATAATAAATGAAATATAGAGATAAAAGTTGGAAATTATTGAGAACAAGAGACAACCAAATTTCTGCGACTACTGTCATGTATTTGGCGCCAGGATGTGACTATTGACCCGGTCGGGTTGAATTTGTGTGTTTTCACTTGAAATTTCTACCTGAGGTGGGCCTATCTTATCCATTTTTGTGGATGAAAAATGGATAAGATAGGCCCACCTCAGGTAGAAATTTCAAGTGAAAACACACAAATTCAACCCGACCGGGAATCGTACCCTATTGGCTGTTTGAAACTCTTTTATTTATTCTTCTTCTTCAGTACTTAAATCTTCTTGATTTGTTCGCATCACTCCTTCCTTCCAAGACATTATATCGCAGATTTATTTCCTCATACAAAAAATCACGCACTCAATCAAGCTTACTCCCTGAAATCCACCCTTGATGTGGTCTGCCTGGAGTTGTCTTCCGTGAGGTTGAACGTGTATCGCGGTCTATGGAAGTCATCAAATTTAAGACGAAGAACAATATTTCTTCTCATATTCTGTTCCATTCCTCGCAAGCTATGTAAGGAGATCGTTGACAATCCCCAAGATCGAGAGATCTTCAGGGCTTTGTTTATCTAAGATCTGTTCTTTTTTTTGGAATTAGCCTGGGTCCTTTTTGTCGGTCATACCAATGCAATGGTCCAACTCCCTCTTGTAATCCATACGTTACGATTTTCGTTAGTTTCATAAAACCCATTCTGGTTTCTCCAGTGGAATCTCTTCTCTCTAATCCACTTTTTATTGCAAATCCTGTACATTTCCTCATTGAGGATTCTATACATGAAGGTTTTGCCTAGAATAGGTTTTGCTGTCGTCTATTTCGAGTAGTTTTTCTTGCTGTGGCTGCCCCCACACACACATGTTTACAATTAAATAAGTATTTAGATAGATTAAATCCGCCATTTTAATTTAAATGTCACTTTCATTACGAGGCTTTGATATTGTAATGATTTCCCGTGCGTGTCTACCAACTGGAGGATAAGTTCCTTGTTTATTTTGGCATGTGAATTCCTAATTAAGTTCCTCTCTCAGATTTCTATTTGTTTAGGTTTAATTATTTAGTGTTGCCATATTAAATTATTTGTCAAACAACGTTTAATCATCTCCATTAGTACGAGTAGGTATTATTATTATACGTTATGAGTTTGTTTCAGCCTCATCATAGACAAATTATTTCATTATCTATGGTCTCTGATCACCATATTATTATCATCATTATTATTAAAACTAGAGCAGGTTGGCGTAACCATGTATATTATAATGTTTTCAGATTATGCCTATATTATAAAAATATAATGTAATTATAAATAATACCTTCATCAGTGGTAAAACAAAATTAAAATTGTGTCTTCCGCTAATTCTGCCTTTACTTCGCGATTCCGATCCAATTATAAAAAGCTGCTAACCTAGGGTAGCCCAGAACTCATAGTATATTATAACAGCCTTTTCGTGTAAAACATAATATCTTTGCATAAAAATTCATAATTTTACGATTAAAATGAATTTATCCTTGGAATTATTATAGAAACTTTAAAATGGAGCTTTTTAGTATCTGCTTTAGAACTACATATTCAATATTAATCGGTACTTTAAGGGGGACCCACTGAAGTTACGGACCTCAAATTTTACATGCTTGTGTATGAACAAAAGACCAACCCGTATACTAAATTTCATGAAAATCGAAGAAATTTTTTTTTCTTTTCTAGCCATTTTTCTAGAACAAGTGAAATTTTCTTTGGATACTTTAAGAGGGTTCCCCTGAAGGTACAGATCTCAACATTTTACTGACTCATTTTCATCGAGAGGCTAACCGTTCTAACAAATTTCAATCAAATCGGATAAGAATTACTATGAGTTATGGGTGCGCACACATTTTTAGCGTACGGGTACGCGAAAATTTAAAAAAAAAATTGCATTTTTTGAATCTACACCCTCGAAAACGTCGAGTAAATTTTAATTTCAGCAATTCAATTGAGTAAAATTAAAGACAGACAAGATTTTTTTTTATAATTGATTATTTTAAATTTAAACCACATAGGATTTGGACCTCGACGTATCTCTTAAATCCAAACAGTTGATGCACAATGCAATCCTGAATCCATCCATGATGTATGCGAGTGAAACTTGGACATGGACGAAAAATCTGGAAGTTGGAATAAATGCTGTGGAAATGAGATCATTGCGTAGGATATGCGGAAAGAGACTTTGATAAGGTGAGGAATGATAATATTAGAAAGGAATTTGGAGTGCATGTCAGCGTAGTGACAAGAATGAAAGTGAATAAATTGAGCTGGTTAGGGCATGAACGAAGGAGAGAATGAACGAAGATAGAATGACTAAAAGGATATATAAATCTGAAAGAATGGGTCCACGCAGACGAGGCTGACCTCGAATGACATGGTCCGATCATACCGGTGCCGTCTTAGAGGAGGGCCAATTCAGGAGCAAAAGGAATAGAAGAGCATGTATGCGGAATCTTATGCGTTTGGAGGAAGCGAAAGAGGTTTGTTTGAATAGGAAAGTAAGTTTGTCGAAATTCCATATATTTGTATAATACTTTATTTTTAAAACTAGTCGCCAATTTAAACCTAATTTATGCCGTTTGAATTGTTTTCTGTTTCCGTCGTAACGTGTTACGCCACTGTTTTCACGCGACAAATTTTAGTATATTATTTATAATGAAGTAATTATCATAATTTGTTATTTAAATCATGATACATATTTTATGATATTCTTTTATCGAGGGAATGTACAAGATGATGCAAAAAATTATTAACCTCATTGAAAGATTGATGAAAGATCTTTTAAGATATATGCAAATGGGGGCAAATGTTTAATCTGATTTGATATTTCTGAAGAAAACAAATACTAAATACAAGTCAACAAGATACGGAACTCTAAACGCCTCAAGAATTTGGAATTGACTGTTACCATAATGAATGGTCGGCGGTGAGTTCTGGCGCTAATGTAATGGTTATCTATAAAAGCGGACCCGCAATTTAACTGCCGTAATCTCTAATATAAATTAAAGTCGGGTTAGTGCGAACACTTATAACTCGAGGTTGGCTCAACTTCACTTACTCCTACGTTTCTGGCGTTTTAGTAATTTTTCATACAAAGTCAGCCAAAATGAGCGCATATAATTAGATTCTCGAGTTAATCCCGTCTGAGCTTTGAATACGAATGAAATATGGACGTTTTAGAATTAATATTTTAATGTTATTATTTAGTTAGTTTATTTTTGTTTCTGGAGGCGCAGTGCACATTATGCACATATGAAAGGGCCGCTTCTGGTTAGAACCAAAGGATCCACAGGACAACGTATAAATAGAAAAATCTAATTTTATTTCGGTAGGCGTCTTTTTTACTGCTACGATACGGCTTATTCTGTCTCTTTTGCACTTTCATTATTTTACTGCCGGTAGAGAAAGAGACAAACATAAATGGCTTTGTACTTGTCTCAAAGAATAGTGCGTTCGTAATCCTACGGCTGCTTTTCTTTTCGAGGAAAGCATAGCATAACTAAGCAGACACTATAGCGCTTAGCCTCTCTCGATGAAGAACATGAGACATCACGAAATACTGCTAGATGTGGCGCTAACGATCCCAGATTTTTCAAAAACATTAACGGGCTTAACGACTTCTCTTGAAGTGAAGCAACAGAGCCATGCTCAACAACTTGCTTCTTTCTTTATTTGATGATGTTGGACTTAAATCATGTAGTTCCATCATAATGAAGAAACGTCGTATAACGCACAAGCCCCAACCAACATTCTGAAGGCTGCATTTTGGAGTTTTTGCCAGTACTGACTTCTTTATATTATGTTATGAGCTTGCGCTTAGTAAACAAGCCTTAGACTCGCAAAACCCTAAAACAGAGTATAAGTCAAGAAAGTGAGAAGCTAAAATAATGTTAAAAATCCGAACCTTTGGTAAGAATTAATTATTTAGGGGCAGACCAGAATACATTTTTTTTTTCGGATTGATGAAAGAAAATTTGAAACCCCAAACAAACGTAATCCAAAAACAGAAACAAGGATTTACATTCCTGTAAAAAAAATATACAACCAAAGAACATCAAGTGATTACTTTTGAGCCACCCTGTAGCTAACAATATATACTAAGGTTCATTTAATAATTATCATAATTTGTTGGCTTTGAATACACAAATTTATTCATGATATTTCGTACTACCACACTAAGGCAATAGTTTAATTTAACAACTTGAGATATATCCCTAAATATAGGAATGCTACATATATTTTACCTTCCTTCAAAAACTCACAAAATGGTGGCCACCTAGAAAGTCAATATTACCTCTTCCCTTTCATACATTTGTAGGTTATAATGCATACGCATACTCCCTTTATGGCACCCCGCACAACGCAAGCCAGCTCGGAGGAGATCAATCCGCAGCAGACCCGACCCACTAGCTCGATCAAAGCAATCAAACGGAAAAGCCAGCCCCATACAAATCAAGCCCGTCGCGGATCCCCCCATAACCAACAATGCGGGATGCCTGAACCCCACTCAGGAGCATAGGGAGGCATCAAGAGCTCTCCATTGCGCTCGAAGGCGTCCGAGGCTCATTGTGCCTTTTCTGACCGGTTGAGGTTTAAGGACGTGAGGTGGTCAACTTCACGGTCCCGATCTGATTTTTCGATTTCCTGCCTCTTACAGGATGCTCAAAAAACCAGAAAAAAGAACAGAGGTGCTATTCTTAGCCGGCAACCCCACGGCGAGTTATAATGAATTGAGGTTATAATGAATTGAAAATATTTCAAATAAACGACGGTTAAAATTTCTGAGAATTAATTAGACAGTACTAATTATTATTAGGTATTATTAACGCTTGTCGGATACAATGCCGTACATAATGACATGATTGAAATGTGTCTGTGCCGCGTTGGGTAATATCTGAGACGTTATTGATTTATTGTCAGTAATAGTCATGAGAAATTCTCCATAATAACATACCCCAATTCATATTAAGATTTAGTATTACCTACAATTTGAGAATGTATTATAAGTAGCGGAATATTGACAATATTTAGTTGGCGGCAAATTGAAATTCAATAAGTGGCACGGCAAAATTTTTAACTATATTTTGTACAAACACCCATGTACAAATTTCTAATTTTTTATTACAGAAATAGCGACTATGTAGTTTCGATTGTTTTAAATTGCTATTCCAAACGCTGGCTAAGGGTTTCTAACGCTTTGTAATAGTCAAATATTGTAGTCATAAGATATTTAATCAAATTTAAATAAAAAACTTTTTAACTATTCCACAAATTTATTGTACCTGACATGTTTCGAAGGGGCACGCCCTTCATGGTCACAGGTTATTTGAAACTGTGACCATGAAGGGCGTGCCCCTTCGAAACATGTCATGTACAATAAATTTGTGGAATAGTTAAAAAGTTTTTTTATTTAAATTACTTCCACCAAGAAAAATGCATGTTCAACACCTTATAAATTTCATAAGATATTTCTTCTGATAAATTAATCATTTCGTCGTGATCCATTTTGGGACTTGTGAAATTTAAAAATTTGTTGCCCCTGGCAGGATTCAATTGTGCTTTCCGCACTAGAAAGAATACAGAATATGTCGATAATGAACTTGAAATATTGAAGTATTTAGATTTTAGCGGCACTCCCAAGCGGCACATTCAAATCCTATACTGTGGCTTATAAATTTCCGATCGGCTTATATATTGGAATCCATCTTCGATCTAATTAGCCGGGATGGGACGCACAGCGGAACACTTCACAGCCTGTCACAGAGAAAACCTCAATGCGGAGTGGTTCATCACTGGGACAACCACGGAACAGTGAAAGCCATCGGAGGTTCATGTGACGTTTGATTGATTATCTGTTGTAACAACGTCAACTCTCTTAAAGCTGTTATTCAATTTAATCAAAATCATATAAATGACATTGACATCTTGTGTTCAGTTAGACTAAGTAATTAGAGTCTTTAAACGATATCTTGTGATATGATGTTTTTCAAAATGCGCTTCATTTTTTTAACACAACAATATTTTTGCGTATTTTGGCACATCAGCCCTTTCTCTTTCTAGTATGCGGCACATCGACATTTCTAGTACTCGGTTGCTTACGTCATCTACAGTGTACAGTGTGTACACACGCCTACGGCAGCGTCCATTAAAATTTTTTAATCCCTCCCTCGTAGTTCGCCATTTTTTTAAATTGACCGAATAAGTTTTTTATTGGAAGAAATTGTAATAATCCGCATTAATTGCGCGAAAAAAACTTTTGAATTGCTATTTTTTTTTGTCATCTCGATTAACAGACTATAGAGACATAGCATATTGTAGGAAAATATACTTCTTACAAAAAACTAATGGAAATGAAAATTAATAATACATGCTATATTGTGATCTATATCCTTGCTGATGTCATGTATGAGCTAGCTCTAGGCAACAAAAACAAGACGATTTTTCTATTCATCGGATTGTGTTTTTATATTTAGTCTTTTATGAGCATGGTTATTAATAACACTAACTAATCATTCGCTGGCTACCCCATATTATCGAAAACATCGTGATGATAATATATCGTATCGTAGGTTTATGACAATATCAGCAACAACAACAAAATTGAAATACTCTATTGATAAAATGTATGAAAAAAACTTACTTTTTTAAAAGTTTTATGTTATTAGGTAATATTTTAAACATGTCAGCTAGATGCACGAAATTAAATGCCTCGTTTATTTTCATATATAAATTGTGAAAAAAATATTTTATTATTGTTTTAATATTTTTTTTAAAATACCTACCAATTTTGATTAATTTATTATGTAATTTAACAAAAGAAGAATAAAAAAATATACTTATAACTTTATTTTTTTTTTGAAATCATTTTCTCTTAATACATTTTTATCTATCTTATAGTACACAAATATAATCTTTTGTCTTACGTTATAAATTAAATAAATTCATTGTTCATTGTGTATATATTATAACATTAAGTATACCTATCTACCATACTTAATTCTATGTAGCTGCATTAGAATTAGAATTATTTATTTGCACTATTCTTTGTATCATAAACCGTCTTATATAGTTTATTTTTTGTATGCACATATTTTGTATAAGTGTACATATGAATATCTACATCAACACAAAAATATATAAAAATAAACACGTTCATACTACTACACTTTACACTGATAAACTGTAATAATAATTATAGTTTAGAAATAATTAACATGTATAATAAATTTGTTTTCAGCAAATATAAAATATTCTTTGCCTGCGGCTGGTTATATGTGAGGTACAATATAATATAATATACATAACACAAGTATAAAAATTATTTATACATTTTGATATTCTTATATATTTTTTCAAACATTCCTGCATCCAAATATAATATTATATATTTAATAAATAATCAACATATTTCTTTTTTTTTTTGTTACTTTTTCGTAAACTCTACGTCCATCTTTTTTTCTTTTCTTTTTTAAGCAATGTGAATTACCTTTTTTTTATTTCTTTTAATTTTTTGTTTTATTTGTTTAAAATCAATGGTCAAAAAATCTTAATTGTGCTGAAAAAACCTTCAAAGATTTTCCTTCATAAGCGACATGATATTTTCCCGACATCGTCGGTTCATAATGACAAGATAAGTTCTTTTAAAATTCAATTGTTTTAGAAAAAGTATAGAAAAATCCGCCAAAAAAAAGTTACTATTTAAAAACTTTTTCCTAATTAAGTATTTATTTACACGCGGTACGCATTAAAAATACCACAGTTATTGTAAATATTTGTATGGTCACCTTCATTGTTAAATAAACAGGGTAGCAAACATACATAAAAACCCTTGTTTCACAAACTGTAAGCCCGTAAAATACAGCTTTAGTAATTTCAATAATAGGTAAATAGGTTGTGATATTTTCGACCAACGCTAGGTTTTTGTACAATTTTGACAATTTCAGTGTTATTGATTCAAATCAAACGGAGTTTTACGTAAAATAATATAATAGGTGTACGTATTAAGTTTTTACATACACATATTTACCCCCTATTCCAATTCAAATTAAGTGCGCACTAAACTAAAATAAGAACATTCCTATTTTAGATAGCCGGATTGGTATTCGAGAAATTTTAGAACGTTCGTATTTGTTCCTAATTAGACTTTAGTTTGAAATTAGTTCATTTTGGTATTCGGATTTCGTATTTAAGTCAATTTTAGTACGTTTATCTGTCAAAACGTTCCTAATCTTAGTTCACACCTAATTTTATGCGTCTAAAAAGATATCTGATGATATTTTTATGATAAACGTTTTTTTTAACCAAATAATTATAAAACAAGTTTATTTTTATTAAAAATATTAAGCATTTCCCCCGAATTTATTATAAGTTATTATAAGTAGCATCAAAAATTATTGTCATTGAACACCAATGCAATCATACAGTCGTCTTCGTTACACTTCGGGTTGGTTCGGCAGTTTCCGGCGACCATGTTACTTGGAACTTGCTTGGAACATGGAGCTCGTTTGAATTTGTCTTCTCCGATTGGCTGTCCGCTTGTCAGCATCAACCAATAAGGCGCATGCTCGATCCATAGACAATTATAATTCAAAATAATATTTATGGTGAACTAATATTGGTTTTTAGAACACGGCATAATTCCGAATACGAATTTTAGTTCGAGTGAACTTAATTCTAAATCATTTGGAACGTTCTTAATATGAACGTTCTAAAATCCGAATAGGGGGTATTATCACACTAAGGAAAACTTGTGCCGTGCAAGAACTAAGGATCGAATCTGCCTCTTCCAATACGCAATTCAAAGTATTTACCACTAAGCCATCAACCATTTTTGTCGTGATTCATAATAATAATATATTGTTATCGCTATCTCTTTCTTCTTTTTCCCATTATTAAAAAAAAACTAAACGCCTCCAATCATATATGATTGCTCACCGCAAAGGATTACTCTGTAATGGTGAGCAATGCTTAATTTTGACAGAAAATAAATAAATAAATATGTTCTCCGCATAGTGCATGTCCGAGTAGGTATATACCTCTATTTGTTATTTTCTTGATCTGTCAAATAAATGAGCTTCTTAAACTGGCAGCAATGGACAGAAAAAAAAACGTTTTTGGAAAGAAATAAAAAACAAAAAAAACTTGATTCTTTTTAAAGGCGAGATTCCGCTCTTTGGTGTATCCATGCAATGCATATCGAATTATAAAGACGAACTAAGAAAACTATAATACATGATTTTTGGCTCTTATTTCGCTATCTAGTTAAGTAGTAGAAAAGACAAGACAACTGATATAAAAAAAAATCACCTTATTTTACTATACCTAATATAAAAGAAAAAAGTAGACCAAGTAAATTAAAATAAAAACAAAAACTATTTATATTTATTTTGAGATTTTATTACATTTAATGTTGTAATAAAAAGAAAACATGTTTAGTGAGATAATATTCGTTCTCTCAAGGAGACACTGTAGACATCTCATAAAATCCAAATTACGCTAACGACTACAAACCTCTCTGCTTACTCTATAAAGAAGTCCCAAAGTTGCTAGAATTATTACCAAAGTAAAAAATACTTTTCGTATTAAGCATATTCTTCTTCTGCGATAAATTTTTTTTTTTATTCGTCATTAAAATGTTGAGAACCCGTGTATATTGAGGTGATAATTTGTAGGGTAACCATAAATTTACATAAACACAACCACTTAGGAACACATTATTTGACAATACAGAACCATTAAGAAGTGCGCGCTAGTATTAAAAAATATCATAATTATTACAACGCTAAAATTCTAATAAAAGAACAGTCACATTTTTTAAACAATTTTTTTTTTAATTGAATCTGTGCTCACTCGAAGTGAACACAAATACACTTTTGACATCTTTCACGCTAAGCAAACCCTTGTGTCGTGAAAGGGGAAATGGTCGGCACCGCCGGGATTCGAACCCACGACCTCCAATACGCTGTACGTACGAAAGCCGCCGATTGATACCGCTGGACTACCAACCACCTCAAATGGATTAAACTTGTTTTATTTTTCAAGATCTAAATTGTAAAATAATATAAATATCAAAATGGAAAAAAATGAATAAAAACCGTGTTGTGAATGTAATGGTTTGGCCATGCTAAAAAAATGAGCACTAACAAAACAAAGGAAAAGAATAAAATTGAAAGTCGGTAATTAAAGAAACAGGAGAAGCTGTACGAGAATAGGTAATTGCTGGAGGAGCCAGATAAAAGTAGAAGTCTGTTCTTGCTGCCTACCCGTTTAGGGTATAAGTTCATAAAGAAACACACATATTATATTATTCAATCTCGAAATTTGCTGAAAAATAGTAGAGGAACTTTTATCACCCTTATTTCCCGGACGTCTTAAAGAATTATTGCCTGATAAAACAAAGAATGTGAAAAAATAATGTAGTATGAATGCTATCGTTATATCAAAGATGAATGTAAGTTTGAATGGTTTGGTCATACTGAAAGAATGGATACTAACCTAATGTGAACATAGGTTAAAAAAGAATATAAAAAACTGAAAAGAAATGCTTGAGATAACGTGGTCGACCGATTTCGGCCTCAAGCAAAGGCAGATCACAAGTAAAAGAAAGAGTAAAAATTGTTTAAAAAAAGCAATTGAATATGTTATGGGTTTTTACTTCATAAGTTACTGACTACTGAAAATTTAATTGAATAAATAAACTTGGAACGCCATCTTACGGATTTCAATCCAGATGTTCAGCGTGTCAAATTCTTATCTAACTCTATACGAGGACAAAATAAAATTTACCGAATGTGAATTTTTCTCAAAGAAGGCTCAAGTTATAGCAAGAATTCTCTATTATCCAGTTCAAAGCTGCTCCAATAGTTTCGGTCAAGGTGCATTTATACCAAACTAAAAAAGACCCAGAGCTTGAAAATAGAGTATATTTTCCTAATCGTTGATACTGGACACCCCATGGAAACAACAACTAATTAGTAGGCGATGACAGTTCTTTCTGGTTATCATTTCCTTGGTGACCATATCAACGATTATGAAAATATACTCTATTTTCAAGCTCTGGGTGTTTATTCGTTTGTTATAAATGCACCTTTACATAGCTTGTCGAAAAAATATTTAAAAACATGGTATAGCAAGATTTGCACCTTACAAACAATTTTAGAATAGCAGTGATTAGTAACGTGGTAATAAAATATCAGCGACCGTTCTTTCGAGCCGACACCCTCACGCACTGAAGACACATAGAACTACCCAAGTCTTCTTTCACGCAATATAACCATTAGTCTTGTGAGGAGGGCACTTCTTTTCTTCTTCCTCTTTTGTCTGTGCTGTGTGTTTTTTTCGTCCCATTCTTTTATTAGTATTTTTTAGAAACACTTCCATGTTTAAATTTTAATAATAGGGTCTCGAAGAGTGACAGTAATGATGTTGTATAGCAACACCGAAATAAATTTCCGGTCGATTTAACTGGCAACATTAACAACATGCAGTGCTACCAACCCACTACTGCTTTACATACAAAATATGCCTTCGCGGGAGAGTAAACGTGAAAATAATTGCTATCTCCTTTTTTTACAGCGTTCAAATCCGAAAATACTCATACAATGTTTTTGAAATTAGTTTTTTGTTTTGTTCATTGTACCTTTTTAGGGTAAGGATACTGTATGAACTGAAAAAAAAAACATTTTATGTTTTTTAATAAAATGAATCTGATCTCACCTAAAGTCAACAATTTACCTATTTCAAAGAGATGATCGTCTTTCTAATCATTAATCTTTAGTACGCGGTAAGCGATTCAGCGACCGAATCACTAGACTACCAACCACCATGAATGTAACTTATCAGTAACTTGAAGGCAAAAAACTAAACAATCTTCTTGGATTAAGTGGCATCGTTGAACACAAAAAATAGAAAAAAAATAGCTTTTGTTTAGCTCACTTATACTCGCATTATTAAAAAAATATCTACTTGCTTATGTCAGAAAAGGCACCTTAAGCCTCGGACGCCTTCGAGCGCAATGGAGAGCTCTTGGTGCCTCCCTATGCCCCTAAGTGGGGTTTAGGCCCCCTGCTTTGCGGGTTGGTTTGGGGGGGATCTACGGCGGGCTTGATTTGTGTGGGGCCGGCTTTTTGATTTGATTGCTTTGATCGAACCTTTGCTTTAATCGAGCCGGGTTGGTTTCGTGCAGGTTGGGTTTGCTGCGGATTTGTCTCCTCCGGGCTGGCTTGTGGTGTGCGGGGGGGGGGGGGGGGGGCTTAAAAGGAGAATGTATGTATGTCTGTCATCCACCTTTCGAAAATATCGATTTGCTAAATCTTGACCTTCACGTGTAAGGCTATGTCCTAACTAAAAAGTGATCACGCGACCATGCAATGAGCGATCATACAATGTTTTCAATTTGAACCATCCATCCTCGTTTTAATATATGAAAGCGTCGCGCGGATGCGCGAACGCTATAATTACGCGCACACGGTAAGGGTGGCTTTACATCAAACGGACATACTCGTAGAGCCAAGGCTAGAAGAGCGCTCTATTTATCGCTATCGCGAAAAAAAACGCGAACAAAAACTAGAAGTCTGGGGTGCGTACTGCGTAATCTGTCATCACTCATCGCCCATTTATTGGTTCATGGTGTAAATTCTTGTTCGTTGTTGTTTACTTGGTGTCGATACCAGATATTATAGTTTTCTTCTGGCTCTGGCTCTATGTTCGTTTGGTGTAAACGTACACTAAGAAAATTTTGAAATCCAGCCTCTTGAAATAATTCTTGCTAAGGATTAAAATTTGTAAAATTACCAGATAATAACAATAATCGTATAACTATCGAAATGTAAGTACGAATAAAATAAGTTCTCGATATATTTAGATTTCTGTTAAATTTAATGACGGGTTAAGCCGCGGAGCACAGCTAGTTATAAGTACGATTAAATCTCCGTCTTGATCATGACGTATGTAGGACGTACAACGTCACACTTGCCAATACCCTATGGACAATGACGTCCATTCTTGTTGGGTAAACAATACATATAATATAATACAGATTACTCGATATATCGCATAGTTTCCAGGAGAGGACAGCAATATTATGTGGATAGATAGATAGGTAGGTACTCACTTCAGATCAAATCAAATCTTAGAACATGAACATCACTCAATATCATTGTCCAGGACTCACAACATCGTCTACCTAATAATTATGTTATGTATTCAGATATTATTTTGCGCAGAGCCGTGAAAAATCCCTCAGAGCGTTGTACTGCATTTACTTTAGTATACATATAATAAAAGAGAAGATATTATTTACGAAAGAGACGTGGAGAGTCATCCAGTCAAATTCCAGAAAACAACAAAATATTCAACCTTCAAATATAGTGAAAGGCTGCATCAATTCAACTATCTGAGTAGCATTGTTACTCAAAATTGGACCCTGAAAAAGGAATGAAATGCGAGAGAAAAATCTCAACCAACCTCAATCTTCCTTAAACCTGAACCTTCAAATACCATCAAAATGTGAGGTCATTTTTAAACAGAGCCACACGTGCTATTTTTCAATCGCCTTTTTCCAATTCCCGATTCGTAAGAAACCTCAGTCAGCGCCCTTACCGTATAAATTTGGAGTAATATTTAAACGCTACACAATCTATTTACAAAAACGAAAACGCAATTTAAATTTTTAATAAGTCCAAATATTCTCTTCAATTTACGATTCTTGGCTTCAAAATAATATTTACAAAGATTTATAAATCTGTGGAGGCGACCATTTTGATAATGATTCAAATTTTTATAAATGGACTTCATAATCATGTTCTAGATTTCCTTTCTGAGCCTTCATCATATTGATATCGGATGTTCTTGAGTATTCAATCTCACAAATTTCAAAATGAAGTCGTCAAACTTTACCATGTATTGACTTCCAATATGGCATAAAACTCCCAAATTAGTCACGAATATTCCCTGTCATTTATAATGTCTTATAAGGCTCCCTTTTAGTGCAAAAGTAAGGCAACATGAACCCTCCATTGCGATCAGTTTTGACCAATGTCAATGTTCTACTCCCACACAATATCCAAATCTCTGACCGTCTTACTTATAAAAAATTCGTTAATCGTAAGATTACGAACTCACCGATCAGTTTTTACTTAACTTATAAAAATATATTTTATCCGAGTTTGTTATGTATGAAGATGACATTTCATACAAAATTTTGTGTAAACAAATGTCATCAAAGAGTAATGTGATCAACGTCATACCAACGATCTTTAAAAAACTGTATCAAAATCATCAAGCGGACCAATACGAATACGTTATCAGTCGCTTTAAGCTCCCTCTAGGAATAATAATGAGTCGTATCGGCGGGATGTCCCTCCCTCCACCCTCACAGTAGCTAATTAATTAAAATGTGTTTCTTTCGTTAATATTGACCCGGGCAGTACAAACAAAATCATCTTTATTTTAATTTTGTCAATATTACCAAGGAGGGGTGATTCCAATCACTCCAATTCCCTTTTGGTCTTATTTACATTCAAATGATTTTCTACTTATTTTCAAAGGTTATCAATTCATTAGGTATATAATCACGAGATATATATTTAGCTCAATAATACAGCCTTTTAAGTTAACCAGTGCTCGAAATTTGACCATAATTTATTTAAATTATAAGTTTGAACATTATTAAGGTTCCATTGTCAAAGACTGAGCGAGCGCTAAATTGCGAAATATTTCACAATTATTTTCATTCCAAAACAATGACATTGATACGTCAAATTTAAAATGTTCATATTTACAAAGTTTTTTCTATTATTATTAAAAACAAATAATATTAATATATTCTCAATTTGGCCACAGATAAACATAAGAATATAATAATATAGTCTATGTCAATGTCAAATACATCAGAGTGTGTGTGAGTATGAAATACATACTATTATAGTGTGCGTAATGTTTTTTTTTTTCATTGATTTAATGTATTTTTTATGCATCATTTAAAAAAAATATTAGCATTTACAGAGTCTTCTTATATGCTTTCTATGTAAAGGTTTGAATAATAGTAACCTGGGGTTAAAGGCGTAAATGCAACTGATCCAGTCCAATCTGAGGCAAATTCTGTCCAGACTGGAAATCTATGGGTGCGTTTACACCACACGTAAATAACGCCAGATCTGGAAATAGAGTAATATATTTTTCTTAGCCGTTTAAATGGACATCAAGAAAACAACAACGAAAACGAGGCAGAACTCTGGCGTGCGTAATCTGTCATCGTCCATTAATAAATTCTTGCTCGTTGTTGTTCCCATGGTGTCCAATATCAACCATAAACTATTTCTACCTCCAACTCTATGTTGGCTTGGTGTAAACGCGTAATTTCTTGATAAAGACTTGGTGGCTTTAGAAATTTGCAACATCTGATTGGCATATTTTTATCAAATATGAACCTATATTATAATTTCGAAAACAATTCCTTAGAGTAATTCTTATAGCCTATTGTCTAATTCTTATGTCGTTTATGAAGGAAATTCTTTTGATAGGTACTGAATTGAATAAAATAAAAATATTTTTTTAAAAAATCATGTCATTTTGTAACTAGACATCCTAGAACAACCTCGAATACACAGAACACTCGTTCCCAAATAATATTTGTGTGGTTTATGAGAATAGCTGTTCGTCCCATTGTGATAGTATCGTGTGTGGTCACCCTACTAGATTCCTTTTAGTTGTCAATGCAGAAAAAAAACAATATTCTGAGTGTTTTTTTGAAGAATGGCTTGTATTTATCTTATAAATGTTTGGGTAGCATATAAATGCTAGAACTCTTAGTTTTGAAGCAAAAATAAAAACCTATACTTCGAATTCCAACCAGACCTCATTCTTCTTCTATGTCTTATCTAAACATTATTTAAAATGCGGGAAAATAAATTTATGAAAGAGGAAGAAACTGATTTACTTAAAAAAACAAACCTTTGAAATGTTCTGAAACTAAGTCTTCCAATTTGTCGCAAAAAGAGGACTATGTGATTTCGGTTAGGTTAGGTTCTTGATTTATTAAATGTGTAGATTTATACGATTTTATTGCAGTGATCAGTGGTGAAGTTTGTAAGAAATTTCGAAATATAGCCTCAAAACCCCGGGACTTCCTACTTAAATTTTACCATGGGAGTCCCACAGGGCTCTATATTGAATCCGTTTATATTCATTATTGTCATTGATTTCCTCCTCATAAGATCCATTCAAAGAGCAAGAGAAACATCAATGGGTTAAAAAATTCTTTAGACGGGCTTATAGGGGAGACGTGTGATCAGAAAGACACAGATTGCACAATTTTGGAAATCAAATATGTATGATATTTGATAGAAAAATATCCAAACTATATGCAGATGAAATTGAAACCAATAACCAACAACTGCTTGTTGAGAAATATTATATGTAAAACAATATAAATAAATTATAAATGCACAGTATTAAGTTCAAAGGATAACGAATCACCAATTTACGTCCTCTGTTACTGTAATGCACTCGTTCACAAAAAATCATGCTCTTAGAGAGCCGCCACTTAAGAACTCTGAAAAAGCAAGATTACTCGCATCAAGACCTAGAGAACGAGGTATGAAAATTCAAGAATGGCACAATAGATAGACCTATTTTGGTCGCAGTGACGTGTTATGGGGTGAAAGTTCCCTTGACCTTCTCCTAAAATAATAGGTCAAGCCTTAAAATCCTTAAATCATTTCCAAACATTATCTCTTAACAAATGTTGTATGGCTTCTATGCTCTTTTTAAAACTGCTGCCACAAAATTTTGATAATTTAGTACAGAGTCCGTTAAATAAAATGGATTGAATACCACATAGTAGTATACTGAAACTCTAAAGAAAAGGTGTAGCTGATTGTATTTTTAATTTGATTCGTACAATTCTGAACATAAAGACTAACGTTTATTATTTAGTGGAAAGACTTTACTTACACACGCGGTACATGCATACGAGTATCTCTTGATGCTAAGTTACCAACAAGAACGTATTACAGTATAACGTGAAGATCTTCACATTGAACTGTACAAGCGATCCCTCCATCTGTAGTGGATTCGTGTGCCGGTACAGACAGTCCTATTTTAACAATATTTTCGTTCTATGCGTATATTTAAAAAATACGGACAATCATTTTTTTTTTTAAATAAAGTATTGAAAGTTGCTCTACAACTTAATTTGCTCGAACATAGGCTAGAAAAGTTTGGATATCTGCACTTTCAATAAACATAGAAGAAGGGTCGTTCAAATAAATCCTTAACTGAACTATTTTACGGATAAGTCACCTTATTCTTTATTAACTGCCTCCTCTTCGTGGTTTTTCAATCCCTCCTGTTTTTTGCATCCATCCCTTTCCCAGGATCTTTGTGATGCCTTCGGTTAATTTATTTTTTGTTTGGCCACGGCTTTTAGTCGTACCCAACTAAATTTCTCTATCAGGATAAGTGTCCCGTTCTGTTGAAAGTCGTTCTGTGCGATGGTACAGATAAAAGACTGTGGTATTGGAATTTCTCTCTGCGATAGTGTGAAGCAGACTTTTTTATCGAGGGGGAAATCCTCATAGACACCTTTGTGGTAGTGCCGGACTTCTACCGGTTAAAACCCCCTCCTAAACTGCAGCCACGTTCCTGCCATTAAGGCCTAACGCGGTCGCAGACTGTCTAATCATTTTTATGTTTTGTAAAAATTAACTATTTTTTAACTGTTTTTCATTTATATATTTATTTCTTCGGTTACCGGTTTCGGCTACCAGCAATCATCAGACCAAACTTAAAACTAATGTGCCAGGAATAATATGTTAGGAAACTGTTTTATCGTAAGCCCAAAAAATATAGAAAAAATAGTGTCTAATCATTGCTTATCTCTTTTGGTCCCTCTGGCTGCGGGTTTCATCGACTTCCTTTGTTTTAATGACATCCTCCATAAAGGCTCCTATTCTTTCCCAGGCCTCCTTCTTGGATTGTATTTCACCAATTAGGATGTCAGGTGTCGGGATGTTTGGCAGATGAAGATCCCTTACCACTTTATATATCTCTTTCTCCCATTTTGGACACATGAACAGGGTATTTTCTACGTCATCTTCTCCCGCACCGCAGTATACGCGTTGCTCCGACTGAACCTTTTGTATCTGTCGGAGGTATTTCCCAAAGACTGCATGTCCCATCCCATCATGCACTGTGATACGAAAATAGACTTCCCCATGTTTTCTGTTTATCCACGGGTCGGTATTTTTAATAATTCGCTATGTCCATCGACCACGTATGACGCCATTCCATTATCATTGTATCTTATTATTTCCTTTCTTAGTTCCGGGCCATCTCTCTCCCTTTCTTCATATTATAATGTTTCTCTCTCCAGTGCCAGTAGGTACAGAGGCAAAAGGCCAGCCAGCACCACTGCGGCATCTCCAGAAACGGTCCTATATGCAGAGCATACCCTCAGAGCTAAGAACCTTTGTGCGGTCGCAATTCTTATCTTGTTAATTCGCTTCTCGGGTGCTGTTTGCCACACTGGTGCAGCATACATGACAATTATGGCACCCCTAGGCTAGAGCCAATACTTTCCTACTATTTGCAAGAGGACCCAGTGTATTTGTACTTTTTTCTCAGCCTTTGCACAGACCGCTTTAATGTGTCCTGTAAAACGGAGACCCTTGTCGATTTTGAAACCCATTAAGCAGACTTGAGAATAGACAAAAATATTCAAGATTTGAATTGAATTTACCGAACCGGCGTTTGAGATCGGGAGCAGTGTACTCGCTGAACGCCATCGAGATGTGGTTTGGCTGATAAGCGAGGGTCGACTTGATGGCTTCACACAAAACAACCAATAAACAAGTGTTGGAACAAATAATTCCCCGAAGAGATGTTAGCGCCTGTTGTTTGTTAAAATTAACAAGGTGTTAATGGCTCTCAGAATCAGTATTGTTCGTTCTCTTTATTATCTGAGGAGGGATCTCCCTCCAGTCGAGACGTCGGAGTGTGAATACAGACTATCATCCCCATACGTACATCATCCCTTACCGTATATCCCCACGTCTAGGGGTAATGCTGATTAAACATAACAATGTTTAAAATAATAAGATTCCGTTTCTGTTTGGAGCTAAATAATTACTCTTATAATCAACTACTTTGTAAATACATTTATTTTTATTTCAGATATTCAAAACCCAAATAACTGTTAGGTTTATTTTTTCTATGTGTGGTTGAAAATGATTCCCTTATTATTACATATTGTTATACCTTCTGTTAGGTTTCAAAACCAATGAGCGTTAAAAAAAACACCCGTTCGTCAATATCTCTGATGGATATGGCACAATCTATTTAGAAAAGTGTCTACAGTTAAAATAACTCAAATGCTGTTTAGTCAAGACGGAAGATCGAATGATGAAGTCTTAGGTTCAAATCTTTAACACTGATCCTCCAACATAATATGTTGTTTCATACTAGTTCACATAGTTAAATGATAATATGCGAATTACTGAAGTTTGCTTTGTACATACGTTGGAAAATTATTTTTTTAATTCTCAAATAAAACGAATGATATGGCTTTTTTACAGTTCATAAAGTCAAACATATTATAGTATTGGGTTCTAGCGATATTAACATCATTGCTAATAATTTTAAGGCTAAGAGAATAACGTAAAGATAAATACTTGCCATGTAAAAAAATAAATAATTAATATTGATTTCTTTCTTCTTAAAAGATATTGTTTTTTTTTTCTTAGCCTTGAGTGAGTGTGTGTTGATTTTGGTTTTTTTATTCTCCTTTTCCCTACCAAAATGTGTACTTTCACTTGAGTTTAGGTATAAGCAATCAACTTTTTAATGCAAACAATAATTTATGAATAGTTTTGAAATTGAGTTATTACCGGCTTTCGAAGATTCTAGTCCATTTATGAAGACATAAGTACATTTAATGACGTTAGGGTTTTAACATAAAAGTGATCAAATCAAACGTCAAAAATGTAGAATAATTTATTTATATCACTTTAGCATCAAAAATTTTAGACCTGTAAATTAACGAAGTTCATTAAAAATTTCCAATTTTTTTAATTGAGTTCTAAAATTGAGCTTACAATACAATAAAAATTAGAAGATGTATATTTTTAATTCTATTTATTTTTATCACACATTAAAACATTTTGTTTATTATTTTTATTTATTATAACATAAATATACAAGCACTTATGAATGATGCTATGGACACTCTAACATGCTAGATCACAAAAATCATGGGAATGCCAATCAAAAAAGATTGATTCATAACGAAAACATACACATCATGCAGATGACATTTTGACAACATTGTCACTTAAATTTATATGTATAAATATATAAAAAAATTAATATATGTATAATTATTTATTAATTGTTTCTAATAATATTATGATCGCGATAATTTGAAATATATAATGGAAAAAGTATTCAACTTCATTAATTTAAAATACTCGTTAAATACTTGTGCTCAAATTTTCGTCTATATGGATTTATTCTAAATTTATATAAAAACTTACATACCTATTATAATTTTTTTCAAACCTACCACTTCAAACTGTGAAGTTTAGACTATAAAGCTGTTTGCAACTAAAAGTTAATGAGAATTGCTTAAAGAAAGTATAACTTTTTTCAATTACATGTGGGGCTAGTACGAGTTTAGTAGTGTTCGAAAATCAAACGATCGAAGCATTCGATCATTTTTTTATGGAAATTTTTGAAACACTTTCGATGATCGTTTCGATATACGATCATCGATAACTTATACAAGTGGTACTGCATCCATAGTCCAATACCTATTTTAAATCTTTTGACCAGTAAAACTATTTTATTTATTGAAGACTTTGACTTTAATTTTTTTGCAAATTTATTAAAACCTTATTCTTTAACTTTTGTATCGTGCCCATATTCGTAAAACTAAAAGTTAACTAAATTTTCATATTAAGAACCGTTGTTGGTATAACATTATTCTAAAATCTTAATTATAAATAATGAATTCTGTTTGGATAATTTTTTTATATAAACGGCATATTATGTACCTAGCGTCAATATAAAATAATGTCAAATTTAAGTGACACGACATCATATTCTCTCATTCTACACAAATCACCAAACCATAGATTGATAACGCACAAAATAATCTTGACACAGTTCTATGCTCGATGGCATCTGGAAGCATCGTGATGTTCTTGCACAAACTGACATGATGATGTTCTTGCACAGACTGACATGATGATGTTCTTGCACAATAATTTGATACCGACCTTTTATTATTCTCATTGATTATTTTATTGATGCACCATTTCTCTTTTCTTTCATTTATATTTCTTACCTTACCTTTCTACTCTCTTTCTTACAGAATTTTCAATAACGCTCTTGACCCAAGTGCCTAAAACTTTCGTCAATTTTGAAAACATGCATTTAAATCCTGCGTTGTGTTAAATTTTTATTAAATACATATATTGCAAATTCATTCACCTATACCACGGAGCCAGATCCGCTTCCTTGCAGCACTTCCTGAACTCTGAATGACAACTTTGTTATTTTTTATTTTTTTATTTATTTAAATGGCATTACATCCAAAAAGATGATGAAGCCAATGACGAACTTTGTTAGTTCTAAGGCAATTTATCTTAAAAACATGGCCTAAATATTACACTTCTTCGAATTTGAATTTCTATTATTATTATTATTCTTTGGGAGTTGGGTGGGACATGTGTTAAGGATGCCGAATGACAGTTGGCCGAGGAGTGCGCTGTTCTTCCTCCCATCAGGGTCCCGGGGACGAGGAAGACCCTCTCATACTGTGTTCCGTTCCTTCGAAGCAGAGCTGAGGAATCTGGACATGGTGTGGGAGGAGGTCATTAACGTTGCTCAAGATCGAACGCAATGGAGAGCTCTTGTTGCCTCCCTATGCCCCTAAGTGGGGTCTTAAACGATTTTGGATTGGATTTGGATTATTATTCTTTAGTTTGTTAGTAATATTTTTTGCTCTATAAGGTTTATGGAGTTGTCGACCTTAAACGTCCACTGTTCGAGAAGATTGATGAACTTTTGTAAATGATTGAGGGTCCCAGATTTGAGAGAATGAGAGAGCAAACATGAAGTGTATTCATGAATCGGTCTAGATACGATTTGTTTCAAATCTTGGCCCATCCGGACATCTTTAAAGTTTCAAAAAATTTAATTTAACCCCAGTGCCTAATTTACCTATGACCAAGCTAAATTGAATTTTTAGTGAATGCCGTAAAGTAATGACTTCCAAGGATGCATGAGTAATTGGATGACAGTTGACTGAACATTATTATCGTCCGTATATTGTACCTACTGTATCATAACTGTTGTCTGTTCATGCATTATAAATAAATTAAATTAAATTAAAATAACTTTCTGACGTATAGGTACATTATTTTTTCGTTCGGTGTTTAATAATTATTGTTAACTAGCTTTCCCGACAGACGTTGTCCTGTGTTCCTAACTATTAATATTGAATTCGAATTTGTATGGTGATGAATTCATTATCATTTGACCAATGTGATTCCGAACGATGCGTCTGTTTTAAACCATGTATATTCCATCCGCATTCTGTCAATCGCACCAATTGATAATTTCTGTCAAAATTACAAAATTGGAATAAAAATGATAAGGTAAAAAGTACTAATAAGGTTGTCTACGTAGAGTTTTCTTTATTTTTTAATTTTCCATGCATTTTTCTTAATTTTTTTCTTCTAAAAAGACATTCTCCTGATAAAAGCCTACACGGCAAAAAAAGAATTAGCGAAATTGGTCCAGGCGTTTAGGCGTGATGCGATGATATCGGGAAATAGCTCTCCATTTTTATATATAAGATTTTATATTTAAACCACTACGAACTACAATAATTTTCCACTTCTTTTTGGAGATTGGTTTAATCCCTTTTCCGTAAAAAAAAACAACGCAGAGTGTGTCAACCGGTATGTAGTCTAATTTTGGAAATTCTCCGCGAGCATCCTAAAAGAATGGCCCTAATATTATTTTTTAAATTCCGTAATATTGCCATACCTATTATGCATCGACCGACACCTGATTGAGAGATCTCGTGTTCAATTTCCTGCTGTACTAATTTTGGAAAAATCGATTTTGTAAATCTTATTCTGTACCTATTAAATATGTGTGGGGACGCTTTGAAAAAGTACCTCCAAAAAAATATTAAAAAAATGAAGCAAATATTCGCGGCACCGAGGTCGGTAGACAATCGAATCCAACAGCTCTCGATCAGGCGTCGGTGCGATGCATATTATAGAGATAATACGGAGGCACCCAAAGCGTCTCAACATATTTAAAATACCGAATGAGATATCAATCAATCAATTCTCCCTTTTACACCCCACTCAGGGGCATAGGGAGGCAACAAGAGCTCTCTATTGCGCTCGATCTTGCGCAATGTTTATGACCTCCCCCACACCATGAGATATACACAATTGAAATTTGCTTTCAAAATTAAAGAAAAGATCGAGATGTACATACAGCGAGAATTCGAACCTCTCAATTAGATGTCGGTGGTCGATGCATAATATTATAGCGATATTACGGATTCGCGGAGAATTGTCCTAATTTCTCCCGTGAGTGTATTTGAAATGCATCTAATAGTTTGTTTTATATTTTGAAATTGTAATCCTGCAAAACGGCATAAGTATCGAAAAAGATAGCCATAATGTTAGTTGCACGAGAATATCCTTTCGTTTTCGAATCGTTCACCACGATCTTCGTTAACCTAAACGACTAGAGAAAGTCAAGGGAACGGGCGGTCAACTAAAACTAACGGCGCAAGAAACAGACCTTGTGGATATTTCTGGTTGAAAAACCCAACCATAAACTGTGTTAACATTAGAAACCATAATCTAATGTACATAATTATTTTGGACCTTTGTTGTTATTAATGGTCACAAGTTCTTCCCTACCAACCCCTACAAGAGTAATAATAATGTTCCCATATTATAAACAAGCGCCCTTTACATCCCCTATCCACACTCCGCCTTATCGGGGCATCTTGACTACTTTTATTTTTATGATAAACTTCCCTTAGATTCTCGTGCGTTATTTTCAATAATCCGATTATATGCATTTTGTTATAAGTATATGCATATTTCGACTATTTCTTTATAACTTGTGGTTGACCAAGGCACTAATTTAGATTATAAGTTTGAACATTATTAAGGTTCCTATGTCAAAGACTGAGCGAACGCTATTTCACAATTTTACAAAAAACAATGACATGAATACGTTAAATTTGAAATGTTGATAAGTACAAAGTTTCTTCATTTATTATTAAACACAAACAATTTTAATCTATTCTCAATTCGGCCACAGATAAACAAAATAATATATGCGTCTTATCAATGTCAAATACATCGAAGTGTGTATGAGTATCAAATAGGTACATAACATTACAATTTTCGTAAAAATTGTCATTAAGTTTTTCCTTCACGTACTAATAATTGTATAGATTCCAATTTTGTTTTTTTATTTTCCTTACAAGTTTCTTGGACGGAATATTCGAATTAAATTTTCACTTGAAAAATATAAAAGTTTTTGTTACATCGCCTAGTCAAAATCGCCAATAACATTGTTTTGTAATAATTGTTCAATTTAACTTTGAATTTGTATATTTCAATAGTTAAGGATGCATATTCCAAAAGTTTTAAGTTGCATATAATTCAGTTTTAATTTTTTTTTTTTTAAGTTTCAACGAGTTTTTCCACATTAATAAAACTACAGCGTGTTGAGGAAGTTTCAAGGCCCCGGACCCATTGATCCGGTTACTTATTAACCACCTTGTCGTGGACTTCCATAATGCGAAAACTTTCCCGAGTTCTACTTCCTTCCCCTCGTCTACACTAATTTCTTGCTTAATTAATTCCTTTATACTTTTTCCACTTTCCTTTATTTTCTTCAAATTACATTTTTTTTTTCATACGTCTCATACATTTCGCCCTCTTTTTGAACAAACTCTTTAACTTTCTGTGACATTTTTTTTTTCGCGTCTAAAGAATTTCGTTTTTAATAATACTGTCATTTGAATAATTTTAAAATGTAACAATTAAACATTCTGTTTTCTATTCTTATTTTCGTAAATTAAAAACCGAAAGAAATTAGAATATTAGGAAGGAACGTGGTATGGAAGTTAGTATTGTCACAATGATGAAAGTCGTGTAGCGATGAAAATGGATGCAAACAGAATGACTAAGAGTGAAAGAAGTGGTTGGTAGACTAGCGGTTACAACGCCGGCTTTCATACCGGAGGATTCGGAGGTCGTGGGTTCGATGCCAGGTGTCGACCATCTTCCACTTTCACGACACAAGCTTTAAGTAGCTTACTGTGAAAGAGTCAAAGAGTGTATTTTTGTTCACTTTGATGAGCACATATTCTTTAAAAAATATATATATATATATATATAAGGTGTAAGAAAGCGTGGACGACCAAAAATGAAGTGGATCAAATACATAAATTCTGTCTTCAAGGAAGGCCAGGTAAGAAATAAGAGAGGGTATATGAGAAATGGTATGTCGTTGGAAGAAGCGAAAGAAGTATGCTTAGATAGAAGAGAGTGGAGGTCCGTTCTCTCTGCCTACCCCTTACGGGACACGGCGTGATGGGTTCTATTTATATTACGAAAGGTGTGAACCAATGGTGCGTCATGTCACCCTGGTTGTTCTATTTCATTTAATATTATTTTTTTCTTTTGAAGATTAAATTATTTCAGGTAAATTAAATATGATAAAGAATATGTAACAACTAATGACTCGAAAAATTCATTACTAATGTTCGATTTTTTAATGGAACAAACCACTACGGGCTTACGACCGTCTTCTACTGTTATTTCGAAGGCTGGCTTAGTGTGATCACTTTACGTTAACAACGTTCGCCATTAGGTGGTAATGTTTAACTCTCCGTTTTAAGCTTTAATCATGAGAATTCTCAACATGTCGTAAAATCTCATGTATGCAACAAGTAGATATCAATGAAATAAAAGTTGGAAATTATCGAGAACAAGAGAGCAACCAAATTTAAAGACTGCGACTGCTGTCATGTATTTGGCTCCAGGATGAATCCATTATCATATTTCTCCAGGGCGCCAGGAGAAATATGATAAAGAACAAGAATAATGTTTAATGTATTAGGATGATGAGTCGGAAAATTATTTGCGAGAAGTTGTGTCAAGTAAGTGTGTTTTTTCGCTTTACAAAGCTCAGATTTCATAGACCTTCCTCTTATTTTCTTATTTGCTAAGCTTCTCTTTAATTCCGTTCCCGGTTCCAGAGTTTCATTAGTACCTGGGTCTCACGGGAAGCTCAAAAGGGCTGTCATGCTTTTCACAAACCTGCCGCAAGCATCAAGACTAATAATAATTGTAGTAGCAAATTAAAATTTATTGCGAAATTCGACAGACCACATTTCGATTAAAAAAAAATCATCGCAGTGTTTACTTTTAATTTTTGAAATTTTATTTCGCAATTAAAATGCAATTTGATTAAGGGCTATGTCACACATAATAATATTATCCAGTTTAGTTCGGTTCGGTTATTTTTTGGTCCCAACCGACAAATTTTTAATAACCGAGTTCACACGACAGTGTCCTACGCCTTTTTATTGTAAACACCCAAACCAATACGGACATAGATCACACCTCTTTTGCTACCACGGTTTGTTGTATCCCTTCTGCTATGAACTTTAACGTATTTGGTTTGCAGGAGCGCATAGTTTAACTCGATGATTTTCACACGAAACGATTGTCGTCCGTTTTATTTTGTAGGTTAGATTTATTCAGTCGCATTAGTAAACTATCGAAGCTTTTAATAGACATCCAAAAGTAATTGAAAAACTTCTCCACGCATGGTATCTGACTGATTCTTGATTTAAAGGGTGTACCTTCTGTTTTGTCTTGACTGTATCACTCCGTCTCTTTGACTGACTGTCTTTTGAAACTGTTCACAGACACTTTATTATTTTATTTGATCTTATCGTCACCAGTGGTGGACCTCGGGGCTAAGCTCCGTATCGGTATGGCAAGTGGCGCCTTCAACAACATGGCCAACATATGGAAAGTGTCAGCGTTTAGAGTCAAGACGAAATGTTAACTGTCTGATGCGTGGTGTTGCCCATTCTCCTGTATGGGCACCTGACACCTGACCAAATCCTAGACACAAAAAGTCTTTGTGCAAGGTCGAGTGCAATTGAGAGTGTTGCCTGTGCCTCCCTGTGTCTCTATAAGTGGGGTGAAAAGGGAATTTGGTTTGGATCGTCCCTAGATCTGGCTACTTGGACTTTGGTACATTAATCTACCACGTGAACATCCGGCTGATTGTAAGTTTAAAATCGAATACTGCTAAGTGTAAACTATGTAGGTACTGAGAACTCAGTCACTTTGAATTAATTGTATATTTAAAAAAAAATCATCAAATCTTCAGTGTGAAATTAATCTTAGTTATGTTAGAACGATTTAACAATAAAAAGTCAACTTTGCTTATAAAAGATTAGTTATAGCCTTTCCAAAGTAAGGTAACGATTTGTCGGAAACAACCGAACAGGAACCAAACTGAAAGTAATTGCACAATATGTGTGCAATAGGCCTAATACAATACTACACACAAGCCATTAATTAATTATTGTAGGTATGTAACGATGAGTGATAATTACATCACATGCAGATTTATGTGTTATTGTGTTATTTATGCTGTTCTGTCGAAATGTAAACGTTAAAACTGCAAACACGAGTAATATAATATTGGATTGTTGCAACAATGTGTTGAAATACTTGTACTAAAAAGTTCAAATAAACGAATAAAGCATCGGCAATTTCCGTTTGATTGGAAAATTTGGTACTTAATTAACATTGCACGATATCGAAAAATGAAGGGTCTGCCAATCACTTTGATATTACGCAAGACAAAATAAAGTAAGTAAATAAATAAAATAAAAATAAATCTGGACTCACCCAAAAGGAACGCTAAAACACTTTTATACATAAAGCAAAGCTTCGTTTTGTGAGAGTTGAAAAGATCGGCACCGGGATTCGAACCCACAACCTTCAGTACGCTGTAATATTCCTACCCAAATTGTTCAGCATAAAAGTGCTCAATTTGATGTTAGGTCGAGTTGAATCCAAAATATAAATATTCGGTATTTTCTTTGAAACATTCTAACTCTACGCTAAATATTTTCAAAACCATCCAACCCCGGGAAACATTTTTCATACTTAAATTATTCGTCTCTGTAAGTTGACAGTTTCTACGACAATAATAACAGGTGTCCGCAGGAAATATTATATCGACGAATTAATATACATAATATGATAGGTACTTGATTTGAATATGATAGGTACTTGATTTGAGGTTCCTAAATACAACTATGGCTACGGAAAGCAAATGTCAAATTATTGTCCACAGTCCTTAACGTGGTAAAGTAAAATTACGAGCCATTGAGGGAAGATATAACTGATTTAAAGGACAACCTTAAAATATTCACATTCTGTGAAAGAAAATTTGTCTTGCTCGGCTATTTAAATTTTTATGTTGTTATTTATATTTATTTTATAAAGAAAACTCTCAAACTTTTTTTCTAGATTTTCCCATTTCTTTCCCCTGCATATCAATTTATATCTTGTACGAAAAAACTTCGGAAAAGTAGGTATCTACTTACTTAGTTTTATATTTTAATGAAAAATATCTTTTTGAAAATGTAAACATGGATGGTAGCATACTTGATAAAAAGTTTGTTACTTATTGAGTAATATTATGAAAAAAAAAACTTACGATAATTAAGATATTGGTAGGTAGGTACCTACCTATATTCCACCGGAAAGACATTTTTATGTTAAAAGTAGGTGCAGCATTGAATGTTAATAATGCTAATAATTTAATTTAACTTGTTTGAAAAAAATTTCCCTGTAACTCTAATGAGTTGTTTTCCTACGGATACTCCGCTACTATAAACAGCGGTGAATATGTCAGTTGAGAACATTGTCAATATTGTTTCCGTAGTAACAAAAAACGTTGTCATATAATTTTGAAAGACGCCGTCTTGTCAGACGACGGACCGTTCCCTAGGAACCCAGTGTATAACGACCAGATTTTGCACGTTTTGGGCATGATCTAGCTTAATGACAAGAGAAAATGACAGCTAAAACAGCTAGATCATCATTTTTTTTTTCTTTTTTTTATATTTGAATCTTCTGGAAAAGCTAAATCATTGACCAATGTACCTATACCTAAATTTGTAAAACATTTTTAAAATAGCTACCACCATAGAACATTCAAATCAACCATAGAGAAAGTGTGAAATTTTTACTACATACCTACATAGAAGTGTTTATTGACATACCTATAATTTATATTTTCTAAACTTTGAATGAGAATATGAAATATTAATATTCACATCCAACTTGATACGTCATCTATGGAAATGGTTGGATGTTAGAGATTGCTTCGGCTATAATTCCGCCATTGCCACTATTTTTTAATTTGTACATAAAGAATTAAGTAAATAAATGGTTTCATACTGACAAACAAAAAACTGACAGCTGCATTGTGTATTATTTTTACATGCGATAAATCTAAATAGAAGCGCTCTATTTACGAAAATAGGTGTCGATCTATCCTGAGCTACAAGGACGAAAATCTGCGATAAAAAAATATGACAACAGGAATCTATTTGTCCGTCGAAATGTCATAAAGTTTATTTTTTTACGATGCAAAATAAATATATTATTATTGTTGTTGTGTCTATGGTGTATGTGTGTGTCTATGGCGTGTGTGTGTGTGCTGTCAGGATGTGTGGTGTGTACATACGACAATATCGAAAATGAAATTGCTCTCATAAAATATTCTACCCAATTTGCTTGTGCGGAGTACAGAAGCGACACCAGGGAATAGCATCGGGAATAATACACACGGCATTATAATAAAAATATGGTAAAAATTGTAAAACGGGGGAGACAAACACGCAAATACACACGTAAAATAGTTTCTGCAAATATTGCCGTCCTCCTCCCACACACGTGTGCCATCACTATTTTTCTGTTTCGAGACGAAAAAAGAATGTTTGTTCGTCTTTAAATATTCATAAAAGTCTTCGAAACGACATTTTCTCACATAGGTACTACCTGACTACCTTTTAATCTTTCTTCCACTTTATTTGACCATCCTGGAACCGCGAGTACATAGTTCAACATAATAATTGTTAACTAATTGATTCATCTTCGCAAAGGTTAGCTTTCTCTTGGGCAAAAATCTTCTGTCCTAGCGGCATTGATTAATTTCCCGAAGGTTTGAACTCCAATGATTTGATGCAATTCATCACTTATTAGTGACTTGTCAAGTCGATTCGATCAGGTTGAATAAATAATAACATCAAATACACGAACATTCACAAGAAAAACTTTCGACTAAGGTGGTATGGTCAAGTCAAGAGACGCGATACCAACTATTCAGTAAAAACAGCGTCGAGTATTCCCACAAAACAGAGAGAGAGGAAGACCCCCGGCAACCTGGTGGTTCACAATCGAGAAGGAGTCGGCAGCACAGAATGTCCCTCAATCGACAACCCAGGACAAAAGATCATTAATTGTAACACGTATTACCTGTTAGTATGATAGTGTGATACAACCATTCAAATGTAAGAATGAAACTATCAGCTACTATACCTACGGATCTTTTTCAGAATCTTTTCAAAATCAAACAGATGCAATAGGGGCCAAATTTGATATGGGGCAAGCCGTCACACTATAATTTATGAATAATATTAAACAAAAAATGCTGAAAGAACCGCGTACTTAAATACGTAGTTGGGTCGCTAATCAACCACAACTATCGAATCCTGGATAAGGAGCTTTCCCAAGCTCCCTGTCCAGTGCCTGCTTTATAAGAAGCTTTGATTTCGCTTGATCTTGCGAATATTCAACAAAATCCTTTATCTGAACGAACCAACGAAAAACCCATTATATAAAATCATCATGTTTTGTGTCTATAAAGCATTCCTTTTTAATCCCGAAGACCCTGCAGTTTCGTCGCCGAATTTCATATTGATAAACTAAAAATCGTGGGTTTGAACCCTGGGGCCGATTGTTTCATCTTTCACAACACAAACTGAAAGATCTCGAAATTGTATTTGTGTTCACTTTAAGTAAGCCCATATTAATTTAAAAAAATATTTTCTATATATAATAATATGTCAATCTAATAACTTACTCAAAATTCATCAAATCACCGAAATCAGAAGTTTTTAAGAGAATTATTTCTGTACTTGCAGAAATTTTGAGAGAAATTACCAACTACTTAAATGGCGCTTTTTACATTAAAATTTTAGCGTTATTTGTGTTATATTTACGATAAAAAGTTTGCACATATCCTTACATACTGCTAAAATTAAGTTGGGAAACTGTCTAATTACTGTGTACGCAATTAGGTGCGTAATTGTGTTACTCATCTTGATGGAAGTTACTCGCATCTTAACGTTGTACAACCATACACTTTCAATAATGACTGGGATATATTTAATTATCTTAATGGAATTTCCGACAAGATTGTAGTACTAATAATAATAATATTATATTATGACATTCTTATTATTATATAGCTCTGGTGCTGTAGCTGAATCGTTGACCCAAATAGACCCGCCTCTGGTCACGTCATCTCGCCGTCCGAGTTTTCTGTCAGCGACACAAAAATGGCGTTCATAAAAGATGTTATAAACCTTTTATTATATCTTATGCCTTATTAATATTTAACGCCGCCATGCTTTTGACATAAATAATCGTAATATTTCGAATAAAAATGTTATGTAAGTCGTCAAAGTAAAAAAAAAAGAAACAGCCTTTCGGATTCGGATCGTTACAAGCGTCAGAGATTGAAAATCAAAAGTTTGAGAAAAAAACATTACGACTTTCAAATTAATCGGAAATAAATAAATAATAATAGCATACTTATTACGTCATAATCTTTTTTTATAACTGGCAATCGATAACAAATCATTTCAAAAAAAGAACAAACAAGTAATTCAAAAAGAAAATAATGTTCCTTTGTTTTGAATTATGACGTGTAGGTAGGTACGATCGACCATAAACAAAAACAATTTTGTAAGATAGTCGGAAAAATGAGGTTGCCGTCATTATGTAAACTTTTCTCTTTATAATTTATTGCATGAGCTTATAATTGGAGGTTAAGATAAATGAGGAAGTTAGGTATTGTTTCAAGTGGAGAACTATAGTCATTATTCACCTCTGCCTGTTTTGGTTTATGTTTCCAAATATAAAACCATATTTCTACAATATTTTTATTGGCTGGAACATATTTCAAAAACAAATGGGATGCCATAACGGATATTATCATAAAATTCAAAAACATTTTTTTTAAAGTAGCTAGGAAACTAATAAAATGATAGAAATTAAAGCTATCGGTTTTCCAATGTAAAAAATTCTAACGTACGTTAATAATTAGGTATAATAGCCTTCTAACCTAAACAATTCTTATATAATTTAATATCAATTTTTTTCAACACCAGGCAATATTGATTTTAAATTTCCAAAATAAATCTTTTAATGAATAAGTATGTATCGGACACAATCCCAAATTTCGTACGAGCATTTGCTTCTATCATCCGAAGGCCGAGCCCTTGGTCCAAACATCTCCATTGATAATATTCTTCGGCTGTTTTAAATCAAAATACGTATGAGATAATTTAATTAGTCTTAATTCTTAATACATAGATCTTTTAAATTAAATTAAAAAATCTTAATTTTCTTTAACATTAAAAAATGTTTCCGACACCTGCACACATCACACAGTATACCTAATACAACTTTGACATCCATTATTTTTGATTCGCTGATGCGACCTGACTTCACACAAACATTGCATCATTTACGCGTATTTTTGTGCATGTTTTTGCATACTTTGATTTTTTGACAACTCAAATATTAAAAAAATATTAATGCATTTTTTATGTTTGAAACCAAAAACTAATCCACAGAAACACAATATTATACTATAACACATTTTATATTATAATCAATCATCTAATTCCTTATCCAGAGTTTGCCAACCATCGATTTCAGTGTGGTTTGAATCTTAGATTTAAGTTTAGTCATATTTGCTCGATCGTGGTGTGCTTTTTTAACAAATTTAAAATTGGATCATTTAGTTGAGAACTTGTCGTATTTGGGTACTAAATCTGGAAATGTATTTTTTCCAGCTTCATCAAAGACGCGGAATGGGGACCTTGTAGCGTGACATGCGGAGAAGGATACAGGAAGAGGGAAGTCCATTGCAAGATATTCCTGGAATTCAGCAGAACCATCGCCAAATTGCCTGATAACAGATGCGCCGGGCCAAAACCTAAGGAAGAAACTGAGCGCTGCATCATGGAACCTTGCTCCATGGCTTATGGCACTTCTTATGGTGATTCAAACTCTCCAGCCCTGTATCCGAGTGATAACTACAGGTATGTATTTATTTAACCAGCGAGATAAGATCGAACATCATATTGTTGTTTATACAAATTATATCATCTTCCAATATGGTTATTATTTTTTACACCATGTGTTTGCTTCACACGTTGCCGAAGCCCTTTCAGCTAACGTGATCAGCAGGAAAGAGAGAAAAGTGGACTGTTAATGGATTGCAATGCACTTACCCCAAATCCAATGTTCTCCAAATATGTATGATCGAATCCCTTGTTTTCTGGCAGCACTGCACTTTGTTAAAAAATAAATGCGGATGCACAAAATGTGATGTAAGTTGATGACGATTTGATATGTCCGATGTGTTCTACACTTCCGAATTCGTAGCGGCGATAAAAGCGTTTTATTCCGTGTGTGTGTTCCCGAGATGCGGTGAGTACCGACTAATAAAGTGCACTGCAAGGAAGGGCCCAAGGAAGTGAAAATAGGTAACAATACATGCCCTGCAATGCGAACCACGGATTGTGACATTTGACCCATGTACCTATACATAATTATGTAGGTACCTATATAATACAACATGTTCAATTAATAATATTGAACACCATGTATTGTCTCAATTCCATATTTTAATTATCTATTATTTTGTCAAGGTTTTTTAGGATTGATCTTTCAAAATCACTACAGCTAGGTTGGATACCTATTAATTTGGATAGTTAGTTAAAAAGTGTATCTGTGCTAATAGGCAAAGTAATAAAGTTTAACAAACCATTTGATATTTTTTTAATATAACACAACTATAAAGATTCATCACCGAAATATTACACATCGCCTTGCCTTTGACCAGTTACAAGTTTGTCTTACAAAGTAGATTTCTTGATCTATGTTAAAGATTCCCAATCTTATTTTGCCCACTTACCCTAATTTTTCGGCAAAGGACAAAATAAAAGACACACACGCAGAAATAATATAATTTATTATTGCTTTTAAAGGTCATCCAGCTTCGGAGACTCTAACATTCGAGTTGCTCCCGGTACTCCTGGTAAATCCTATTCCTGGAAGGAACAAGGATACACGCACTGCAGCGCTTCTTGTCTCGGAGGAGTCCAGGTAAATAGTAAAACCTTTCTCCCAAATTAATCGATCAAGATGATTTTATTTATGACATAATATTTCTACTTCCAGGAACTAATTGTAAACTGTGTTCGGGACGACACTGAAAAAATCGCCTCCCCATATATGTGCTCTCCAGAAACCAAACCTGAGAACAGGATAAGAACCTGCAACGATCATCCCTGCCCACCAAGGTTTGTATCCCTCAAATCTAGTGAAAATGGTTCCAAATAATTGGAAACAAAAGACAGCCTTTAGAAATATTTCAGTGTGGCACACAAATAAAAAAAGTTGAACGCCCCTGTCTTAGTATAATGTGTAAAGCTTAGTACAAATCAGCAGGCCTCTAGACAAATTGCATTTGGCGATCGACTACAAACGAATTTTTCGACAATGTAGAGTAGGAAGAAAAATAACTGTATAAGTGTCTTTGTTTGATTTAAAAAATGTTGTTTATTCGTTCCAGTGGACAGTTCATTTTTTTCGCATTTGACTGATCTTACCATAATAATTCGGTAAAATTTGGTTTGAATGGAACCTATTATTTCAACAATATGTACAATAACGTACCATGTATTACACGTGACTTATTTCCTACTACACCGCCATCTCTTGAATTTTTCAAAAAATGCGCAATAAAAGGAATTATTTTTATTCGAATTGTCGAGCTTCATCCCGCATCCGAATCAACAATACCTAGTTATTACATAATGTAAACAATTATTAGCTTAATTTAATTCAGTTTTAATGTCATGAAACTGTATTTAATTCATGAAATAAGTCAAAATTATTTTTTTATTCTGGGTTGGGTACGCGACGGGCGGGTCAGCTACTGACTACATAAAAAAGTCCAATCACTCTTGTTAATCTGTGTAATCATAATCTTTCAGATGGAACTACACAGAATTTACACAGTGCAGCAAACCTTGCGGGTTCGGAATACAAACCAGAGAAGTCAGCTGTATTCACGAGGTTAGATTTCTGATGATAACATAGTCAAGTCAAATTATTTTGTATGACGGAAGATTTTTCAAGAATAGTGTCAGGATTTTCTAGAAAAACCTATTTGATACTGATTTCTTTATTATTCTAGGTAACTCGAGGAGGCGGAAACACAGTCATTGTTCCCAACAGTATGTGTCCTCAGCCCTCTCCACCCGACCGACAATACTGCAATGTCCTTGACTGTCCAGTTCGATGGCACACATCCCAATGGACAAAATGTAACAAGGCTTGTGGAGGAGGAATCAAAGAAAGAAAGGTAACTAACGAAGATACACCAAATGAACCAAAAAATCAAATGTGGTACTGATGATTTGGATTATTGTAGGTCGAGTGTAAACAAGTGATGGCCCAAAATCACATAGTCATTAAACAGGAGTCGGAGTGTCCTCCGAATAAGCCTGCAACAACGAAGACTTGCAATACCAAGAGCTGTGTGCACGATGCCTCATCACCAATGATAATCACATCGGAGACTTCTTACATTCAGCATGATCCAAAAAAGAAAAAAGTAAGCACTTAATAAAACCATCTTTGTATTGGTCTCGTATTAGGACCTTGTGGTACTCCATTTTGTCCAAAATTCTTACCAAGTTAATTTGAATGATTATATTGTAATGTATTTCAGGTCACTCTTAAAATTGGTGGATCGGCTACGGTTTTTTACGGGACACAGGTCAAAATCAAATGCCCCGTGAAGAAATATAACCGTACAAAAATCACATGGACGAAAGACAGAATGCATATTTCGAAATCTAAGAAATACGCTATATCGAAAAAGGTAATTTTTATAACCCTTTATATATAACCCAGGGATAGCCAAACTATCATACATCGGGAGCAATATTTTTATGGGAATAACGACCGAGATCGACATTCGAAATCTATTTAAAAAATCTTCCAATTGGAACTTTTTAACTTTGGTTGACAGCGACCAATCGGCCATATTGCTGAAGCGACATCAAAATCTGTCAAGTGTCAAATTGGCTGTTTTCTTTAAATTTAGTTTTATAGTCTGACTTGCCAAATAACAATGGACGGATGCATTCATTGCCTACTACGAGGTAAAATGTGCAATAATGACACACACCAAAAAGTACAAAAAAATAAATTGTGGAGGAATGTACTGTCTCGGAATTGAAATTTCCTGCAGATTTTTGGCGATCGACGCATTTCCCACCTTTACGTTTACTATAATTGTTTAAGAAACTCTTTTTATTTTCAATATCGGTGTCATTTTTCAGGGAGCATTGAGAATCGCCGAAATGAAATTCCCGGATGCAGGACGCTATACTTGCGAAGCTGGCAAATCAAGCGCAGATATTGTACTGCACGTTAAGCAGAGACCCGGTGAATTTCCAAGCTCCGAAGAAATCGAACGTCAAAAAGCCAGCCCTTTAGAAGACCCAAACGATTCTATAGACAGGTAAGAGAAATAATAAGTGATTCATCTTGGATTTTTTCACAGTTCACCATTATCACCTCTTTGAAAATTGATAGCTTCACTCTGCTTGCATTAGCTATAAGCTTCTAACATCATGTTTACACAATCTATTCTAAGTACCCAATGTTGAACAACTTTGAAAGAAATACGCTTCTATCGAAGAAGGATCCCTTACTCGGAAGGTCCCCCAAATACAATCTCGATTCAGAAAGGTGATAATTATTAGGTATATTTTGTTAGTTTTAAGAGTTTACCTTAAATACACAGAAAGAACTCTTGATTTGAGGACAAATCTCTAATATGTTGAATGAAATGTTGAGGATACTAACTCCATTCTTAGAGCTATCGTCTTCATGGCTCATTTGCATGATTCACTGTAGCAGTGTCAATATATGCCGTTGGTGGTTTAATTTTCAAAAAAAGTCTAATGTGCGGTTACAGGAATGATGGAGGGTACAGATCTGTGAATATTGGCAGCGAAGACCAGTCCCATGAGCAGAGAAACGGAGACTCCAAGGCAATGTTCAAGCTACACGAGAGGAATCGGGAGAAGCAAATGAAAGAACGAGAAAAAGAAAGAGAGCGGGTAAGTGGATTAAAATATTTTAGTTCAATTTTTAAGAAACATGTCGAAACACTTGGAAATGAGTGCAGGGCTTAAAAAAAGAAAATTCAACAAATTCGAGGATGTCTATCACTTGTATTTCCTATTTTTGGCTGCTTGACTTAAGAGATACTCGTACACAAGTAGCATTTTACCTACCTAAAAGTCAACAAACATAAATACAATTTCAAAGTTTCACGAAGCTTGTGTTGTGAAAGTTGAAATGTTCGGCTCTGGGTTCTAACCCACGACCCTGTACTTCATATGAAAGCTATTGATCTACTGGTCAACCAACCACCTTTATTTGTATTTATTATTATTATGTTACACCAATCTTTCTATTTTTAAAGTTTCAGTACCGAACAACTTCTCAAATGCCCATGAGATACAATCCAGGATCAGATGATGACTATAGTGACAAAGAAGGATCTGGAAACCACGGTGTATGTATATTTTAATTTATCCATAAATATTTTGACTAACCGTGAGAAATATTCAATGACTTGCAATAATGAATATAAATTATCAAAAATTTTTTCCTTGCTGCTTTCTGGAATTGTTTTGATCTGAAGGACGACGCTGTTCCTTCCCAAATGTCTGTCGCTGGAAATGAGGTGCCCGAAAAAGACACCCCTAGCTCTGCGTCGAGACCGATGCCACATTTTCTTAGGCTCATTTCAAATCTTCAGGTGAGGAGGAGCTAAAAAAGAGCTCGTTTAAACATGGGTTCTTCCAAAAGTGGTCTTTGGGGACATGTCACTATATCTGTTGTATATAAACAAAACCCCTTCACATTCTTTAAGATATTTCTGGGAACTCAAAAACTGATTTTATTCTTTTCCACCTGATTTCCTTAAAAATAAACATATATGTAGTTTGGCACTAAGCATGTACATTACATAACAAATTATGTCTTTAGGGCATATATCTTGAATGGTAGTCAATATTTTGTACAGATCACATCACAGCGAGTCCAAGAGTCATAAAAATTTGAATATTTAGATTCAAAATATTATTTTATATATTTTTTTTTTGTTTGTTTTTTGAATGCCTGGAATGCTAAATGCACCTTTTCATTATATAGGTAAACACGTCTTGTATAAATTTATATCATATCAGCTATCATTCTCTTTCATCTCTTTATATATTATATTATTCATTAAATTTTTCACCATGGCTTGTAGGTTTTCAAATATAGATTTGTTATAAAAAGTTTTGTGTTGTGTATTCAAATTAAATATGTTCTCATGTAATGTTCCAAATTTAAAATTGTTCTAATGAAATGTTCTAAATTTAAAAATGTTCTAATGTAATATTTTCCAAATTCAAAAAAATTCTAATGTTATCTGTTTAGATTTTAAAAAATCTAATGTAACGTTTTCTAAAATTAAAATGTTCTTATTTAATGATTTTAAAAGTTCTTAAATTAAAATAAAAACTATCAAAGTTCTTCAAATAAAATAAAAACTATCAAAGTTCTTCTATAATGACTTCAAAAACATTACAATGTTAATGAATTGATTTCAGCACTTTGTTCATAACGATACCTTACACATTTTTCTTAATATACATATTATGATACTTTTTTTTTTAAACTTCATCAAACCTTTTCTTCTTTCTTATCATTTCAAACAAATACATGTTATAATGATATGTGCAGATGCTTTGGCCATTTCAGACATTTTCCAATTCACGAGGGCAGCGAATGATAACCGATCTTCACATCGTCAACAAGCATGACGAACACGACATGGATCCACTGGCAGGTGTGTTCAACAGCCATTACCAACAAGGCAACGAGGATCACAAAATCAGACACAGCACAATGTCAGAATTGGAGCAAGATCTACAAACATCTCTAGAAGATTCAAGGAAGTCATCAACTATTCCCAATTTTGAGACCAATGCCGTGAACCAGGAAGATTTCATTATTACAGCTGATGAAAAAATGAATGGGTAATAAAATTTTACTAACATTACCTAACAGCTTTAAGCTTTAGCTATTTTCAAGGTTATAAAAAGAAATTAACAAATTCACTCTTAATTTATTCATTAAAAAAATGTAACAATTGTTGAAAAATTTGTAAACAATCAATTTATAAATAAATAATGCAATAAAAATCAGTGTTGCTATTTAATTTTAAAAAATCAAATTGTAACATATAATAATAATTGCTAACTATTTTCATTTATCAAAAGTAAATTAACACTTCTGTACGAAGGTATCAATATAGCCAGTAGAACTTATTGCCTGAGGCAATTTTTTGTAGCCAAAGGGTGAGAACACGTAGAAAGCCGATTCCGACCCGCGCCGACCGGCTCATAGATTGTTGTCTATGGTTTCAATGCATTTAAATGGGAATGCCGGAAAGCGGGTTCCTGCTTTTGCTGTGCGTATCCCCATTCAAATGCATAGAAACATTCTTCGCGCAGGTCGACGCGGGTCGGAATCGGCTTTCTACGTGTTCTTACCCATACGGTCCCGTCCAATATAAGATTTATACCCGAGATGAGCTATTCTCAGGAATTTATTTCAGGTGAATAACACATTGAAAATTTCTGACACGACCGGGAAATGAACCCGGGACCTTTTGATTTGAATTTAGCGACTATACCACTAGGCTACTGAGGTCTATTATCAACTTATCCAATAAGTAATGAAGCATTCCTGTTAACAAAGAGGTTTGCTTGATCTTATTCTATGAGACCCAGGTTTGAAACGTCACAGATAAGAGAATAATATCGACTTAATTGATTAAAATATGAATAATTTATTTATAGTGTGAACGATGACGAAGAAGACAGTATTGGATCCATCACGGTGTTGGGAAGAGGCAAAGCTGAGAATGTCAAATTTGAATGGGCTGTAAGCGCTTGGTCCAAGTGCTCCAGCAGCTGTGGTGTTGGAGGATTCAGAACAAGATCAGTTCATTGCATGGTCAGTCAATTGTTTATTCTTTCACATTTCTCTACATCACAAGTTAAACAACAACAAAATTTTAACAAATGGAAGGGATTCATACACAATATGATCATCAGGAGTAGAGTTGGGAATAACGGCTTAGATACAAAAACGTTATAGCAGTTTCATTAATTATAAATAACGTTATTATTAAAAGCTTAAATAATATAAGCGAATATTTACGATCTAGAAAGTTAAGATTTTCTTAAAAAAAAAGGTCATTTTCATAATTTGGTGTTCGGAAAGGTACAATATCTCCAAAAAAAAGGTCATTTCATTGAGAATAAACATCGCGAGCTTAATACATTCAGCTAATATTAACTGTCATGTAAATGAGTGAAGGCTATTATTGCTTAATATTAGCGTGGCTATTATTTTTATTCAACTAATATTTACAAAAATATCGTTATAATGCCCATCTCTAATCAGGAGTATAAAATCACATCGCCAGTCGGTCAAATGCAGTTCTCTATTCATTCATAGTGATAAAATAGTTTAATATTGCCTAAATCAAATGAGAAGTACAATGAATTTGTCAATTATTGATAATAATGAGTCAGTAATTAGTAATAACTCATATAAAATGTAAAGTACAATGGGAATAGTTAAATTTCGAATTAAAGTAAAAAAAAAAAGTATGTCAAAATTTAAATGAGTCTAGTAAAAAAGGAAAAAAACATAAGAATCAAATATTTCAGAAACCCCAAAAGTCAAGAATCCAGGTTTTTAGAACACAAAAACGTAAAAAATCCATTTTGGAAAAAAGTATGACTTATGGGGTTTCTGAAATACCCTATTCAATTAGTAATAAGTAGAGACTGGAAAATGGTGGTGTTATTTTTTGTGAATTTCGGTGTTATTTTTGGAGAAATTCGGTGTTATTTTTGCTCTAAAACACGAAAATTCGCGTTATTTTTTCAACGTTAATTTGTTCAAAATGAAGGAAGATGTTATAGCAAAACAAAGAATAATGGCAATTTTTAGAATTAATAGTATAATTAACAAAATTTATAAACACGCATTGCCAAATGAATGAAAAAATCTGATCAACAGAAGTAGTATATATACTTACAAAAAAAATTTAATATCAATATTCAATACTACAGAATATTATACTTACATTAATTAAATCAATGCTTCAATAATTGAAACTACGCTCCACAATAATAATAAAAAAATATCATTGTTTTGTTGAAAGATTCTCTTAGTTAAGGTTTTTCCTACGATTTGCTAGCACAGGGCATTTGAGTCTGACATGCAGGAATATTTCCCCTGCGCTCCAATCCTTTTTACTACATACAAAAATGTACTTTTCTTATTGATTGTATTATTTTTCTGTAAATTAGGCATGAAATTCAAATTTTTTTTCCCAAATATTACATTATTCGCGCTATTTGCGTAAAAACTTCGAAATTCGCGTTATTTGCACAAAAACCTCAAAATTCGCGGAAAAAAATGTTTTATCGCGATCGCGAAATTTTACAGTCTCTAGTAATAAGTAAAAAATTAGAACACTATCAGTCTAGTGAAATAACATGTGGCCCATTGTCAATTTTACTTATTTCTATCTTTAAAAAAATTTAAATCGTAAAAAATAACAAAAACTAATGTTTCATTTTTTATAGGTGAGATTAGCTAACACGACAAAAGATGTTGAATCTTCATTGTGTGAAGATGCTGGCTTAGAGTCACCAACTACGGTAGAAAAATGTGGCCTGGAGGACTGTCCATCTTGGATGGCATACGAATGGTCTCCTTGTGAATCTTCAAGATGCTATGATTGGAACACAGGTAATTTTTAAAGATTCTTGTATTGAGATGAACATTACAAATTAGTTCTGACAATTCATACATAAGATTGTCCTGTTTCAGCCATGCAAAAACGAATAGTGCAATGCGTGAGTGGTGACAACGTAGTCATCTCCCCAAAACTGTGTTCCGCAGACAAGAGACCACCCAATAAACAAAAGTGCTACAATGACAAATGCCGTGGTGTTTGGAAGACAGAAAACTGGTCTGAGGTAATCATACTATTCACAGTACATATTGATTTTAATGTGATAAGTATACAAAATGAAATTCCTTTTAACTTATGGTTAACGCTTTTCTATACAAAGGTGTCAGTATAGCTAATGTCAGCACCGATATTTTAAGTCAACGAATAAATTTCATCGTATCAGAATTCAATGAGCATTCATTCAAATGACTCAAATAAAAAAATTGCTGCTTACAATCTATGCAACGATTCAGTTATGTCATCACATCACGCATAAACAGCAGACTTTACGTTTGATTTTAATTGTTGTTAATTTCTACGTATATAATTATAGTAAACAGTATAAGGGTGAAAACACAAAGAACGCCGATTCCGACAGGCCCCGATCTGCGCAAAGAATGTTGTCTATGGTTTCAATGGGCATGCCGGAAGGCGGGTTCCTGCTTTTGCTGTATGTATGCCCCTTCAAATGCATAGAGACATTCTTTGCGCCGATTGGCGCCAGTCGGAATCAGCGTATTTTCATCCCAAGGAAATAAAAATTTCCTTAAATAAATTTCAAGTTTTAAAATTCTAGAATCTTTATAGTTCCATTTTTTAATAAAAAATGATAACCATCTTTTGAAAATGTAAATCTATACAGGTATCAGCTTGTGTTTAAATAACCTTAATTATTTAATTAACCTTCCAGTGTGGTGGTGCTGAATGCGGAGAACGTGGCTCCCGATATCGTATACTCCGTTGTGTTTGGTTTGGCACACGGAGACCAGCTGGAAGTGCTTGTAAAAACAGCAATAGGCCTGCTGTAGTAAGGCCTTGCCATATGCCAGAATGTCCTACAAAACAAAGTATGTTCACATTTATATTACTTATTTGCACTAGTTTTAATGATCAAATAGGATTTCGTTTAATTCTTCTTTTTCTTTAATAAGCTATAATCTTAAGGAGTTTTGGCCATTTCTTAAAATCCTACTTTATACTTGTGTAAAGTGTGACGTCATTTGACAGCTTTGCGCTCCACTCTTTCATAAATTTTGTATGGAATCAGTTCCAGAAAAATAAATTTTTCCTTAGAAAACAAAAAAAAATAGGATTAATGCTAATCATTGTACTGGAAACAAACAGGGGGAAAAACATCTTAAAAGCGTCGTTTATGGTTAAAAAAAAAATTAAACAAAAAACCCAACTTCATTTGTATGGGATTTGAAATGTCAGATAGCTTAGTGGAGCACAGCGGTAGAGGTCTCTGAACATTAACTTTACACCCGTATTGTCGTTGTGAAACCATAGACAATCAATCAATCTATGTAACAGTCTCTTTTTCTAAATGTTTTCTTACGCCTGCTGTCAAATATAGACCTTCAGCCCAAACTATTACAAATTTCGCTAATTGTTTTTTTTTTATTTGCAGAACCAAAATGTAAGGATTCGTCTAAATTCTGCAAGAATGTTAGGGTTATGAATATGTGTCATATAGAAAAATATCAAATACAATGCTGTCACACTTGTAAAAAACATTGAGATAGGTATTATTTATAATTTAGTCGAATATATATCAAAAATAACCCAATTCAATTATTCATACAATTATTTCATGATGAATTTATATCATGTAAGGAATACAACAAATAAATAATGCTTATTGAAATGCTCGACTGACGAAAACGGTTTTTTTGGATGTAAGAGTATAAGAGCAATACTGATGTCAAATACTGATTGGTAAGCGTTCACACATCTTCACACCATTTGTCGTGGCTAAAGGTTCACGCCAAGACAAAAAAAGTAATGTTTATGAAAATGACAGTATGTAGAATAAAAAGTTTATTGTCAAACTTGTCGACAGTTTTTGATGCTGATTATTATAAAAAGAATATAATTTATTTAATGTAATATAAGTGTAATGACATAAAATTATCATAAAATACCCTAAATATTAAAACTATCTTGTTGTTTATCTGTTGATTTATTATAAACAAATTGATATAAATTAATAATATACTATTAAAGTACTGTAAAATATGTTAAATAATATAATTATGTACTTAGTATAATTTATTATAATGGTACTGTGGTTTCACCAAAGTTCATTTGGTAACCGTTTCTAAAAGAAGGGATCGTTTTGATCGAGTGTTGATCATTATTTATTTCCATAATTATTTTACATCCTTTTTTTAAACATTATTATGTATTCGTTGCATTAGAAGAAATAAAATTGTTTATTTTTATTTATTTAAATTTTTTTGATACAAGAATCAATTCAGTTTAATTATATAATCAATTCGATTCCTCTTCAAAATTCAAAGCTATATTGGATCAGGTAATCCTAAATATTTCATCCATTCTAAGATTCGTTCAGTTAAGACCTCTATGAATTTATTATAATTCTTAAAGATGAGAGGAACATTCTACATTGTAAAGTTCTAATCTCGCTGCAAGCCTGAAAATTTGTTATCCTATTTTTAAAATTCATGCACCGAGTCTATATGAGTAGGTACCTATGTAATTTATGTTTTTGATTTGCAACAAATACATACTTAACAATTTCAACCTCATGTGAATGTGCCATATCGTAATTATAAAAAAAAACTTTTTACGAAGCTTTAATTACTTACACATTATTTTTCTTTCATCCCAAAAATAGCTTTAAAGTATTATGTCACACAATTTACCTACAGCTTATATTATTCATCATTCATTACAATAAGTATATATTTTATGAAACAAGTGATCAATTATTCAAGAATTAATGGAATGACTTAAAGACAGACTTAGACCAACGGATAAATGCTCACTCTGTGTGTGCATTTACACCAAACAAAAATTGAGCCGAATTTAGAAGTAAATTATACTTTCTTTTATCATTGATATTGGACACCATGGAAACAACAACGAAGAAGAACCAATCAATGGGAGATGACAGATTAGGGTGCAAACGAATATAGAACCAGAGTTGATAAAAGAGTACATTTTCTTGGATCGTTGATATGGTAACCAAGGAAATAATAACCAGAAAGAACTGTCATCGCCTACCTACTAAGTTGTTGTTTCCATGGTGTCCAGTATCAACCATAAAAGAAGTATGCTATGTTCCTAAATTCGGCTCTATGTTCATTTGGTGTAAATGGCCAGAGTTCTGTTTCTTCATTGTATATAGATATCATTACTTCGTTGCTATGTCCTTGTTCCCCAAGATTGTATGGAATTTTCTAAGAATGCTCGTTTTTCGATGGATAGTTAAAGAATGGTCAAGAATTGGCACTCGTGATTGACATGTCTAGAGCATGTGCCATAGAATTATATTTCTTGTTTTTCATTCTTGCTTGTTGTGACTTAATCAGGTCCACTTAATTTAACTAAACCTCCCTTAATAAATCAATTTAAAAAAAATGTCTTTGCTCTATCTACAGATTGTATCTGATTCATTCCTGTTTAAATATGTATTAATACAGCTATATTAAGTTTATAATACGAAATGATGTATATCATCAAAATTTTCCCCGCTAAACTACCTCCCTTATATTAACATTTTTATTGTGTGCTTATAAATCCAATATACGTTTGAAAGTAATACAGTCTGGCTAAAAAGAGTAGAAAATAATTGAGGGCGCTGCAGTCGTTTGTATGGCAACATTTAATAAGTACTCTACATTTATAAAGTAAAGTATTGTAACCGCCAAAATATTAAAAAAAAAATACTATTCAATGTGGTATCATATGAAATGTTTTGTAGAGGTTATTTATAAGAATTTAATAACGAACTGTACCAGCCATGGTATTAAAAACGAGATGGAAAAAATATACGCAAAACGAGTCAAAAAACAAGAGATAATAAGATAATATAATGGGTGCTGTAATCCACAAAATGGTGCGTACAACTGCTTACTATTCTATGGCCGAATTTCAATCATATAAATGTCAAAATGTTTAAACATAACCTATAATTTATTTGTAAGTGAATATTATAGGAATATACAAAAAAAATATGTCGGAAAAATATCCAAATTACTAAAAGGTACTTAATTTTTTTTAAATGAATTGGATGTTGTATTTACCAGTTAGAATTGCTGTCCATTCGTAAACATTTATAATGTCAGACAACAACCTATGTTCAGTGTTGCCAGAGTGATAAGATTTTAGTTCATCAATAATTAATTTCTACTCTTTTTAGCCAGACTGTACATTACCCAAATTGTGGGCATTTTAGAAACCCTTTAACAAATATCACTTGATTCATATTATTATATACTGACATAACATTATTTCTAAAAGAGAAATATAAAAAAAGGTATTCAGTTTGGAAATTAGTTAGAAAAATATATTAATATTTATAGTATTGATATTATTTAGTCAAGTAAGTAAAGAAATAAAAATATAATGTATTAAATAATAGTTTAAGAAAAACATTATTAAGGGGAATTGTAAATACATATTATTATTGTAACTTAAACATGAACATTCTTGTAATTTAATAAACATGTTTAGTAAAATGATGTATTATTATTATGCTATGATGACATTAAAAACGGCAAACTTAAAGTTTTTTACAGTATTACTAATTCATTAAATGAGCTTATAAAAGCATATTTTGCGGGGACGCAATATATTATTATATTAAAACAAAAGCAACCAATTTTAGTTATGTTTTTATTTATTGTACAGGGCTGACAATCTAATGATACAAAAAATTGAAGACTTTTAATACTCTAGTCTTGCGGAAACAATTTATTATAGTTCATAAGCCTTTCTTGAAAACTTTACAACTTTTTATATCTTGGTTTAATATTTTTATTGAATTGATAAAACTTTCTCAGTTTACTCGACATTCCAATTGTTTATGGATTCTTGCGCTGTTTTCATTCAAGTAACCTGATGTTTCTGAGACTTCCAACAATGGTCTCTTTGTAGATCTACTTGAAAATCACATTCCTTAATGTCGGCTTTGCAATACAATGTCAGGGGTCTAAATAAATTCGTTCTCCTTATATTGGAGTATAAGAATACTTATATAAATTACCTTTTTTTTGAGATTTTAAAAGCACGTTGTTGTAAAAAAAAAAGAAAGTAAAACTACTAGTTTGTTAAATGAAACTATGAATAGAATATGTAAAGCCACATTAATAATTTTCAAATTAAATTAGTAAATATTAAATGTATAATGAAATAAATTTGCACAATTTATATTAAGTTTAAATAATTAAATGTACTTACTTATAAAATTTAGCATTTATTATGATTTATAGATATGACTTATTATTGTTGTATTTATGAATGTTTGAAGTATGTATTGTAAAAGATAATGAAATATTGTATTTATTAAGTATTATGAAATTTATGTAATATAATAGTAATAATTAGGTACTGATTAATTTAAGAAAATTAAATTTATCCAATCAAATAATGGGTATAAAATCCTTACAAGAAACGTGCTACGAAATCTGCTACGTCAGTCCGACTCAACAAAAATATTCAATTTTACTTCTTACCAATTTCAATAGATGCCTCATTACTCTGATGTCTATTTTAAAAAAATCAAAATTGAATGGTTTTAATAAAAAAATATACCATTCTTTTCCAGTCATGAAATAGCAGTGAAGAACCCAATTTTATGTTTTTACTACTTAGTTATTCAAATTTAATAGTTTACATCAAAATGTTAGGCATATTTTTCCATTGCAATCTTTATATCTGATTATAGATATTTTTGTAAGGATCTCATACCCAAAAGAGATCTCTAAATAAATGAAATATTATAAAATCTTATTGAAAATATACAACTGCTTAAACTTATAATCTATCTTCAAAAATAGCTCTATGTACCTACCTACCTATAATATTTATTTGTTTCGGAATTATTGTAAGGATTAATAATTCTTAAATTTGTATAATATTATATAACATCTTTGTTACATTCATAATATTAATTATATTGTTTAAATTGTAATAAATATATAAAATTAAGGCTCAAAGCCCGTGTTAAAATAACAAAAATGAAGCGTGTGACATTCCCGATCTTTCTATGGAATTCGTCGACCATAGACAACTTATACATTCTACATAATATTTCTTTTTTATCTATGGTTAGTTCCGATGACATTTAGAATATTATTAAAATGATATCCCGTTTATTTTAATAGTTTCTTTCTGTTTTTTTTTCTGAACGATATAATTATTTTTTTTATTAATTTTATTTATTAAATTTGTAAATTAATAAAACCGGACCTTGTAAATTATTTAGTTACTTACATACATACTATATTATGATTATGTATTTATTATTACATTGTGTATGTAATTAATACAATTATTGCCATATTTTGGAAGTTTATTTTAATGAAATAAATAAAAACTATTATTGAAAACATTATTTATATATGTGTTTCATTTAAAATTTTATGTAATTGTTATAAACATACCATCCTGAAAAACTCTAAAGACCAAATAATAGTAGAAATTACCCAAGAAGAAAAAGATATAAACATTCTGAAAAATACAGTTGATTTTCATAATAAATTCATTGCGGGTTGCAGCAAAAACCACACAGATCTAAGAATTGAGAAAAATAAAACAGAAAAAGAATTAATGAAAGACTTTGTTACACAAGACGCAAACAACAAATATGAACTTCAGGCACTAAATTTACAAATTCAAAACGATTGGCTATCTTTGGGTGAGTTTTGTATTCCTCCAGCTCTAGGATGGAAACAAGTCTGGCTAAAAAGAGTAGAAAATAATTGAGGACGTTGCAGTCGTTTGTATGGCAACATTTAATAAGTACTCTACATTTTTATAATAATAATAAGTTAAGTATTGTAACCGCCAAAATATTAAAAAAAAATCTATTTAATGTGGTATCATATGAAATGCTTTGAAGACGTTATTTAAAAGAATTTAATAACGAACTGTACCAGCCATGGCATTATAAACGAGATGGAAAAAAATCTACGCAAAACGAGTCAAAAAACAAGAGATAATGAGATAAAAATGTGTGCTGTAATCCACAAAATGGTGCTTACAACTGCTTACTATTCTATGGCCGAATTTCAATCATATAAATGTCAAAATGTTTAAACATAACATATAATTTATTTGTAAGTGAATATTATAGGAATATACAACAACATAAATGAAATAAAAATGTCGGAAAAATATCAAAATTAGTAAAAAGTACTTAATAATTTTTTAAATTAATTGGATGTTGTATTTACCAGTTAGAATTGCTGTACCACAGAACACATATAGGTACTCTCTAACGAGAGTGCCAAAGAGAATATAATACCTTATGGAGAGTGCTGTACACATTTGTAAACATTTGTCAGACAATAACCTATGTTCAGTGTTGCCAGAGTGATAACATTTTAGTACATCAATAATTAATTTCTACTCTTTTTAGCCAGACTGTACATGGGTGGTCATCGAAAATGTTAATCATTCAGAATACGCTCCCAGACCCAAGCAATTTAAAACGATGGAATATATCCAGAGATGACAATTGCCACCATTGTGGAACATCAGCATGCACGGCTAGGCATATCTTAGCAGGCTGTAAAGCAGTGGTGTACCGAGGGGGCGGAGGGGCGGACCGCCCCGGGCGCCCATATTTGGAGGGCGGCAAAACTTGCTTACGCTATACTAAATACGACCAAATTGATAAAATGTTTTTTTTTTTTTTAAATAAAACATGATTTATTTGTTTTATTAAAAAAAATCTCCAGGTAGAAAAATTTGTAGGTCAGGAGTTACCTACTGACATTTTTATAGAAATTCATATTTTATACATCAAATGATTTGAAATTTTAGGCCGCATCTGAAAATCAAATTCTCGTACCTATTTAAAAAATACGACTCAAACAACAATTTTTCCTTAAGTATATTTAGCTTTTTTATATGGTCTACTTATTTTTACTATTTTCTAATAATATTTTTTTAAAATTGGACAGTTTTTGCGGACCACGGTAGCCTAGTTGAAGGTACTGGCGTAGATTTCAATCACGAGGTCTCGGGTTCGATTCCCAGTCGTGTCAGAGTTTTTCAACCGGTCCCTTCCAATCTGAGACAGGCCAACCTGTACGGGACCGGATGACTGGAAAAAATTGCCTCAGGTAAGGTAATGAGTTCCGCCGGCTATATTGACACCAAGTATAGAAAAGTGTTATATTTTTTTTTTCAACTTTTATACCTACCTTATGGGAGGGGGGGGGCGCCAAATTACCGCCCCTGGCGCCGAAAGCCCACGGTACGCCGCTGCTGTAAAGTAGCATATGATAAAATACTAGAAATTGTGAGAGAAGCTTTCTCTATCAGTGCTTTTTTTCTTAAATTTTGACATAACTGGTGTAATATGTAGCAGGTAAAATATGCACTCAATGCAAAATTTTGTGATATTTTCCAGCAATAAAATATAGTATTAGAATATGGATCTGTAAACAACGGCACCTAATTGAACGAGTCGCCGGTAATATCGAAAAAAGATATGGATCTCTGTATACAAACGGTAATTCTATTAAATTCGTGTACAAAATATGTACAAACAGATCATTATGGCTCATACAGATCTCATCAAAGATAATATAATAATACTGTAATGATCTCATACTCTGTTTGACTCGTAACATCTGTAGCAATCTGTAGTTTCACTCTATCCGTGACCCGATAAATACACTCATACCAACTCTATGCCGCCCCGCAAACGTCAAAATCCACGTGGCCGTTAATGGTCTATAGACCTAAAATGTTATAAGTAGGGCCCGGATTAATATGCAAATACATATTTTTAATTTACATAATTTTCGGTCTCGTATGTGTTCTCTACATAGATTATCATATATAGATTGTGAAAAAATAATTTTTAATTTCCATATTTTTCCATATTTCATGGTAAACTCCATATTTTACAAAAAAAAATATCACAATCATCCATATTTTCTTCATTTTCTCATAATCTCACAAGATAAAAACACTAAAAATCCTTCGACATCGCTAAATGAAAACCTGAAGATTATTGAAGGAATAGAAAATTTTATACTGCATATTTTTCTATATTTAAAATTTTTTAGTCCATATTATATGTAGGTACTCCCTTACAAAAATCGTAATTAAAAAAAACTGACTTGTGATTTTAAAACGTTGTACTTCTGTGGTGTTTGAAATTTTCTTCTTGATTCTTCAGCTATTGGAAAAGTGTATTTTTACTTTCATTAATGGAGTACCTACTTTGTTCACAATATTCAATTTTTGGTCAAAAGGTGGAAAATGGAAAAAAAAACTCTAAAAAATTAAATAACTCGAAAACCACTGACATTTGACCCCTGATTAATGGGAACAAAATTGTTGCAAATTTGCTCTAGTATAACCCCTTTCAAGGAATGTATCGAATTACCAGTCACCCTGTATGTGTATACGCGGTGTAACTTTGGTAGTGGTTAAACTGAAGCAGGGAGGTAGAGGACCTCAATACCTATCGATTTGACCTCCATATGTATGTTCAGCGATATTGGGTGGTTCAAAGGTTATTTACCTTTTTGTGAAATTTGAATAAAAACCAGATTTCTGACACTACGTAACTGTGGCTAAACTATTCAGATTACGATCATGATTTTTTTCTGTAAATAGTCCGATAGTGACCCTTACGCAAGGTAAGTATTATTGCTATGAGTCAGCACCCGATAGCTTTTGTTCAAAAATTTTTTTTTCAAAAAATTTTTCCAAGCAAAAATTTTCTAAAATCTTTCGAAGGCTCTAAACAAAAAATTTCCTGGATCATTTTTTTCTACAAACTATCTTAAAAACTTCTACTATTCATGGAGAATCATCCCTGCAAATTTCATTTGGCTTGTATGATGGGTTCATGCTAAAACGCTCTCATAACTTGTGCAAGTATCAATTAATATTCAACATTTTTTCATTAACACACAGTCTTGTTATATGAGTGGTAAGCCAGTTTTTAAATAATTTGTGGTTCCTAAATGCATAATTTGATGTGATATTTAAATTAAATAAATTATTTATTGAAATAAAGATAAAAAATATTGTAATATACTCTTAAAACTATAATTAAAATTGTAGTACTTTAGAATAAACAGATGGTTCCTTTGTTTAGCCTGAAACCAATATTTCCCGTTAAGAAATCGTAGTAGCTAAAATTCAACCATTAAAAAATATGGTTCTTAGTAAAAAGCAATTGACTTTAATTGAAGTGGTTGGTACCTAGTCTAGCGGTTTCGACGCCGGCTTTCGTACTGTTTCGTATCGGAGGTCGTGGGTTCGATCCCAGGTGCCGGCCATCTTCCTCTTTACGACACAAGGTTTAAATAGCTTACTGTGAAAGCGTCAAGAGCGTATTTGTGTTCACTTTGAATGAGCACAGATTCATTTTTATTAAAAAAAAATAATAAAAAAATAATCCTTTTAAGTAGACACTTGTTTTGGCAGTTGAGAAAATACAACATTCGTCTGCTCTACAATCTATAATAATAAAGGAAAGTGCCTGACTGACTGACTGATTGACTGACTGATTGACTGACTGACTCATCAACGCACAGCCCAAACGGCTAATCGTAGAGAAGTGAAATTTGGAAATCAGGTAGGTCTCAATACAAAACCTTCCACTAAGAAAGGATTTTTGGAAATTCCACCCCTAAGGGGGTGAAAAATAGGGTTGAATGTTTTTCAAGGTATGCGAATATCTCGGAAACTAGACATGGTACGAACTTGAGATTTGGCATATGAATTCTTCTATAGAAATGAGTGTTAGCATATTCGGCATTTTTTCCAAAATTTAACTAAAAGGGACGAAAAAGGGCACATATAAAAAGGGATGATTTTTAAGTGCCTCCTAAAAAGTTTAAAACTGGTTTTATCGAAATTTCAAAAAAATGATTTCTTCAGAAAGAGTCAAATTATACTATTTCGTTTTCAAAAGATATCATTAATTAGAGGGAAGGGGGTGAGGGGCACTTTTCCAACGTGTATGTGTGTGTATCCGTCCCCTCTTTATAACTTTTGATTCGCTTGATGCACAGATCCTAAAATTTCAGAAAATATTGTATACTTTAAGCAAAAAAAAATTGTATACTCAGAATTTTGAATTTTTTTTTTCAGTCAGGGGTTATCAACCTTTGAATTTTTATTTAATTTTCCATATATCTCGAAAACCATAAAATCTAGAACCCTAAAATTGTGTATGTATATAGAAAAATACAATATCTAAAATATTGTTTAATGAAGAAGTTCCAGGATTTCTCAAACTTTTTTTATAAAGAAAAATATTTTTTTTATGACAAATTTACGAGTTTCAGTGCCTATATTTCAGAATTTTATAAAAATATCGAAAAACGCCGAAACGCTAAAACTAGATATTTTATTTTTCTATAAAAAATACATACATCATTGCAATACATCTCAAACTTTTCTTAACAATTTTTGTAAAAATTTAATTTATTGACGACATCGTTTCATACAATAAACATACCGACTCAGGCCATCGATAGTTGGATCTCATTCGGCGAGCCGGGCCGGTGCTGTGCCGCGGTGTATGGCTAAGAACACGTAGAAATCCGATTCCGACCCGCGCCGACCAGCGCAAAGAATGTTACTATGCATTCGAATGGGGATACCCACAGAAAAAGCAGGAACCCGCTTTCCGGCATGCTCATTTAAATGCATTGAAACCATCGGCAACAATCTATAAGCCGGTCGGCGCGGGTCGGAATCCGCTTTCTACGTGTTCCTACCCAATGAATATATACGTAGGTAGATACCTACCCAACCCAATCTACTTTCTCCAATACACGTGTCGAAACTATTGCGTAATCTATAATATTAATATAGTTTTGAACTAGCCGACCCGTCAAACTTCGTCCCGTCTTGGAATATAAATAATATGTTCGAGATTTTATGTATAAATTTAAGTTGATTTCAGTTTAAAGTTATTTAACACAGACGACGACGTGGTCCTTATATTATTGAATTTGAATTAGTATAATGATACATTCATTAATACCTTTTTAACTAGGTACTGTAACCGATGCATCTGTTATAAAACATATCATTTTCTATCAGCATTCCGTGAATCGTATCATTTATCAAACAACTGATTCCTGTTAAACGCCTGATTTAATTTCAAAATTAGAAAACATGTATAATGGAAGTTTTATTTTTATTCCGTGCAACTTTTTTCTTTCATAAGACCCTTCAGACAAAAGCAAACACGACAAAAAAATGGGCGATATAAGTTCAGCTGTTCTCAGGTAAGAAACACGTAGAATGCCGATTCTGACTAGCGCCAACCGGCGCAAAGAATGTTACTATGCATTTGAATGGGGAAACCCACAGAAAAAGCAGGAACCCGCTTTCCGACACGCCCATTTAAATGCATGGAAACCATAGACAACAATCTTTGAGCTGGTCGGCGCGGATCGTAATCGGCTTTCAACGTGTTCTTACCCATACGATGACCGCGCAAATTAGCGTTCCATTTTTATATAAGAGATAATAAATACACTTTCCGTGAATTCAGAGAAACACTTTACGTACCTACCTACTTCAATATATTTTTCGTACCATGCATCCTGTACAGCGATTCTGAATTGTTTTTTTTTTACGATCGACATTAAAATCATTATGAAGGTACCTACCTATTTTAGTAATTTATTATCTCTACTAAAATAATTTACGGTAAGTTCACGAAAAGAATCTGGATTGTATTGCAATTCTTTATGTCTTGATCTGTCAAAATATTTGAAGCCATTTCATAAAATGACTAGCAAAAAAAAAAAAAAAAACTATGTGAGTAATCTCGCTTTGAATTTATTGCGTAAACCATGAATAGCAAGTTGATATAATCATATGTTGAAAAAATGTAAATAGTATTATGAAGTCAATAGGTAAATTATTTTATATCAAATGTAGTCAATGTGCAAAATATTAAATTTTAAAATTATCTACAAAATCCTCACATCATTTTAGGATAGATCGTAAATAATTGTTTTGAAAACACTGGCAAGTCAATGACCACATCATTTCGTCACTGTATAGTGCGAAAAAATTAACTGTCCACTGGAACGTATAAAAAATAGAGACGAAAGGGATAGCAGTTAGCCGGATATTATGACCTCCTCACACACCATTTCCAGATCCCTCAGCTCTGCTTCGAAGGAGCAGAACAAGAGGAAGACCCTCTCGGTATGAGAAGATCTTCTTTGTCTTCGGAACCCTTGCGGTAGGAAGAAAAGCGCTCCCCTTAAATATATCGGTGTTTTTATTTTCAAAAATTTATAAAATTCGCAGAATGCTAAAGAAGTCCTTACTAGAGCCCGGCCAGTGCGTAAATTACCGTGGGTACAACGCATGAATTACGCTTACGTAGGCGGTATATTATACCAATTATTGGACTGACTCCGTTGCCGGAACGTTATTGTTCCAAAAATCGCGGAAACTATCTGCATCTTCAGCCAGGATGATATATTATTATGACGAAACGTTGTTTTATTAAACTTCCCTTACTTACGAAGACCAGCAAAGCTGCTGTTTTCCTCTATATAGTCTAATCTATAATAATAAAGGAATGTGCCTGACTGACTGACTGACTGACATACTCACTCATCAACGCACAGCCCAAACAAAGAAGTGAAATTTGGAAATCAGGTAGGTTTCAATACAAAACCTTCCACTAAGAAAGAATTTTTGGAAATTCCACCACTAAGGGGGTGAAAAATAGGGTTGAATGTTTTTCAAAGTATGTGAATATCTCGGGAACTAGACATGGTACGAACTTGAGATTTGGCATATGAATTCTCCTATAGAAATAAGTAGTAGTTTTCATGGACAGTTTTTCCAAATTTTCACTAAAAGGGACGAAAAAGGGCACATATAAAAAGGGATGATTTTTAAGTGCCTCCTAAAAAGTTTAAAACTGGTTTTATCGAAATTTCAAAAAAAATGGTTTCTACAAAAAGAGTCAAATTATACTATTTTGTTTTCAAAAGATATCATTAATTAGAGGGGAGGGGGTGAGGGACACTTTTACAACGTGTGTGTGTGTGTGTGTCCGTCCCCTCTGTATAACTTTTGATTCGCTTGATGCACAGATCCTAAAACTTCAGAAAATATTGTATACTTTAAGCCTACAAAATTTATATACTCAGAATTTTGAATTTTTATTTAACTTTTTCATATATCTCAAAAACCATAAAATCTAGAACCCTAAAAATGAGTATGTGTATAGAAAAATACAATATCTAAATTATAATTTGATGAAAAAGTTCCAGGATTTCTCAAACTTTTTTTATAAAGGAATATATTTTTTTATGACAAATTTACAAGTTTCAGTGCATATATTTCAGAATTTTATAAAAATATCGAAAAACGCCGAAACGCTACAACTAGATAATTGATTTTTCTATAAAAAATACATACATCATAGCAGTACATCTCAAACTTTTCTTAACAAGTTTTGTAAAAATTTAATTTATTGACGACATCGTTTCATACAATAAACATACCGACTCAGGCCATCGACAATTGGATCTCATTTTTACATGTAACTTTTTTTATAAAGTAAAACAGTTTTATGACAAATTTACGAGTTTCGGTGCCTATACCTATTTCAGAATTTTATAAAAATATCGAAAAAGCCGAAACGTTTAAAACTGGTTTTATCGAAATTTCAACTGCAGATAGAGTCAAATTTTATTATTCCGATTAGGATGCGTGGTAGTTTTTTTCGAAAAACCATATCTCTTAGATAAATTAAGTGAGAAAGCTGTAAATTAATATATATATAGATTCTTACTTTAAAATAAAAATCGACCGGTTTCATTGTTTTGTCAAAGATTTATTTTAAGCAGTGTTATGGTATGATAAAGATTTTTGCAACAAACAAAATAATACTATTGAGATCCTAACCTTGAAACGCGGCACGATGAAGTTACACGTGCGGCTAGGTATATACATACTGCATGTACCTTATTGTAATGCCCAGAACAGTGGTTTCCAAAATTAAAGATTATTTTTGTGAAATTAAAAATACGTTGAAAATATCCTGTCAAAAAGAAATATAAAAAATGGGGATTATAAGTATGAGTTATTTAACAGTTTCCATTCTCACGCAAATTAAAATAAATTAAATTAAAAATAACAAAGATTTTGAAATTTTTAAAGAAGATTTTTAAAGAAACTTTGTACATACGTACATAATAATATAATATAGGAACGTAAAGGTCTCAAAATAGCTGCTGCAAGTATTTTTTTTTATTATGCGGCATTTCCTTAGGTGTGTACAAATATTTTTTTTGATATAACTGTTTGCATCAAAAAAATATTTTTTACGGTAAGTAGGTACAAGGTAAGAATCTGGATTGTACTACAAATACTACAATTCTTTATGTCTTGATCTGTCAATATATTTGAAGCCATTTAGTCAAAAATAGAAAGACATTTCGAACAAAAACCTTTGACAAAAACTAGCTTATTATTAAAAAAAAACTATATACTTAGGTAATCTTGGTTTGAATTTATTGCGTAATCCATGAATAGTAGGTAAGTATATGTTGAAAAAAGTAGATTATTTTGAATATGAAAATAAAATGTAACCAATTTGATAAATATGACATTTTAAAATCATCTACAAAATACTCACATGATTTTAGGATAGATCGTAAATAATTGTTTTGAAACCACTAGCAACCTCCGTAGATTTCGTCAATGTAGTGCGAAAGAAATTAATTTCCCTAAAGAATTTACAATTAAACTAAAAAAAGGTCATTGGGAAAAGTCATGACCCGGACATTTTAAGTTTCGCCCGCACTCCCGGACGCACGTCGCAATTTCCTATCAGGTGACAACTCTTCTGCCAGCTAATGTATTCGGCAATTTTTTATTGATCACTCAACCCTTAGGGAACAAATTTATTAAAAATTGAATTTTGAGAAAAATAAAAAGCAATTTATTTAAAAAAAAAAAAATACTAGGTTGCTGAATGTATGCTATTAGCTATGACATATACTTAAAATTATACGGTTGAGCATATTTAATGAGTTATTCAAAATATTATAAAATCCTGATTTTGTCCCATTCCTCCACACAGCGCGGAGGAATGGGACATGCAAATAAAATTGTAACTTATTTAATTAATTTCGCTAAAACGATCAAATTTTATTTCGAATGCAAAAACTTCTTGCATTCTTTTTGCACTGCCATGTTTTTGAGGTGATGGCAATACCAGTACTTCATTATTTTGTAATTGAACAGCCTGGCGAATTTTTGTATAATAATTCCTTATTCAATTTATATTTTTCTACAAAAAATCTACAAAAAATACATTACAGCTTCAAAATTTCATTGATTTGATAAAAAATAACTAATTGTGCAAAAATATTCACATACAGGAGGTATAGGGTATGTCCGATACCTCACTCAATGAACTGTCCGAAACCTCCACCATGAACAATAAAATGGTAAATGACATAATTTAAAACAATAAGTTTTAAGTTATGTTAAAACAATGCGTTAATATGGCGAATAATTATCGCAGGTTTAGGAATAAAACATAAAAATAATCTTACCTTTGGTTTACTTTCCCCCAAAAGGATGGGTTGTAATAGGTATACTATTACTTTTTATGTCGTCAATGATTTTTTACTAAACGTACCCCTATATACATCTTTTGACAAGTATATGAATATATAACTTCGCCAAATATGAATAATACGAGTACTGTCCCATACCTCCTGCGTCCCATACCTCCACACTCTCCCCTACTAAATTATTCGTCACTCGATTAAAACACTCAACCAACGTAAACTACGCTACTGTGAACTAGGCTTAAGTACCTAACTGTATTAATTGATCACCAGTATTTCTTTATCCTTATGTAGGTACCTACATACGTACCTCGGTGTTATTTTTATAGCAACACGAGCACGCCTCATGGCCGTGAAAGCCAACAAGGACACTGTTCTGTTGTGTAATCGGGAGTTGGCTGGGTAGCTAGGTACCTACCTACCAATGACGTCATTAAATTATTTTTATGAATAGGTACGACTTTTTCCCAAACTGTAGGTAATTTACATACGGCTGTTATTGGTGTGCTATAAGTTTGCCTATATTGATGGTACCTACATTGAAAAAAAAAAGAATAAATGCACGTGATTTTCCCAAAAGGCGCCCCTCTTCCCTGGTTATGTTTCGTGATTGTTTTCTTTTAACAAACTCCACCGTTTACGCCGTTTTAGAAAATTTCATACAAAATCAACCGAAATCTCGGGCACGTTCAAATGTTAACTCGCAGTACTGTAGTAATATTTCATAGGCGAGGTATATTTTCTCGCCTATTTGTTCCCACCTGGGATACGAATAAAATAAAATATGGATGTTGTTTCCGAAATAGTTTAATGATGATTTTAATTTATTAGTTTAAATAAGACGAATTAATAATGTATTTTTAGCAGGGAGCACAGTGCACATTATGCAGATATATCAACGAACCGCCTCTTCGTTAGTTTACTCACGATACATACAAGAGTTATCTTCTTTGACGAATTAGAAAATACTGATACACAGTGAATGTAGGTGTCAGCGTTCCCCCAGTTTAGGAAGAGAAACCAAAAAGCACGTGAGCGAAGCCACGGGTAACTAGCTAGTATTCCATATAAGTATAGTATTAATATGACGTTTCCAGAAAACAGTATCTTCCGCGAAAGTAGAGTTACTCCTTCCACCATATAGGTCTATTGGCAAGACTCCAATGTAAGGAAATCAATATTGGGTACGCATTTTGGATGCCATCTCACCGTTTACACAGGCCTTATTTCGGGATATCAAAAATATGTACCTACTTACTTACTCGAAACTTCAAACAAATTACTACTCCAAAATAATCTCGCGATATTTTTTGACTTTCTGGCACAAATCGTCCATCTAGGGATGGGACGCCATAAACATAATAATAATATAGGTATAATATATTGGGATAAACCAATACAAACTGACTGAACAATTAACGCAAATCGTCCGGACATTGTATTGGTTGATCGGAGGAACTGAATAACGTATCTCGTGGATATGACTATACCGTATGACGAAAAATTTGAAAAGAGCCGAGCAAGACAAGATAATTAAATATCTTGATCTTGCTCATGAAATCAAGGATATGTGATACCTATAGTGATATCGACGAATGGAGTTATTCCAAAGCCTCTTAAAGAGAATCTAGGGAAACTTGGCATCTATAGTGGTCTCAGATATGCCATTCAAAAGGCAGTTCTGTTGTCCTCATGTGGGATGTTAAGAAAGTTCCTTCCTCTGTAGTTCGAAGGTCTCTTATGATTACATTACATCGTGATGTATCATGAGAGACAATACCGATATTTTTATATTTAATAGGTATTTAATTTTTATATTATTAATTTATATACAATAATGTATACTTTAAGTATATGATATATTGTGATTAAATGAAGAAATATTTTGCAATAATAATAATATTTTTTGACTATCCCCTTAGCCTTAGCGTAAGTGCTGTTTGCTATGTTTCAGGAGCTGATCCTGCAAAATGTACCTAATATTATTTTTTTCCTTCTAGGTTAATGAGATATTTAAGACAGACCTGGAGTAGCCGGGTCAATATAGCATGTAATGACATAATATAATAAAGGCAGGTCCGGGGTTAAGTTGACTCATAACTGGTGGGTTTTTTTTTTGGGTTCAATTCCCAAAATATTTTTTACCACCAGTTTAGTTTAAATCGAGGATGAGCGGGGGTAATGGTGGCTCTGAAATGGGATACATAAAGCATAAAGTCGCGATAATCTATTATACCTATTGTTGGCGCTGGTTCGTTAGTTTCGTGGACTGTAGATAGGATTTAGGATTGCTCTGGTAGATTGCGATCGATTGGTGAATAGAATTTGCGTGTTCTTCTCTCAATATGAAAAGAGTATGATACGCCTTAATGGCTTCGGTGTGAGATCACAAAGGAGGAGGAAAGATATATGGACTTACCCTTGTTTTTCTTGCTCTCCTCACACTAGTTTGAACTACACTTTTTATTTTAAATAATTTAATTTTATGGATTAATCCGGCACGAGCTCGTGTTTATTTTTATGATTATTATTTAAGATTATTTGTTTGATGCGGTTGATAATATGATTCAATGATGATGCGTATGCGGCGAGTTATTCAGAGGAACTGAATATTGCTCCAATATTGTCACAAGGGTAATTAAGGATTGGAACAATAATCAGGTAGGAAGTTATGACTTGATGGAACTTAAGGAAGGTTCACACCAAGCCACATAAAGGCGCATCCATGCCCCCGGGGTTGGAAGGCCATGCCTTTCTAAACAAATTAAGAGAAAATCAAAACCCCAAAAGGTCACAATCAATATCTAAATGTAATGAAGTAAAGACACTTCTTCTATAAACAAATGAACAAAACAACAAAGAAAAAGAAAAGGTATTATACCTGGGTTTCCTTAATGAAGGATTAAATAATAAAGAACTGTGCATGCCATAGAGATAATATTACTATAACAAATCACTTAATCTATGTTCCTTAGACTAAATTGTAACGAAAAAAGGGGGTCATTGTGTGGGAAGCGGACATAGATTGGCCACCGATCGACGGTAGAGTCCTCTAGACGCTCTCACATTAACAACCCGCATAACTCCATCTTTCCGGGATGGAACTAATGCCAGAGTTCTGGCGTAAGCTACGCCTGTATGAGCGAACGTATTTGGTTCTAGTACGCGGTGAGAGGGTAATTCTCCCATTAATGGAAAGTGTGGTTTAGGATTTGCCTTGAACCAAACATTACATTTGTGAACACACCTTCTTATCAAACTACGGGAAGACAGAATCCAATACCTTTTTTTTTTTTTTTTTTTTTTTTTTTTTTTTTTTTTTTTTTGGATACAGACAGCTTTATTAAGTTTACAATATTCAATATTTCATTTACATTTTTATAATGCCATTTATGTGTATCCCAATTATTTACATTAATTCACACTAATTACAATTCTTATTATTACATTGTCTTTACGCTGATGTATGATTTCACTTTCATATTAATGGGGAAGGAAGGGTGGGGAATGGAGGGGGAAGGAAGGAGGGCTAGGAGATTATTTTGTATAGTCAATGTCTGTCCTTGTTCGTCAGTCAGTTTGTCCTAAGGGGTCAAGTGTCGGATAGACTGTACTAAACAGTCTGTCTCGTCCGTAAGTCTGCGAATAGGTCGATAACACGCCGGTACACCATGATAGCGATCATCTCTCACGAGGTTCACTTTGGGATGCTCCCTGAATGGATCTTGCCACCAACTTTTTCCTGAACCTCTTAACAGAACTACAAAAGGGATCCAATTCAGGAAAATCCATACAGTTTCTATTGAAACTGTTGCATGCTCTGTTTATGAATGTGTTCTGGTGGTAATTTGTTCTGGAGGGCTCCACATAAAAGAGAGCAGGGTGACGCTGCGGTCTACTGCTGCAGTGAAATGGCAGAGCACCCAGCAGACTTACACTGTCTATACCGTTGTTTATTATTTTGTGAAGATAGACAAGGTCAGCTATGGTGCGTCGATTTTCAAGATAATTTATTTTATAATGGGTTAGAGCCCGCCCATAATCATCAAAGTGCAGTCTGTTTCGGTAATTGAGTTTCTTTATGAATTTTCTTTGCACTCGTTCTATTGCACTTATATCGATCTCGTATGCGGGGTTCCATATGGTGGACCCAAACTCCAGAATGCTACGCACAAAGGAATTAAAGAGGATCACCAGTGAGAGAGTATTCTTAAAGACTGTAGTGTTTCTAGCTATAAAACCGAGAGATCGGAACGCCCGGGATGTTATATAATCAATATGTTTTTTAAAATTTAACTTTTCGTCTAGGATTATGCCGAGGTCACGTATTTCAGTTTTTCGTACTAATTCTCTGTCTGCTATTTTGTAGGTGTGTTCAATTCTATTTTTTTTACGTGAATAAGATATTATATTGCACTTGTCAGGATTTAAATATAATTGGTTTTCTTCACAATACTTTTCGAGGCGGATAATATCCTCCTGTAATTTATCGCAATCACCAGTACTGCATATTTTTCTGAAAATCTTAGCATCGTCGGCAAACAACAATATTTTCGAATGCTGCAAGCATTCTCCCATGTCATCTACATAGATTAGGAACAACAGAGGGCCTAGGTGGGAGCCCTGAGGTATTCCCGAGTGAATAGGTTTATAGTTGGATGTGTATCCATTTAATACTACTGCCTGGGATCTGCCGCTTATATAGGATGAAAACCATTTCAGCAAACTACCTGTTATGCCGATTTTTTCGACTTTCTTTAATAGTATATTGTGGCTAATTTTGTCGAAGGCTTTAGAAAAATCGCTATAAAGTGTGTCTATTTGGGCTTTCTCATGGATGGCTTGCGTCACAAAGTGTGTAAACTCAAGGAGATTCGACTCCACCGACTTCCCACTCCGAAATCCATGTTGAGCTTCCGTCAAAAAAGGGTTCAGAATCGGATTTAATTGGTCGATTATAATTTTCTCCAGCACCTTACTTATGATTGGCAATTTTGAGATAGGTCTGTAATTTATTATGTCATCGCGATCTCCGGTCTTATGAATAGGTGTAATAAGGGTTTTTTTCCACTGTGAAGGAAAGCAGCCCTCCCTAATTGATTTGTTAAATATGACAGTTAATGGTGTTGAGATCTCGGGTAAGCATTTTTTAATAAATATTCCGGGAATCGAGTCGGAGCCCTGACCTTTAGCGGCGTCTATCTGACTAAGGTACTTTGTGACCGTCCGTTCGTCAATGTGCACACTGCACGCCCTCGTCACCTCAAAGGACTCCGCGCCGAGGGGCCGCTGGCTCGCACCCACCCCGCTCCTAACATGTACCGACGCGAAGAAATCATTGAAGCAGTTACAGATATCTTCAGCCTCATTGTAAGTTTCGCCCATGTAGCGCATGGCTTGCGGAACACCGTCTCCAAGTCGTCTGGATTTAACGAAAGTAAAGAGGTGTTTAGGATTATGTTTTAGGTTACTTTCGACGTGACGTACATATTTGTTGTAACAGTCATCCTGCATTGATTTCTGCCTAGATCGCAAGATGGAAAAAGCCTCGTAGTCTAGCGGATTTTTATATCTCTTCCATTTTCTATGATATGAAGCCTTCTCTCTTATGACTCTAATCAAGGCCGGAGAGAACCAATGTGGGTACTTCGAGTCAGCTGAAACCTTTCTAACGGGAATATTGTCACTGATTTGTTTGCGTATAAAATCGTAAAACAGCGCTACGCACTGCTGTGTGTCACGGCTTCCAAAATGGTGGTGCCAGTCGAAATTGGCCAATTCATCGCGAATCTTTGTGTAGTCGCCACGGTTAAATATGACGATGTCTCTGGGTTTTTTTTTAAGAAACTTGTCACCGTTAGAGTTATATTGTAGACAGATGGTTAGAGGCTCGTGATGTGGGTCGGGTGGAACCAGCTGAGAGTGAGACGGTGTCACATCGCAAACCATATTTGAGATCACGAGGTCCAGTAGTCTATTTGATGAGTTTCGTACGGAATTGTATTGTTTCATGTTTGATAGTGACATAAAATCGACAAAGCAATTGTTAGCGCTACCACGAGTGAAATCGCTTATCGTTAGTTGGTAATTAATGTCTAGTTCCCAGGTAATGTGGGGGAGATTATAGTCTCCCAACATGATTATGTTGTCGTACGGGTTATTTGCGTGGACCGTTTCGGCCATCTCGAGATGTGCCGTGAGACTCGACAAGTGGTCACTTCCCGGAGCGAGATACACACAACAGATGTGAATACCTCCCCCCGAGTCGAGGGGAATAGTTATCCACAGATCCTCGGAAGTTGAGGACCAGAGTTTCTGTTGCACTGGGCGTAGGTCGGATCGTATTGCTATAAGGACTCCACCCCCCATGCTATTTTGTGTTCCACTTCTGTCTCGTCTGAACACCGCGTAACGTCTATCAAATATCTCAGATGAGAAGAATTCACAATTTAGCCACGTTTCCGTCATACAGATCAAATCGTAATCGTTTTCTATACATTTTTGCAACACCTCGTTTGTTTTAGTCCGGAGCCCCCTGACATTTTGGTAATAAATATTTAGTTCTTCCACGCCGATTTAGGTTCAGAAAGTTCATAACTTATCCCAACCGTCATAAAAAAAGTTCGTGCTAATACAAAACAAAAACAATTTTTTTTTCTCTGCCAGCACACCCGGTATGGTCCGACAGTTTGGTTACACTGTGGTATTAAAATAATGAATAGTATTGGTGGTACCTGTATGCGGGCGCGCTGTGTGATTGTGTTTGTGCAAGCGAAGTATTCTGTAGTGGCGGTGCCGGTGTACAGTGGTGGTATTATGGTGTGTATGTACAAGTGTAGTTCGGGTGTCGAGTAGCTGTGTAGCGGTGGTAATATGGTATGTATGTATATGTGTAGTTCAGGTGTCAGTATCGTAAGTTTGTATTGTAGATGGGGTCTCAAACAGTTGGTCAGTGTTTGTCGGTTTGTCGTCTTGTGTTGTGAGTAGGAAACTTTCAGATAAACGATCACAGTGTGGGATTTTGGGAGCAGGGTGAATTTGAGAGGACAACATGTAGATTTATGGAATAATCTTTGTCGCAATAATGACATTAATAAGTTTGGTCCTGTATAGAGATGAGTTAGATGATAATGATTAATAATTAATTCAACAGTACGCTCATTGTGTGGTAGTAAAACTGGATGTCTTTTGTCGAAATCAAGCACAGAATTCGACAGTCTACCACCTACTCGTAACAAACCCTCATGAATGAATGGCTGTAATTTTGCCATTGTTGGTGGCAGAGGTTTATTTTTCCTCAAGAGTTCTATTTCTTTTTGAAAATGGGTTTGTTGTATAATTGCGATTATTTTGTTTTCTGCGAAAACATAATGATCAGGAGAAAGATTGCCTGGCAATAACTTTCCAAATCTACAAATGTAAATGACAATATGGAGTAATTTTCTCCACGACGATACTTTATGAACTAATGCGGGTAAAAAGGATTCAACCTTATCAACAATATTTACTAAGACATTGACCTTTGCTTCAGGTGCAATGGCGGATGCGATTGTATCCACTCTCTGTAGAGGCCATTGATCCACTGGCAACTTGGCGAAGGGTGGACCGTGAAACCACAAAGGGTGTGATAAAAGTTGCGATGGCAGTAGTCCTCTGGAGAGGCAATCTGCGGGGTTATCAGCACTTCTAATATGAAAGAATCTATCTGATGATATATTATTTTGTATTTTAGCGACACGATTGGCAACGAAGGTTTGCCATCGTGATGGTGGTGCATTTATCCATGACAGAGCAATTGTGCTATCACAGAAAGCGTAAATATTCTGTATGATGCATCGTGATTGATAAGCATCCAGAACGGTGCGCATTAAAGTTGAAAGTAATAATGCTGAGCATAACTCCAGTCGAGCTATGGACTCCGTTCTAACAGGACTGACCCGAGAACGCGCACATAATAGTTTTATAGCTGTTTGACCCGTGTTAGGAAAGGAGATGTGCACATATATGACAGCTCCGTATGCTCTCTCACTTGCGTCAGAGCATCCCAATAATGAGATAATGCATTCGTTATGCACTCCTATATGTCTAGGCACTGATATTTGTTGTAATGAGGGAAGCTCATTTCTGAATTTTTCCCATAATGTTACAATGGCTGGAGGTGGTATTTCATCCCATCCAATACCGGCTTCCCATAAGGACTTTACAATTAATTTTGCTAAAAGAGTGACTGGAGCTACCAGTCCCATGACATCCCAGAGACGAGCTATTACTGAAAGAATGTTTCTTTTTGTACATTGACGTACGTCTTCTGAAACTACGAAGGTAAAACAGTTGGATGCTGGCATCCACCTAAGACCTAATACCTTCAAACCATCTGCTTCATTAAAATCTACAAAGTCTTGAGATGTATTTGTTATAGGTATCGACCTCATGAATTCTCGAGAATTGCTCGAAAACTTAACCAAGTCAAATCCTCCAGATTTGAACAAATCAATCAATTGTTTTGATTGCTCTATTGCATCATCTACTGTTGAAAAACTCACAGCAAGGTCGTCCATATAAAATGATTCCTGTTCTATTATTGAAGAAGCTAAAGGAAATCGATCTCTCTCATCAATGGCTAGTTGTTTGATTGTTCTCATTGCTAAATATGGACTACAAGTCATGCCAAAAGTTACTCTATTAAATTCAAAAAGTTTAATTTCCTCATCTTCTCCAAATCGATAGAGGACGCGTTGGAATTTACGAAATTCTTCCTGTACAATAGTTTGCAAGTACATTTGTTTGATATCAGCACAGACGGCTAATTTAAATAAACGAAAGTTGAGTATTATTTTGAACAAATCAGATTGTAAGTTTTCACCTCGATGTAAAATTTCATTCAAAGATACACCTGAGGACGTTTTCATACTTGCATTTAAAACCATTCGACATTTTGTTGTCTGTTTGTCGTCACGTATCACCATATGATGCGGAATAACATAACCATTATTTATTTCATTATTTGATTCTACTATGGAGATGTATTTCTTTTCTAAATATTCTTTGAAAATAGCGTCATATTCAAGCTTTAATTTTGGTTGTTTTAATAAACGACGCTCTAATGACAAATATCTTTGTTTGGCAAACTTATATGATTCTCCTAACACATCCGTATTGTTTTTGAAGGGCAAAGCGACTTGATACCGCCCCGTTGTATCGCGCGTAACTGTATGAACATATTTGTCTTCGCAGTCTTTTTCTTCCAATGTTAATGGTAGTTTGACAGATATGTCTTCTATTTGAAAGAATCGAGATAAGCACACCTCATCATTCTCTGCAAATGTGCAAAAAGTTTGTGCGACTTGTGATGAGTTGCAAGAAGTAGGTATTTTACCCATTACAACATAACCGAAAGTGGTTTCAAAGGCTACAGGCTCATTGAGAGAGCGGCGAATCCTTCCATCCAACACGACCTGTGCAAAGATGTCGCTTCCCAGAATCACGTCCACCTCCTTAGGTATGTGAAACTTTGGGTCAGCCAACCGATGCTCAAGCTCTGTAATATATCTAAGATTGTCTATTGGAATTAATGTTGTAGGTAATTTATCTGTGATACGATTTACTATTAGCGGTTGTATTTCATAAACAGCATTTTTGTCAATACGAGAAGAGATACTTAAATTAATAAATCCATTAATTTTATTTTTAGAATTTCCTAATCCGGAAATTTGTGTGCGTGTGGTCGAAAATGAGTTAAATCCAAGACGATCACAGCAATTTTTAGTAATAATTTCACTCTGTGAGCCGCAGTCTAATAAAATATTAATTGTTTGAAAATGGCCATTAACGTCCTTTGCTAGGATCGTAGCCGTACCGAGTAGAACGGTATTCGTCGGTACATGATTACTAGTTGAATACAGGGAGACTGGACTAATATTTGGTCTATGGCTATCAGATTGTTCCCGAGTGGGTGAGGCAATATCGATAGTTTCTTTTGGACGTGAGCCTGCATCGAAATGCAGTAATGAATGATGAGCTTTATTGCAAACTTTGCATCTGCTTTTTGACAAACAATCCTTTATCTTATGTCGGTCACTTAAGCAATTTATGCACAATGTGATTTTAGAGTTTTTAATACTGGCATATCTTTTTTCAGCGGTTTGGGATTTAAATTTCTCGCATTCATATATCCCATGATTATTCCCACATATTGGGCATTTATTAGCAAATGTATTGACAAATGTTTTTGGTACTGTATATTGTGATTTATTTTTTGAATTATTAATTGGACGATTCAACGTCATTGTATAAATGTCCGTTCTATTCTGTATTCTTTGTTGATCCCTCAAAAAACTAACAAATTTTTCAGTATCGGGAAATTTATCTTTTTCCTTCAGTGTGGCTTCGAACGCCGACACTGTAGAAGCATCAAGACATTTAAGACCTAAATGCACTAATATATACTCTAACAAGTTTTCAATTTTTAATTGCTTAATGGCACATATTAATGTTGAATATTTATCTACAAATGTTTCCAATGAGGAAGAAGAAGAAATTTTATTTAATTTACATAATTGATCTAAATATGATATGGCAAGAGCCCGATTATCATTATATTTATCACACAAAGTTTTCCATAGTGTCTGATAATTTTCACCAATGGGATTGATCCCTTGACATAATTTTAATGCCTTCCCAGATAATCTGCCTGTAAGGTATTGTACCCTCTCTGTATCGTTTAACTCAATATTTTCATGAATTGCATTTTTAAATGTTTCATAGAACCTAGGCCATTCCTCAATACTTCCATCAAATGACGGAAGTTCTAACTTAGGTAATCTAACCCTACTAACTACCTTCACTTCTTTAACCTCCTTAATATCTTTAACTTCTTTCAATGAAGGCTGTAACTCCTGAGTAAAGTCTTGCTCCGCTAATTTAATCAGAGCATACAATTCGTCAAATTGCCCAAGCAAACCGTAATCAATTTCACCAGGCGGTTCTAAAGACAGTTTCAATTCATTTAATGTTTCTAAATCTCTTATGAATTCCGTTCTTACTGTATTTAAAATTGAAGCCTTTGACAGGAACAATTTTCTTAATCTAGGGTTTTCCCCAATATTTTCTATAGTGTCTACTATTTTTTGAATATTTAAAAGGTTTGCTGACACTTTAGCTTCTAAATTTGTAATGCGTCTTTGAGACATTTTGAACGTATTTAGAAAACTTGTTCAAGTTATTTGTTATATTATATATGAATGAAATATCAATATTACAAAAGGTTCCAATATTAAGATTGAACGTAGTTTGATATAATGTTAATAAGAAGTAATATACCTTTAGATGGTATGCGATGTTGTGAAAATATATTGTAGAACTATAAATAATATTACAAATGTTGCAATATTAATATAGAATGTTGTTTAATATCTATAAATTAATAACAAGTAATGTATTTAAATGATATGAGTGCGGTATTTGTTATTAACCAAAAATTCGAATAACTTTAGTACTATTGTTGACATTGACTGTCAACGTCAAGTTTGTTTACATGAAATGTCACTTTCACAACCATAGAACATAAGTATTTTTAATGTTCTACAAAGTGATCCATAGACGATAATAATGAGAATGCTACAAATTAACACTTCTATGGCATGCGATACAATTCTTTTTTCCTAGCGGAAACACAATTATTATAGAATAAATTATTTTTATATTCTATCTATGATGAAAAATTGTTAACGGTATTATTGTTAACAAAAATGCTAATGATATTGATGTGACCTGCTCACCAACCCGTCACAATCCACAGAGATCCTTTTCTGATGCGGATTATTCGATTGTATGAAATTATACAATCGAGCTAAAATGATTAGATTTTCTAAGTTTATTACCAAATTTTTATGATCCGGCCGAAGTGAACAGATTTTATGTTGGCGCTGGTTCGTTAGTTTCGTGGACTGTAGATAGGATTTAGGATTGCTCTGGTAGATTGCGATCGATTGGTGAATAGAATTTGCGTGTTCTTCTCTCAATATGAAAAGAGTATGATACGCCTTAATGGCTTCGGTGTGAGATCACAAAGGAGGAGGAAAGATATATGGACTTACCCTTGTTTTTCTTGCTCTCCTCACACTAGTTTGAACTACACTTTTTATTTTAAATAATTTAATTTTATGGATTAATCCGGCACGAGCTCGTGTTTATTTTTATGATTATTATTTAAGATTATTTGTTTGATGCGGTTGATAATATGATTCAATGATGATGCGTATGCGGCGAGTTATTCAGAGGAACTGAATATTGCTCCAATATTGTCACAAGGGTAATTAAGGATTGGAACAATAATCAGGTAGGAAGTTATGACTTGATGGAACTTAAGGAAGGTTCACACCAAGCCACATAAAGGCGCATCCACCTATATATAAAAGAGAGTCGGGTTTGTTCCAACACTTATAACTGGAGAACAGCTGGACCGATTTTCATGGTTTTTGTTGGGCATGATGGTGGCAATCATCCGGAGGAGCGAAGGAAGGTCAAATCCAGCCATCGAGTCGATAATTCGAAATAAATAAGAAGAGCAAGGGCCCCAGAGTCCACACAATACATGACGTTTACATTTTCAGGTACACACCACCACCGTGACCTACTGACATACGACAATGACCGATAAAATGTGGAATGGCTCAGTCCAGTCTGCATCGACACCACACTGACAAACATGTTATCTCTTATAGGTATACACAAACACATGAACACTTTTCATTCATTCAAACAGAAATTTTGACTCGACTGCATCTTCATAGCGAAAACCTGGAAAATTATGTGTAAAGATCAAAGTAAATTATTCTTTATAATTGATTTAATCGTTAACTAGTTGAAATATCCGCATGCTATCAGCCCATCTCGATTTAAAGAGTTGAATAAGTTGAGATACATAGGGCATTGGGCTAAGCAAATTAGGTAGGTACGATCGGTACAAACAGACCTTTATTAAGAACTTGACAGCAGATCGAAAATGAGGGTCCTCAAATCAATCACGTCACTGTAAGATAAAATCAGAATAAATTCAAGAGCGAAATATCAGACGAATGACACACTGAAACCATAGTACACTCTGGAACAAAAGTCTTCTAAACACTAGTTTAATTTTTTTAAATAAATGAATCTGCATTCACTCAAAGTGTTTGTTAGTTTCTAGATACCAAAATTTGGAAATGACCTTTTTTACCATGTCGTGAACCCCCCCTCCCCCTGGTGCCTATGCTGGATCCGCCCTTGATTGATTTATTAATATCTCCCTTCGAACAATCATTCAAGACAACAAGATGGATGGACAAACAGATGAAATATAAAGAAACCGTTCAAACAAATTGGGTTTCGCCTCGAACAAATATGTATACAGTCGTAGGTATTGTCTATGGGTCATTAGTTTTAAAATAAAAACTATCTGCGACGATTTTTTGATGTTGTCATTATAGGTATTTTTTCTTCCCCTCGATCTCCTCATAAACAAAAGTATGGTATTATAATAATTTTGTTTCGAATGTTGTATCTAGTACGTAGTACCTACTTATCGAGAAGATAAAATTGTACATACATACCTATCTACTATGTTTTCAGCAGCCAATGAATTTCCCTTTTTGAAACTTCCACGGCCGGCATTCGTATGATTGCAACCCGTTAAATGCGGTTGTTGACTCGATTGCTCGAACTATTTTGACGTCGATTTCATTTAATTTTGTCGCGGCTCACAGTTTGAGAATCACTGCCTGATACAATTATAATTGTATTAAAAATAATTACTACGCATCTGTATTAAAAATAAAAGCGCCTACAATCAATAACAAGAATAAGTCAGAAAACATAATTTATTCTGATGCTTTCTTGTCCTGAAAATTTCGGCTTGTATTAAAATCGCACTTGATTAGTTTAGTTAGACGGAAGTTTGTTCATACATAAGGATTAAGCGAACCTTCTACTTCCCCACCGAGATCTGTATCTATATTGTCTAATGGTGAGAACCGATGTAGTAGGTATTGTCTATCTCCATTGTACGTAATCCATTGTCAATCATAGGGGACTCTGCGTGTATGTGAGTGAGTACCAACTAGTATCACAATAACAATACTCTTAACTAACTTGTCTCGAATAACATTAGGTACCTATAACCGTTGATAATGTTTTCATACCGAGTTTTCAGTGATCGCCAACTGTCGAGCTTTAGAGCCATGACCTAGTAGTTGAGAAAAAATATACAGGGCATCGGTACAAACTCGTTGAAAACTAATTTGATTGATTTTTTAACAAAAGGTCCTGCTTTTAATTCCCGGTCAGTTTTGAAGTTTATTTTTATACACCGACATTTTTTTTGTCTCATGAACAGATCGGGCGCCAAATGTGCCGATATACATATTTTCTTTTGCAGAAAAAATCTCATTGGTGCCTGCTTCGACGCATCTTTAGTAGGTAAAATAGGAAAAGTAGGTAACAAAAATATTATGTCAACACTGGACCTCATCAGGGAGGACTCAGGCAGCTGGCGTCCCTCCTGTGATGGCGCAAGCTCATACGCAATGGAGCTCTTGTTGCCTCCCTACGCTCATTGATGTGGTTAAAAGGGTGATTGTGTGTGCGGTCGTCAATTTGCAATAATTACTATAATTTACCGTGAAAGCAAAAATAGAGGACAACAGGGTATATTGTTTCAGGGGTTGGTAGACCAGCGGTATCAGTCGACGGCTTTCATTGTACTGAAGGAGTCGAAGCTCAGTGCCGACCAATTCCACTTTCACAACACAAGCTTTGTTTCGTGTGAAAATTGTCGATGTTGTTTGGGTGAGCCCAGATTCATTTTTATAAAGAATGGCGTTAAAGAGCTTATAGCTTAAAAAATCTTCAGAAAGTGGATTTGTATTCCGGATACCACTTTGATGACTCAGGGGCCCTAGAAGATTTGAATTTTGCGAACGAAATTTATTTTCGACTATCCAATTTTTTATATTTTCATATATGTAAGTCTCTTTGTTTGGTTTAAATAATTGTTTATATGTTTCACGGGACAGATAATTTTTTACGCACTCTACATTGATGAAAAATTCGTTTGCAAAATTTCAGGGCAGGATCGAAAGAATAGGCACTCACAGATGGTCCTAACAATACTTGAAGAAGTTGGACTTCTTCAAACAAAACTACATATATTATTATTTTTAATATTATTGTTAATGTAATACAATACTTTTTTTAACCACACAACGCAATTAAATTTTGCATTGTTAAAAGCGTAATAAAAGGTGCGTAAGTGCCGAACTGAAGCGCCTGTTAAACTAAAAAGTAGCCCTTCAAAGATACCATTATCTTTTATACGATGCAATTTAATGGCACTTTTTAAAACTATTATTTACTTTGTACCTTTTTGCACGAAACACAATGAAACCCTCTTCCATTGCGTTCCAGAATCTTGTTCGTTATGTGAATACATTTTTCCTATATAAACAACGTAATAAAATAAATTATTTATTTTTCTCAAACGAAATAGTACCATATTTTCATCTTTTCACGTCATTTTTTAAAGATGGTGCAAATCGAACGTATGAGAACGCTACATTTTAGCCTTTTAAATACTTTATTCTCTACATTTTATTTTCTTAGGGCTCTGTTCTTTTTTCTCGTGGATATTTTTGTAAACGCAGAATCCTAATAGGTACATCAAGTATTGAAATGTGTTTAGCTTGTTATGCGAATAAATCCTTTACAAAAAGATGCATTTTATAGATATTAACAATCTTGTACCCATCATTCCATGTTTCTAAAGGGGTTGGCAGAATATCGAACCTCCACTCTTTTCTTTTCAAACGCACTAGTTTCTTTGCTTCTTAAACTTAAGAAAAAATAATCGTGTTTGATCCACGTTATTTTAGCCTTATATATTACGTAGGAATTATTATTTTAATCAAATTTAAATTACTTCCACCAAGAAAAACGCATGTTCAACAACTTATAAATTTTATTAAAAAAATTTTAATTATTATTTTAATATGCCCAAACCATTTCAAGTTGTTAACTTTAATTTTTGTCACAATTACAATCTCATAACGTCATAACACTGAAGATACCTCACGTCTGAAAAAAATATTCTGGGTGTAAAACTCAATAGTTGTCGACCACTGATAGAAGACACGAGAATACCGATACCAAATATAGTAGGTACCCATATGTAATTTGTAAGTAATTTGTACTCACATGATAAGGTACTGTGTCTTTAGAGATGGGTAACAACCAGATTCACGGATTATTAGATAAACAAAACATAAAATATATCAGTCGCTGCTAAAAATATCAGAATTTAATTCTTTTTATTTATAAAAAAACCTATTTTGAATGTCATTTTTGCTACTTATTTCCTACGATATTTCTTCTAGTCAACCAGTCCTGCTAAACGCGATGCCAGCTTCAAATAGAAATCCAAGAAATCAATTTAAACTAGTAGGTACCTTATTTTTACCTTCATCGAATTTTCGTTTGAGCAACGTCCCTGTGTTCGAAAATCAAACCTAAAAAAATATTATTGCAACAGTTGGGAGACCATTATTCCAAAGGTTTCCAAAGTTCTTATATTTCTTGTGGCTCTATTACCCTTTTCCAATCAGTTAAAAGAGAAATAATTGTGTCTTTTGATAGCCATCAGATCCTTCATTTAGCTGTTTATGAAATCCAAAACTCTCTCAACGAAAACTTAAACATTTCAAGAAATACGAAATGTTGGGTTAGGTTGGATCACCCTTACAATGTATGCAGTACTTTAAACTGAATTGAACAGAAAGTAATAGAAATCAGAAATCGCCCTAACAACCAAAAACCTGAGGCACTTCATTTCGAAAGCGGAGACTTTTTGTGCCTGGGCTTTGGTCAGGTGTCAGGACTCACACCCATACAGGAGAATGGGCAACACCAGGCATCAAACAGTTTACATTTCGTCTCGACACTAAACGCCGACGCTTTCCAAATCTTGGTCATGTTGTTAAAGCCGCCAACTCTTATGTATTTTGATTATTATTCCACTCATACTGTACTTGGTAATTTTATTTGCTTCAATACCAAACGATAATTTTTCGGTCGATAAAGTCGACCATTTTCCGCTTTCACGACACAAGCATTTGCTTACTGTGAAAGATGTCAAAAGTGTATTTGTGTTCACTTCGAGTGAGCACAGATTCATTTATTAAAAAAAAAAAAAAAAATAAAAAAAAAAAAAAAAAAAAAATGTTGATTGGCCATTTACACCATTCAACATTGATTTAGTTTCAATCATGTTAATTTTTGACGGTGGGTATGCTGACTGATGGCTATTTACACCTGTCAGCAGTGATCTAACTTTAAAAATATTTTCCCTGTTTTGATATGTGACTTTATGTGCTAATTGTATCCTCTTATATTATTAGGCTAGGTTTTTTTTTTATATATGAGGTGTGTTTTATTACAACGTTTTCAATACAAAATAAAAAGAAGTAAGATCAGCTACTGCTACTTTGACGGCGATTTAAAGTAGCTTGGGAGCAACCATCACTAGAAAACAGTATCACTTACGAAATTTACGGAAATTTTAACATAGTAACTGTTTGGTATTCAAAAGAGTTGGACGGGTGTTACTTCTGAGTTAAAAGTGAGTTAACTTCTTTTCTTTTAACATTTTGTTTATTTTCTATCACAGTTAACTTACTTAAATAAGAAGATATCTATTAATTAATTAATTAGAAAATAAAACATATTTAGACTTACCACATTTCAGCATATTACGTGAAAAATTTAAAAAAAAATAAGACAAAAAAATAATTATAAATTTGTGTTGATGCTTTTGAAATGCCGGTAATAACTTAATTACAGCTTTCACCTAATAGTTATTTATTTAAGCAAAGAAATCTTCCCGTTCTGAATTTCTCTATACCTATTGAAAAGTTTTGATACTCAAATAAATTAAATATGTACCTATATTGTTTACATTTAAATGTTTTTAAATTACAGCCTAAACAAGTTTACTAGCGTATTTATTATTTAAAAGGTGGTTTTAGAGTAAGCATTATTAACGTTAACAATAAAATATTAGAATCGGAAGATAATTTGAAATAAGCTTAACAATTTCTCAGATTTTTTACCTAGGTACTTCTCGTTTTATCTAGGAGTAGGTACTTCACATTGCTCTCATAGATTTTAATTATCTACTTCAAATTTTGCTTTGCAATATTTTACATCACTCTCATAGATTTTAATAATTATCTACTTCAAATTGTATATTTGACATTACTCTCATAAACTTCATTACCTACTTCACATTGTATCTAATCACACTTCTCTCTCAGATTTTATTTATCTATTTTACCCTGATATAAAGCAGTAGGTACTTCACATAAGACTCGTAGATTTTAATAATTATCTACTTGCCTAACATTTTATCTAGTAATAGGTACTTTTTCACATCACTCTCTCAGATTGAATCGCGTACTTCACATTTTTATCAAGCACTCTGTACTTTACACACCTCTCTTAATAAGTACCAACGTATTTCATATTTTCTTTCTGAATTTTTAATTATACTATGTAAAAATTTGTCCAAAAAAAATCAATCTAGTTTACGGTTTGAATTCGTGGTAATTATTGTTCTCTTTTTCGATCCTACTCGAAAGAAACATCAGTTCAAATAATAAGTGTTATATATAAACTTCACTCTCAGCTCAACCCCATAAGGTGGGGTCCAAGGAAATGTAATGTGCATTATTAGTGCATTTAATGCCTCTTTAGCCATACTGCAATTCAACTCGAATCTCACCTACACGTGGGGAACGCTTTTACATAAGTTGGCCTGGGCTGAAACCGCGGTACAAACGGTTCCTGTGGATGCTAAGGTCAACTAGCCAACGAGAGTACGGGGTGCTTTGCATGGTTGTCCAATAGGCAGAGCATATTCTACACCAGAATCCTATTCTCATGCCTTCTGAGAGCCCTCCGATCCATACTCACCTAGTCATATAATTCCAAAAGGAGCAAAGCTTTCTGCCCTAAGATCTCCAATCCAAGGTGTCATTCGACCCGTGCCGAAGGATGCGTGACCAACGGGTAGGTTAGTAACTAACGGAGGCTCCCTGATACCAGGCAACCTCGGGGTGACTTATCGTGTTTCCCCTAAATGCGTGGCTCTGTTGCAACCAGTAGATGGGAATCCTGTTGGGAACCATCTATCGGAAAAAGACGATTAAGGAGACTTCTTGTGAAGGGCATCAGGAGCCGGGGAAGAGGCACTGTCACTCTGCAAGATGCCTCTGGAGACGAGGCACAATAAGAGGCTGCGCTCCATGAAAAATTTAAGGATGTCATATAAAACCTACGTAAGATGCTGACGAATGATTTGTCGTCAAATTTGTATTGTAAAACATAGAAAACGAAACTTTTGTAAGAAATACGTAGAAATCATAGAACCATGTTTTGACAGAATGCTGTATGCAATGAGTAGGTACCTAATTAAGAATATGTAAGGAAAGAATGTGTATAGAAATTAATTATCATGATAAAGATAAAAGTAAATAAGATGGATATATTGAAAGAATGAACGCGGAGAACACAGAATAATATGTTTTATCAATGAATCAGTGGTTAATTATTGTGAAGCGTGTGGTGTCCCAAAAAAATCACTGTCTGTCAAACATATCGATTTCTTATTGAAGGAAGACCTAATCAAACGCTTCTTTAAGAAATACAGAAGCAAATAAGGATTTTTTCTGTAGAAATTAGGAAATTAAAGTCCGTTCTTTTTGAGAATTTTTTTATAAGGTATAAGTACCTTTCCCCATTTTGGTATTTATGGTTGACAGTTGTTAGACCTGTGTTTTAGCCTTCTATTTAATTTAAACGAAATTTTCAGAGGACCCGGATTTAAATATTTCTACATTACTTATATACGCTTTCTTTATTACCCCGCTTATAGGCATAGGGCTATACCCAAAACTTTGCTCCAAAGGAATGGGACCTCGTCTTCGGTACCCTGACCAGAAGAATAGCGCCCGACACAGCCCATTATCATTCAACAGATCGCTGACATGCCCATCTCATGTCTATAATGTTAGAAGGAATAATGGGCCTTGTGCCGGGTGCGTCGACGTAGGTATATATAGTCCTTCCTGATAAGGCGCTTTTCATTCTTAGAGCACTTTGTAGCCGGCTTTTTTCAGTTCTTGGGCTTTTGTCGGGTGTCAGGACTCCCACTAATATAGAAAAATGAAAAATCAATTAATATATAAAAATTAATGGAAATTTGACTGCTATTTTTAGTTGTACTAAAATCTATAAATAAACATTCCAAAATGCGTGATAACACAATTGACAAGATTGGTGACACTAGGTAACGATTCGTTGCACTCGATTTGTCAACAATAATTAGGTAATATAATATGTATCTGTCGTGATACTGCCGTCAAGTCATGTGATGATTGCTAGGCAAACATTTGACGCGTGGACTTAACAACCTACTATCTGACACTTATACGATAGAGTGCATGGAACTATTTCACATTATCAGATAATTGTTACACTATCACCATCTATGCAGTGGCGGATCCCGACAAGTGGAGGCCCTAAGCGGTAGAAATAAGGGGCCCCAAAATTTTCCGTATTAATTTGATTTAGAATTTCTCTTTCAATAGACAATATTGCCATATCATTTAATCCATCTTCCCCATATTGTTTCTTAAATAGTTTTTTCTCCATTTTCTTCCGCAAACAACGAAAAGTGTTAAAACTCATCTTCGCATATAACTACGTCAATGTCATCCCTGAAAAATATACATTAACAAGAATGCTTTTAATTACCTATTATATTTTTTTCTATATATAAATGTGTGTAGAAGTAGAATAATCAACGTATGTTACTTTGAATGAAGTAATATGCCAAAAACGTCTTCATCGCTCGTATCATAACATACGATAACAGTATCACAAATGATTGTGATACTGTTATCGAGGGCTGCAAATACTGCAAGGCGCGCGTTGCCGCGTCGCATACTCACCGCCCCGTGGACTGTAGGCCTTTATTCTATCTACTCGTGCTCTTACGTTTGGTGCAAAACGAAAAAAAATATTAAGCTTTATCATCCATTAAACTGAATTTTTGACAAAACAATGAAACACGTATGTTTTTATTTTAAAGGAAGAACCTATATATATTAATTTACAGCTTTCTAACTTCATTTATCTAATAAATTTAATTGTTCAATAAAAATAACCCCTCACCCTTCAATAATTTTGTCTTTTGAAAACGGAATAATATAATTTGATTACTGTTTATGAAGAAACCATTTTTTTGAAATTTCGATAAGACCAGTTTTAAACTTATTAGGAGCCACTTACAAATCATCCCTTTTAGTAAAATTTTGGAAAAATGGCCGGACACCCTACTACTCATTTCTATGGGAGAATTCATACGCCAAATTTCAAGCTCGTACCATATGTCAGTCAGTCAGGACACTTTCCTTTTTATATTAAGATTTACTTTTATTGATTTCTGTTTTTATTTTTTTTATATTTCTGAACAAAACAATGCCTACTGAAAAGCTCTTCATATGATTGAGCTCTTACGAACCACCGCGAATCTCGTACTATGGAGTTTTGATACGTTGCATGCAACGCGACGTTGGTTACGTTACGTGATAGTTTATCGCAGATAACATTAAAAATAATTCCTTTTTTGTTTCTGAATTATTGCAATGACCTGATAATTATTCAGTTGCTTCTTTTTCAAATTCCTACAAGTCTTGCCTGAGGTTTTCGATAAAAGCTTCCAAAGACTAAACCATTTGGATCCTTTCTTTAAATCACATTCCTTTGATTGTACTTAGTGATTTGATGGTAGCATTAATCCTTTGCAAAATTGCGAGTTCCATATTACTTGTTCATTTTATACCGAAGTGATTTCGCTTCTAACACAATGACTTTTTGCTTATTTTGAATTACAAATTTCGTTAAGCGCTTTTTTAGTTACACAGCCTAAAAATTTAAAAATTCTGTGATATGGTAGGTCGTGACCTCAGGAAACACCTAATTAAAAACTATGGAAATGTTCTAAAAAGTTTTTTTTTTTATTTTATTATTACCTTCGAAAAAATATACATAGGTATATTAGGTATTTACCTATGAAATTGCAGTATTGTAATACTTGTTACTTGAATTAACTCACTCCGGTGTACACTTTTTTGAACTAGCTTACGCTGAGACAGGTTGAAAGGAAAAAAATCTTTATTATTTTTATCAATTTTAAAAATTTATCACATTTATTTTCCCTTCACAAACTCGGGGCCCCGATTTTTTTTTTTTCTCATTTAATTTACCTTCACAAACTTGTGGCCCCTATTTTTTTTCTCATTTATTTTCCCTCCACAAATTCGGTGCTCTGAGTTTTTTTCTCATTTATTGTCCCTTCACAAGCTCAGGGCCCCGAGATTTTTTTCTAATTTAATATCGGGCCCCGAATTTTTATATCATTTTATTTCGGGGCCCCTCACGAGCTCGGGGCCCCCCGCGGCCGCTTGGTCCGCGTACCGTTAGATCCGCCACTGCATCTATGGGTGAAAAATGAAACTTTTTTATTATGATTCTACCGTCCTTATGTTGTGATAGTGTGGATGATATCGGGTTTGCCTTGTAGATGCCTATTAATCAAATCATAAACAGATAAGATGTGTTCACTCTACTTAGAGAAATAGTTCGCGCGAAAGATTTTAGATTATACAACATCGAGATATTAAAGAAAGAAAGGGACTTCATTACAGAACTTACAAGACATTGAGTAGGTTTCTCGGGTGGAGTTCTTCAGATTAAAAAAATAATATGTAGGTTATTGATTTTTTTTAATGCTAATTCCATTGATATTCGCTATCCACCCTTTTGTCTCGACGTGGCTGCCTTTTTTAAAAAGCATGCACAAACATTAATAGTAGGTAGGTACAATATGGGTATAATCATATAGAACCTTTTGTAGGTTATCTGTGGACAGGTACCAATCTAACCATAACGCGCTCAAGGTCTAGGAATGTGGCTCATCAAGGTCTCATCGCAAAAAGTCTATAACAGAACTGCGAACAGTATTTTTTTGTATTATTCTGTCATCAGATATCATATTAATAGATAGTTGGTCCGTCAGTATAGTAGGTATTAGGTCAGTGTTTTTTTCAAACTTTTTCATCTAGGCGGATTTAAATTTTGCAGGGGGTTACTTATTACTTACCTGAGTAAGCAAGTTATAGTATTAAGTCAGTAGTTTAATTAACGAGTAGAGGATTTAAAAAATATGTGATTTTTGATTTTTGACAAAATAACTTTCTGCATTAATAACATTCATCGTGCAAAATTTAAATCTTGTTTTTATTTTAGACTAACTTCTGTTTTGTATTAAGTTTATAGAATCACCAGTCTTTATTTAAACATTTTGATAATGGAGACGGTATTCTCCGAAAACCAGATCTTGTTTGAACAATAAATTTGTGATAGAACTGTACAAGACTCTTTCATTTTTAAGAATATGTAACAACTAATGACTCTAACAATTCATTACTGATGTTCGATTTTTAAATGGAATAAACCTCTACGGGCCTACGACCGTCTTCTACTGTTATTTCGAAGGCTGGCTTAGTGTGATCACTTTACGCTAACAACGTTCGCCATTAGGTGGTAATGTTAAAGTCTCCGAAACTCCTATAATCATGAGAATTCTCATGTATACAACTAGTAGATATTCAATAATAATTAATGAAATATAGAGATAAAAGTTGCAAATTATTGAGATCAAGAGAGCAATCAAATTTAAAGACTGCGACTGCTGTCATGTATTTGGCGCCAGGATATGAATATATCCATTTTTGTTAATGCCTCATCTTTATTGCCTATTGACTTTGTTGGTGCACAACGTTCTAATTATGTCTAGATTCTTGTGACCATTTTTCAGGACTAAATCTTATTTGAAATGGACTATCACCAAGCACCTTCTACCCAAAACATCGAAGCTCTTATTCATTTCAAGATAATAGAATTGGTTGGTAGCCCAGCGGTTACGACGTCGGCTTTCGTACGGTTTCGTTCGGTGGTCGTGGGTTCGATCCCAGGTGCCGACCATCTTCCTCTTTCACGACACAAGCTTTACTTTGAAAGAGCAAAGAGTGTATTTGTGTTCACTTTGAGTGACATTGAAATCCTCTGCAAAAAAAAATGTAAGATTTCAGCTCGTTATTTTAGTATGTAGTCTGATTATTTTATGCACAAAAATGAACTTGTGTTCCATTAAGGACAGATATCATAATTTTTATATACACACGTTTTTTACACCTAGTTTTTTATGTTCTTAAAGATACGTATTGAAACCGCATGCGCTTGTGAAAAATGCTTGCACGCATGCATGTTGGAATCTATCTCCACTTCAAAAATTGACAGCCTTACAATCACAAAAACTTCAAGATTATAATAAAATCTATTAACTAATATTACTTATTTAAAATGTGTTTTTGCAAAGAATTGATCATGACTTTTTTTTCAGAAGGTATAAACATGGTAGAATCACAGAGACAAGCTGCAATCGGGATGTCTTCCAAGGTTCTTCAGCAAGGAGAAATAATAAAACCAGAAGTGGACGAGGAGATGGTGAGGAAGTTGGCAGAAAAACTGTTCGGTATCTCCTGTCTGGAAATTGAAGAATTGGATTCTTATGATGATAAGAACTACAGAATCACGGAAGATCCTAACATGAAAAATCCTTTGATCATAAAACACTGTCCTTACGGATATGTCCTGAAAATCATGAACTCTTTGGATTCTCAAAAACTGTCTTTCATCGAGGCCCAGACTGAAACCATGATATATCTTTGTAAGTATATCTTACCATAATAATTCAGTAAAATTTGGTTTCAATGGAGTCTATTCTTTCAATGATATTATATACAATACAGTAACAGGTTTCATATGTGATTTATTTCCTACTACATCGCCATCTCTTGGATTTTTTAAAAAGTAAAGCAATTGTTTTGATTTCAAACTTATGACCCATCGAACGTCATCCCGCATCTGAATCAACGATAACTATTACACAATGCAATAAATTATTAGGTAAATTTAATTAAGTCAAAATTATTTTTTATGCTGGGTTAGGTCGAAGGTCGACGAGATTCATCAATAGCCGAGTACTCGTACATATTTTTCGAACATAATATTTTTATTTTGTTGACAGCAGAACGTTTTTCTCTTCTTTAAGAAGTTATATTATGTCGTCGAAAAAAAAGAAAACCAAGATGCAGATTTTTTAATGTCCTACTAGGTTTTATTTCTCACTTTTGCAGCCGTAATCACCTTGCACTCTTCCTCCATATTCCCTTCTGAATTTTCGGTGTCATCTATATAGGTTGATAGCAAATAATATAAAATTTAATAATAAAGTTAGAATGGAACGGATTTACAGACATCAACGCCATCTGTGAAAAATTCCATAACATCACAAATTTTATTTACCTACATTACAATCATCGATTTTCAAAAAATTGGTAGGTACGCAGATTTTTGATAGAATTTCTTTCGAGATTTCAGAAATAATTTTTTTAACATTCAAACATATTGTAAACGTATTTTTGTATAAATCACAAATTTGAAATCAGGGTCAGAAAAAGTGTGTTCGAGTCCCGGTGCCGACCATTTCCACTTTCACAACACAACCTTTGCTTTATGTGAAAGATGTCGAAAGTGTATTTGTGTTAACTTTGAGTGAGCCCAGATTCATTAAAAAATATATTCATAGTAAGGACTACAGGACATCAACGTCTGTTGGGAATGTTAGTGATAAATAATAATAAAACCTATTTAACGAATATTATTCCCACCGATACGTCATCTGTTTAAAACGATAGGGCACATTCTGACAATTGCACAAACAACTGACGGGTATTTAAACGTCAATAAATTCAAAAATTCATATTGTTAAAATGACTAAAAAGGTTACCCGAGTTAAGTTTTCTTAAATTCTCTAATGTTCCGGGCTATTTTCTTTTTTTCCATAAGAACCTGACAAAAGCAAACACGACAAAAAATAATTAGCGAAATTGGTCCTGCCGTTCGGACGCGAGGCGATGACCACACAAAATAGGGCTCAATTTTTATATTATAGAAGATTCGAGAAATATGATAATTTGTATCAATCATTGCAAGTATCAGCGAGGATAAAAATGGAACGTTCAGTCTCAATCATCTCTCTTTCTCTCTAGTGCAGGGCCTCTTAATAAATTAAACCTAAACCAAGTATACAAATTTGCCGTTCTTCAGTACTTACTGGCCATTTCAAACAAAAAATAAAGTTTTGATTGGCTGTCAATTCTAAATTCAAATTAATTTTGTTTTAAAATAATGACATTCTTTTTATAAATTCGGTTTGAGAATGACCTTCCTTTTTTTTAGTGAATATTCAACTTTCCGGATACAAAATTTTGAGAATGACCTTTTTTTAGTGAAACTTCATCTCTTCGGAGTATTTTTTGGAAAAAACCTGGCAACCCTGGGTGCACCACGAACTCAACGATCGCCAGCGCAACATACGCATCGAGATCTACCTTGCGCTGCTGAACAGGCACATAAATGACGGAATTTTGAACCGAATTGTTACGTAGGTGAAAAGTGGATTATGTTGGACAAATCAAAAGAGATCAAGAAGTTGGTTAGATCCTGGTTCAGCACCAAAGCAATGCCCTAAACGAAATATGACCCCTAGAAAGGTGATGGTCACTGTTTGGTGGTCTAGTGCCGCTGTGATTCATCACAGCTTCTTACAAAACAGATAAGCATTACTGCAGATGTGTACTGTGAAGAACAGAAGACAATGATGGAGAAGATCGCACATCTGAAACCCGTTTTGGTCAATCGATCTTCCTTGCTTCCTTGAGGAAAATTAACACGGGATGGGACCATTAGAATGCCACATTATTCCAAGTAGAATATTTTGAAAAAAAAATAGAGATCTTCATGAATTTTTTTTTTTTTTAAATAAGTACCTATTTCCCGTGTGAAGCTGGGGCAGACCGCTAGTATATCTTAAGTGATTTCTACTAATCGACTGAACCCCTGAATTTGAGTCACGATACCAACTATGGTTAGTCATTTCTAGAGAAACATTCGCGTTTCTAATTAATTTTTTCGACAAGAATGGGTATCGAACCCGGAAACCTAGCAGCCTTAGATTTTAGCTGCCGAGGTTGGTATTTAAGGATGACATTTTGTGTCTTCGCAACTAGTCTAATGGAGTTTGATTAACACAAGATTTCAGTGTTGGTCACCATGTAAATCCAGATTGTTTTTTTCAAATCCCCCCAGACTGTTTTTGGGGTTTAAGATCCACGCAACGCCTTATAAGAGGCCGACTGAAGAAATTCTCAAGATATATTTTAAGGTGTTGAAACGACCACAAGCCATAAGTAGATTATGTTACACATGTCGTAAATTATGGCGATATACGTAATGTTTTTAAACAATATCACCGCATGAGTGTCGTAATGTATAGTTTGGTGAGCTGTGTAAATATTTATGATATATTCAGAAACAAACCTTTCTTGAAAGAAGATAATAATTGTAAGAACAAACAAACAAGTCAATTTATCAAGAGTTGCACGACGCTTTATCTGATTTTTAAGTCTCTTGTTATCGTTCATGAGTCAATCATGACACGACAGTTATCACGTACGTGCGCGTACAGATGGACTGGGTCTTCTTTTTTAAGAAAAAAAGGTGCTAATTATAAATACTTATTTGTACATCAGATAAAAAGATGCACGCTCATTGATATTGTAAATAACATTCAGCTAAATTTCAAAAAAAAACAAAATGGTGGGGTGTGTCAAACACGTCAAAATGGCGAACGATGAGAAATAAGTCGTTATTAATGAAATGCATGAAAATTCTGAAATTATAATTAATATCGACAGCCAATCGGTATCTTAATGTTTTTTTTTTATAAAAGGGAAGAACTGATTTTTAGGATAAACAAACAAATAATGACCCTTTTCTATGCCTGTGGTCCGACAGCTTTTGCCGCTAGTAAAAATAAAATGTATAATTAAAGCGATAATGAGTTTAATTTAGACTTTAGAATAGCATAAAAGACCCATCACTGCATAATGCCAACCCATTATGACGGATGTGTATGACCACCATTATTAGACTAGATCAGGGGTTCCCAAAGTATGCGCCGCGGCGCCCTGGTGCGCCGTAAAGAGTGAAGAGGGGCGCCGCGAGTCGATCCTCTTATCATTATCCGATTCCACCGATAACTATTCGAAACCAAAAATATTCGCGGGTATAACTATACTATACCAAAAATACTATAAAGCAACAAATAATATTTTGAGATCGAATTACACGAAGAAATTCGCACGTTTACCAAAAATTTTACTGAACCAGTACTAGCGTAATTTTGCGATATAGTTGTTAATTGAATAATTTGAATCTTGCATTACAAGGCAACACGCACACTCTGAAACTATTGGAGAGCATTGCTTCTTCTTCTTGGCCTTGTGGCCTGTAATTCAAGAGGTGGGGTTTGCCTCCTGCGAGGTCGACTCCCAGCTGTCCCTCCATCTCTTTGGTAGTCTGCCTGGGAGCCGTCTTCCATAGGGTTGGCCATTCAATGCCATGTAAGGGAGTCTGGAAGAGTCCATTCTCCTCACATGGGCATACCAGAAGCTTCTTCGTTGCCTTCCCCATCTTACTATGTCCTCGACCTTGCATATTTCCCATACCCTCGTATTCCTTGAGTATGGGAAATATGCGAGGTCGAAGTCGTCAAGGGAATTGCGACGTTTAGAAAGAAACTTCATTTTGAATAAAAAACTTACTGAAGGCAGCGGTCAAGATTCCTTCCCGCAATTTGTATAAATGCCTATGGATTAAGTAAATCTATTCTAAATAGCTTATAAGTAGGGCGCCGGCCGTGACAAAATACTAAACTTGCAAGTGCGCCGTGGGCTGAAAAAGTGTGGGAACCCCTGGATTAGCTAATACCAAACTGCGGGACGCAAACAGGCCCGACGCGATTTTTTTTAATAAATCCCATAAAGGGTAGGCAGAGAGAACGGACCTCCACTCACTTCTATCTATGCACAATTCTTTCGCTTCTTCCACCGACATACCATTTCTCATCGGTAATTTTAGCATCCATGCACTCCCTAATAGTCCACACACCGAAACTACACTCGTTCGCTCTCCTCTAACCGCCTACCCTTTTTGACACGACATGGTGGGTGGTGAGCCTCACAGCTGAATAAAAAACACAATTTCTGATAAATACAATAGCAAAAGTTTGATCGAAGTAGGACTCGTGCGCACTTACAGGAGAACAGTGTGCGAGTTCTGCTCGATAAAATTTACCCAAATCATCTCTAAATAACTACATATTTTGTTCCATTACCTCCTCATTTTTGCAGTCAACTCCAACATAGGATGTCCTCATCCGATAAGAGATGTGTACGGACACTACTTCCACTTGGAAAAGTTCCCTTCAGGAAAGAGTCACGTGGTGAGGCTGCTGGAGTATTTGCCAGGAACAACCCTAGCCAACGCACCAAGATCAGACTTCCTGTTCTATCAAATGGGAGAGTTCATTGCTCAGTTTGACCGTATATTAAAGGTATGGAAAACAACAAACTCTTTTGACCTTTTTTGGTAAAAAAAAAAAAATTTAAAATTATTGCTATTTCCTTATGTGTTGCATTTTTTTTCAGAAAAAATTCTACCACACCGGCTACGAAAACCACAAGACAATATGGATGCTAGAGAGTGTGCCAGAACTGCCACAGTTCGCGTCTTCTATCAAAGAATTTTACATGGTCGATACAGTCAATCAGATAATCAAAGATTTCAGTGAGAAGGTGATGCCGGAAATAAAGAAGATGGACAGAGGGTTGATTCACGGAGATTTCAATGAACACAACATTATAGTTAACAAAAACCCAGAATCTGTACAGTGAGTTGAACAAATCGTAATGTTTTCTTCTTTCTTTAAATGTTTTGAATCTTCAGCTGTCTCCATCTTTATAAAGATCTTCCAGCTGAGTTTCGTGTCGCTATTCTTTTTATTTTTCTTCTCAGCCTATTTCCGTCCACTCCTGGACAAAGACCACCCCATCTCCTTTCACGCCACTCTATCTTGGATACTCTGGACCCAGTTGTTTCAACCTTCTTCGAACATTTTTCTTCTTGATCTCGTGATGCCATATGGCCTGCCCATTGTCATTTGAGTATAGTTTCGTTTCTCACCAGAGTGATACCTATTCAGCATGGTAATTCCCATGGTAAATGTAGGTAACCCTCACCTTTTCAATGCTCTGTTTTGACACTGTTTCTAGGCCACATTTCGCGACCGATACTATGCAGATCTCATATAGGTACTTGGCGCTCAAGGTTCACGAGGATTTTGGATACATGAATCATTTTCCCGAAGGCTGTCCAATTTAACCTTTTCACTCAGTTCATGCATTTTACTTCAGTGAGCATCTTGATTACCGCGGCATTCAAGCTACGCACAGACACTGCTTACACCGTCTCTTTCGCACATTCATTATTTTACTGCCAGCAGTGAAAGATATAAACGTAGAATGCTTTGAACTTGTCTCAAAGAATACAGCTTCCGTACTGTTACGGTCGCTTTTCTTTTATAGGAAAACATAGCATTAGCGTGAAAACACGGTGGAAAAATTATTGTTCATACTTTGGACAAGGTCGCTCACAACATCACATCTCTTGTATTCCTTATACGACCCCTCAAGGACTGCATAGTGTCTTCAATTTGCATATTCCGAGCAGTTTATGCTCTTGCTTTTACATCTGGCACAAGCTTTGTGCTTTTATGAACTTTAAACTCCTGTAATGGCAGCTGCTTTTTGACAAAAATGAAAGAATGAATAAAAAAAACATATAAACTTTTAGTGAGGACGACTGGAGAATTACTGGCGTGCTGGACTTTGGTGATATGCAGGTGTCTTGTTATCTTTTTGAGCTGGCCATCACCATGGCGTACGCTATTATCGTAACTAAAGACTTGAGAACAGGTGGAATAGTTCTTGCTGGATATTCTTCAATCAGAATTGTACCACAGAAAGAATTGAATCTTTTAAGGGTAAGTGTTTTAAGAGACTTTTTTACCACATTCCTTCCAAATATTCCCATTCCTTTCCATGTCCCACATAGTCTTCATAGAGTTCTCATCTCTACTGCATAATATACTACATTCTATTTTAAAACAGTAAAATAATCATAACTATGAAATGTTAGCATAAGCGCACTTTTTAGATGATCAAAAGTCGCCATAAAAATCACTCTACAGCCTTGAAACGGCGATTGACGAAATATATTTAACTTTTTAATAAATTGAATCTGTGCTCACTCAAAGTAAACACAAATACACTTTTTTACTCTTTCACAGTAAGCTTGTGTTGTGAAAGAAGAAGATGGCCGGCACCTGGGGTCGAACCCACAACCTTCAGTACGAAAGCAGGTGTCGTAACCGCTAGGTTATCAACCACTTCGCAATTTGTTTTCATATTTTTTCAAATTAAAATGTTCATAGTGTCAACGAGTTTCTAGATTAGAGTCCCAACTAGTTGAAAATTGAACTTTTTGACATTTTCACTAAGGAGCGTTATTAACAACCAAAGAGTAGCGTTCTTAACAACCAAAGAGCAAAAGCAAAGTAAGTAATTGGTAGCCTAACGGTTACAGAGCCGGCTTTTGTACTGTGTCATACTGGAGGTCGAGGTTTTGATCCCAGGTGCCGACCATCTTCCTCTTTCACGACACAAACTTTAAGTAGCTTACTGTGAATGAGTCAAAAAGTGTAGGTATTTGTGTTCACTTTGAGTGGGCCCAGATTCATTTAAAAAAAATATATAAATTTAAATTTTCAGCTTTGCATTGCTGCGAGATTTTCCCAGAGTTACATCATGGGCGCCTACACCAACGACCAAGATCCAAGCAACAAGTATGTGCTCACCAGTAAACTACCAATCCTGGAACTGTTACCCCAGCTTTGGAAAAAGTCTGATCATGATATGGCCGAGTATTGGAAGAATATCGCCGACGATTACTTGACAAAGAGCACCAGATAAAATAAAAACTGTACAAATGCCATAATCAAAAAGACATGGAAATGTTTTCGTTCTACTGTTTTGCAGTTAATTTTTATCAACAGCATCTTATTCGATTGAAGATATTTTATCGAAGGTTATTTAAATCACAAATTGATGTATTTATGTTCTTACCAACATCATATTAAATGTTATTGCATATAATTGTTTTTATTTGAAAGGTTGTATGTACATAAATGTGAGAAAAACATTTGAATGAAAGAATGAAAAATTGTTTGAGAATATTCTGTTTCTATTCCACGAGTATCATTTTAGAAAGTCTAGTCGGGAGATTCGAAGAAGTATGAACTGTATTTTATAATTAAGAAAGAATTAGTGTAATTTTTGTCAAATTATTTTCACAAAACATGTATTAGTTGGACAATAAATGCCAAATAAAAAAACCAATACTTTGTTTTCAATATTCATGGATTTATAACGAAATGCATACCTTCAGATCGATTTCTGTGTGCTACTCGCATTGCAATAGCGGCCTGGATGTCTAAGTTCCCACACTAATAAAGAGGTCCTGCGCTTGATTCCCTGTCAGGCCACATTATCTTGTTTTTTTTTTTCACCTTGGATGGGACCGGTTGACAAGAAAAATTGCCTGAGGCTTTACTGATCAGACAATCAGGCAAATTGCCTGACCCACTCTCACACCATACATGCATGATAGTACACTCAGCAAGGTAAATCATCTCTATGATACTATAGTTAAGACACAATACGTTAAGAACCCTGAATGACAATTGGCTGAGGAGAGCGCTGTTTCTCACCCCATCAGGGTTCTGAAGTACCTAAGGAAAGTCATTCTAAACTGTGTTCAGTTTCTTTAATGAAGAGTTGAGTGTTTGGATATTGTGATGCAAGAAAATACTCAACACCTTGCTGCTTTTGTCTAGCAACAGAATTCTTAGGTAAAAATCTAATTCTTCACCATTTTTCACAACACTAAAATGTAACTGGATATGTTTTGCCCCTCTGATATAAAATAAAACACGATTATTCATAGTAGCACTATATATAATAATTGATTTCACTGAATGCTAAATAAATTAGGATAATATCTCATCAACGCGAACAGGTAACTTAACAACTATACACACGAGTTCTATTTACAGGTATCACAGCTTATCATCAGGTCACATCGCACTTAAAACATGTCTCTCGAAGATGTGGGCCAAATCTTATCCATTCTATATAATGAGTACAACTTGCTGTTATAAATGTTTTCCGCAAATCTAAACATAGCACCTTCAAACTGATGTTGTCTAGCTTCAAAATCTGCAAAATCCATATCAATATCTTTCAAAGGCCTGTTATGACCATTTTCCCTACAGTCTAAATACTTATGAATAGCCATTACATCTTGCGTTAACTTTTCAGTGTGATGTGCATCGCTCGATTTTTCATTAAACTGATGCAATTCTAAGGTAGTGGAAATTTCTATATCTGTCGTTTTCATCGAACCAATATTCAATACAAATGCGGGACGTTCGCTCGATGTTGATTTATCATAATGTGTTTTTTTGACAATATCCGGGTAATCTGGTTTCACTTTTGCATCATTCCTTTGGTTAAGACAGAAGTGCAAGGTGGGTACTTGAATTTTAGTCACAGTCTTCCCGGTCTCGTACGCTTTAAGCAATGCTTTTAATGAGTAATGATATCTTGGTACGATATATTCGTCCCATGCTAAATTGACTAGATGCGTCGTCTTTTCATTCAAATTAAACTCTCTCTGCTCCATTTTTTTGTTTCTGTTCAAATTTCGGAATATGCAATCCAATTCGGCCAAATCTCTCATCAAGTGGTAGGAGTCTTCACTTGAAAAGGGGTAGTTGAAGGGTAATGTGTACACTGATATCCCAGATAGTTCTATAGGTAGCGTCTGAATTCTTTCTAAGATATCTGGCGGCAGCATGTTATCGTAAACATGATACTCCGTAATACCCATGAGCTTGTGAAATGAAAGAAATTCTATTATATTTTTCTTGCTTGTGTTTGGATATTTATTTGGCATAACACATGCGGTAATTTTAGATGTATCTTCAAATGAAATTTTTTTCATATTTTTTTCTTCCTTGGACTTATAATCTCTGTCTAAATCGATAATCCTTATCAAAGGTGTGAATATTGGATTGAAGTTTGTGTTAGGATAGAAACTTACAGCGTATGGCACACCTAAAGCTCGAGTTAGTTTACAGTGAAATATAAAGGCTACATAATCTTTATTTTCCTTAACACTAGTCTTAGATTCTAGTCTGGAGTAGCTAAACTTTCCAATTGTGGGTCGCTCATCTTTTTCAAATAAAAATTGACATCTAAAATTTTGTTTTACATGTTTGGATCCCAGCACAATGGTGTTGGAAACTCCGAAATACTCCGTTTGCACAGTGAGATCTGAATGAGGATTATTCCTCCTCCAATAAGATGAATAGGCATAATGATTGTCATCTATTCTCTGAAAGTATGGTGGCGTATCCAATGATTTAGCATTGATACTATCCAACTTTTCTGTTAAAATGGAAGCATTGATTCCGTAATTACACAGTGTGATCTCATTAGTGTTTCCTGGTTTGCCAAAGAAATTCAGCACCTCCAAAACATACCTACAAAAAAAAACATCAAAAAGGATATTTTTTTCAAACATTTCAATTTAATTTCAATTACTTTACTAAAACAGTAATTATTTTGTGTTCTGAGGGAAGAAAGATGAAATTGTACTCGGCGATTGATATTCATAATAGAGTTCCCGACGACATCAAGAGGTTGACAAATGGGAAGTGCTTCGGAAAGCAGATGAAGAGGATATTACTAGCCAATGAGTTTTAATAATAATCTGAGATTGTAATTGTGTGCCTTCTAATACCAGCGACCTCGTTGCTGACTGAAGGAAAATATAGAACAATAATACCCTATTACATAGGGATCAAGAGGCTGACAAATGGGAAGTGCTTCGGAAAGCAGATGAAGAGGATATTACTAACCAATGAGTTTTAATAATAATTTGAGATTGTAATTGTGTGCCTTCTAATACCAGCGACCACTCGTTGCTGACTGAAGGAAAATATAGAACAATAATACCCTATTACATAGGGATCAAGAGGCTGACAAATGGGAAGTGCTTCGGAAAGCAGATGAAGAGGATATTACTAACCAATGAGTTTTAATAATAATCTGAGATTGTAATTGTGTGCCTTCTAATACCAGCGACCTCGTTGCTAACTGAAGGAAAATATAAAAAAAATAAAAAATTGCCTATCTTAGTCTATAGTTCTACTCGTCAAAATCCACAAATATTTTAAACTTTGTTCTATTGCACAGTCATAAATAATGTTGTTTTGGAATACGGGTGTAAAGTGTGACGTCATTTGAAAGCAATGCGCTCCAATCTTCTATACAGTTGTATGGAATCAGTTCCACAAAAAAGTGGATTCTTTGAGAAACCAAAAAAATAGGATTTATGCTAATCATTGTAATGGCAGTATATATATTGTAATGGAATCAACCAGGAGCAAACAACATCTTAGAAACGTTGTTTGTGGTTAAAAAAAAATGAAACAAAAAACCCAATTTCATTTGTATGGGATTTGAAATCTCTAAACATTAACTTTACACCCATATAAGAGCATCTCAAATCGTTTTTGAAATTGACGTGTTGAGACTGTTCAAGTAAGTACCTATTACGTAATGCAGTTTGGGGCTCTTGTCAAATGTTACTGTGTAATACCAGGGCAGGAAGGCGAGTTCCAACAAAAAAAATTAAGTGACATTCAAGTACATTCCTATCGCAAATTACATAATTGTGATCTTTAGGTATAAATAATAGTCACATAGGTGTTAATGACGCGTTAAAAGAGGGGGGGGGGCAAAAAACATCACGGCGTTTTTTTTGGCGGGGCAAAAGGAACAAAAGGCTAAAAAAAATGTGTTACAGTGTATGTCTTACATGTCACATTAACCACCATTATAACTTTAAGCGTGGGCGAAATGATACCCTTATGCCAGTATTGATTTATCCTTACTTTTTATTTGTCTTAACGATACATTTGTACAAATGCATTGCTTTCTCTTTTTTGTAATACCAAAATACTAACCTGAGCCTGTAATATTCATGCCTGTATATGAGCAGGGTCACAACGCTCACGAGACACACAATTATGAGCAGCAACTGGTAATACTTCTTCATTATCTTAGATTCTGATGTTTTGGCTGCCGTCGTGAAAGCTGTTGACACTAATAGAACTATGATGATATTCTTCTATCGAAGAATGCAAATGTGGACCAGCATACCTACTACTAACTGGTTTAGATATATTTTGGATGATTCTGAAAATACATAAATAAATCTTTTAGATAACATGAATAAATGAGGTCTATAGGAATGAGAACTAGAAATGAATAAGCTACATTTTTTGCTTTAAATCTATAACTCGTGGAAATTACTATTATTATATAAATACAGTCTTCCTTCATGGTATGTAGGTGTGCTTTCAGTAAATGGAAATGAAATAATATATTTGCTTATGTCACAGTAAAATAGTTTAAAATGTAGTTTCCCCATGAACATACTGTAAAAATGAGCTACTTTACACTCGGCACATATTATAAACAACATCGTTTACTCCTGGTTATGATTTTTATATTGATTGCTTAAAAAAATAAAAACACTAACCTAAAATCTTTGGATGAATGCCAATAACTCCATGTATCGTTCAATTGGAATAACCAAATTAACAGTCCATTTAATATGTAATCTTAATTATCTCATTATCTAATCAGAGATAGACTAATTTTCGAATAATTTAAAAAATTAATACATGCACTAGTTCGTGTTTCCAATTTAAAATAACAAGCAACTACTTTACTACACTCTAGTAGTACTCATAAAATATAGTAACAATATAATTGAGCCTTTTTTAATGTCCAAAACGACAATAATAATCAACACCTATAAATATAAAACCAAACCACAAATAAGCTCGCTAGCAATCACCGGTGCCATCACAAAAATTTACATGAATTTACTCATTACTGCGCCAAAAACCAAACCAAACCCGAGTTATCAAAATTTTGTAGTTGGTAGACACTGACACTTGATTTCTAAACAGCACCAAAATATTTATTGCGTCACTGTTCCAAGTCAAACTTTCATTATTTTAAAACCTAAATTTTGCGACTAATTATCAATAATTTATATAGCATCAAGATGATTCGTTCATAATCTGTTGTTGTAATTATATTAATACTAACAATTCACTTTCCATAAAGAAATTAGTTTTAGGACAAAATAATATCACCCGAAGAGTTTAACCTTTGTCTAATAATTCTTGATGGAGCTTTCATCACCAAAGTAGAGAGAAAGAATTATTTTAAAAATAAATACCTACTCTATTTATTTTGTTATACTACTTTATAATAGTTTAAAGTCCAACCGATCGGTGATTTTGGAAACACGATTACAAAATACATCTTCCATTCATCTATGACTAAACTGTCATTTCCCGGATCATTTGTCAATAACAAAGTTTAGTTTTCAGTGGTTTTCAGATGTCATTTGTTTTCTTTTCAATTTCCGCCGAGCCGTGCCGGGAAATATTATTTTGCAGCTTTCACTGAGAAATAATTGCAATAATAAGAAGTTTATATAATGTACACAATGTCTGACCGATATTATAGTAAAGTTGAACCAAGTGGAAGCAGTGAATTATTGTTTACGTCTGAATTGCGCCGTGCTACTAGGAAAATACATTCGATTAGCGATGCCTTAGTCAATTCGAAGCTTGTTTTGGGTAAGTTTTTTTCGTCAATTACTGTAATAACATGATAAAATACATCCAAAGCATTTTATGTTCGTGACTGTTCATTGTTTTTTTTTTCATACTTTAATTTGTTTCAGCCTCCTCAGACACAAATGTATGGAGTGACGCTTTGCTAATTTTTTACGATGTTTTTAAAACGCTTGAAGAAATAAGAGATGAGTTGAATATGCCCGAAATGAATTCGCTTTATGTGAATAATGCTTTAAACAGGTCTCAGATTGTTTTGATTTTCATTTTATTCGCATATAAAAATCAAATGAATAACCATAAATAAATGATCCCATAATTTTATTGGGAGGACAATGCGTATTGTCATTGTACTTTTGATGCATGATGATATGTATTAATTTGTGTCATTCACATGAGCCCAATGCCAAGATATTGCACTCACTATGCATAGATAGATATAATACACTGTACAAAACATGTATACACACACTGTAGAAAACAAACTAATTATATAGATATAAGAACACGCTCGGCAGTTTTAATTAAAACCAATAACAATATTTTCAAATCTGGAGAGGTATTCGTGAAATGGTCTTCCGATTGAGTTATGATCTTACTCAATCTTAGCCCATTTCAACACCAATTGCTTGGCGGTTCTGTACATGCCAGAGCAGTTTGAATTGCACCGCATTCCTCAAAAAGTACTTAAATAATTAAATTTAAAAAAACATGTCATTCTCTTAAACCATTTTAATTTTATGGCAAGTTTAGTGATTAGGCCAATGGTCATTTTATTCTTAAAATAAATTTCCAAAGATACATATTATTGGGAAATTTTTAAATAAATAGTTGCAAAACCTAATTAATTGTCTATTAAGATTATTTACCGACGACATGTTTAATAATTTAGGTTTTATTATGATCGGCTTGTTTTTTTTTCTATTTCAGGACAGAAGCATTCAGATCAGACTTAAACTTTTACTTGGGAAAAAATTGGGAAAAGACGTACGTCAGAAGAAAAGAAGTTTCAGAATATTTAGACCATCTTCAAGAACTCAAAGAAGAAAGACCTTTGCTATTGTGTGCCTACGTCTATCATTTATATATGGGTCTACTCAGCGGTGGGCAAATTATCAAGACAAAACGGACACTCAATCAAATAACTGTCTCGAAACTCTTACCGTGGCGGCCATTTACTAGCAATATTGAACACAAAGTAGACATATTCGAATTCGGAGAGACTTCTATTTCCGAATTGAAGCAAAAAATGAAAGATGCCTTGAATAACATTGCTGCTAATTTAACAGCGGAACAAAAGTGCGCTTTTATCAACGAAAGTCAAATGGTGTTTTTTCATAATAATCAAATAATTAAAACCGTACGAGGAACCTTTAAAGCAATCATTTGGATTGCACTTTACACGGGTGCACTGGCTGTGATGGCCTATTACATTGTGTCCTACTTTTACTAGTCGCTTGAACCACTGATTCCGTCTTGAAGAGGCACAACCTAAAATGATTCCATTGATTATTTACTGTGAACAATTGACAAATTAATTACTTCTTTTATCTCTGTAAATAATAATATTTTTGATGATTTAGTCTATGAAAATGAAAACATAAGATTGTTGATTATTTAAAATTCCTATTTCGATTAATTATTTAAATTGTGTAAAAAAAATGAAAACTATTTATTGTAATGTATACAACATTGACTCGTCAACATTTTAGAATTGACTTTAACCCTTAGAGTGCCGACAGGCGCCGTCGCGCTCGTGCGGGTACTTTTTAATATTGCCACAAGCGCGACGGCGCTCGCGATGTCAGTTGTTGTTTAGTCCGCGTTGTGAGAGGTTGCGCGCACGCATTACTATTTTTTTATCTTTTTTTTTTTTTTTTTTTCTTTTTTATCTTTTTTTTTTTTTTTCTTTTATTTCTTTTTTTTTTACAAAAATAGACCAGAACCTGCTACTCTCATTATATCTTCTCCTCAAAGTTTTGGGTTAGAAAAGTTACCTGGGCGTAATTTACGACGCTGTGTAGTGTGCAGCAGCAAGGATAACAGCGCTGTGAAGCGGAGCAACTTGATTTGTGCCCGTTGTAAGAAGGGGCTGCATGGAGTCTGCGTGGGGAAGCACAAATGTTAATTTTTTTTCTTTTTGATTCCAGTTTTTGTAAAAAAAAATGTTGACAATATATTCTTCAATAATTTTTGTGTATTTTATTATCCTTGTACAAGTTTTTATTTAGAAAATGCCGAAAAAATCATTGAAATTGGTCAATTTTTGGAGAAGATACAGTTTTTTTTGTGAGACAAGAGTAAAAGCCATCAAAATCAATTTTTTTTATGGCATTTTTTAGTATGGTAACAAAAAAATCTATGGCACTAAAAGGGTTAAAAAGCCTAAATTCTTTTGAGAATTATTTTATTGTTAACTTGCTGAATACGAATTATTGTAAATAAGTTATCAGAAAATTTTTTATGAAACCCCCAGGAATTGGACTGTTTATTTTTTAATTTTCTAATAACGTGTGTAAATATGTATATTTAAAACTGTTTTAAAATTTCAATAATTTGTACATACCTATTATAAAGATAAATGTTTTTTTTTTTAATAATGTGATGCACGAGGCCGGCCTATAATAGTTTCTCAACTCTTTCTACTTGTTAATACCTATTTGAGTGTTTTTTAAATCAGGTTATAACAAAGATAAGGCAAAAAAAACTTCACAATATGCCATAATATGCCTGCTAATAAAAAAATCAAAATCTATTCTTAAGTTTTAAGGATACATGAAGAAGTAGGGAGTACTGCCTTTATAAAAGGTATGGCACACCATTTCACCTTTCACTGGTTACCCCGCATTGTGTGAAAATGTAGTTATAATTATATTATGATGGATACTATTATATTTTTATAGATAATATTTTTATTGATACTTATTGTGTACATGTATTATACAAATATTATTTGTTTGTAACGTTAGTGAAATCTCAAATAAAAATATTGAAACTGATCATTTTCTTTTATTTAAATTATTAAATCCCTTTTTATAAATAAAAATAAATAATTAATTGTGATCTTAATTTTCTTCTTCATTATAATACTTCAAATTCTTATTATTGGCCCCTTATAAATTCAATTTTTTTTTTAAAAAACAATGAGATACTTACTAAAAATGAAAGCTGTTTCTCACTTTTTACACTTGACATTTTTCACGCTAAGCAAAATCTTGTATCATGAAAGTGGAATGGTCGGAACCAGGATTCGAACCCATGACCTCCAGTACGCTGTACGCATGAAAACCGTTGACTGACACCACTAGGCTACAAAGCATCTCAGTTTGCTTGTAAAATTATAAGGTCATGCTAGAGGTCAAGAGTTATATGATCTCCTTTTCTACACGACAAAAGCTTGGTGCGAAAACGCGTGTTTGTGTCATTTTATGTACATTAAAAAAAACATAGAGGGCTTCAACTCAATACGAATAAAACTCAAGCGTATACTGATATAGCATTTTATTATTTTGACATAGAACAATAATATGATTACATTTAATATTATATGAATATAATATACATATCTGGGGAGATAAAATTTATATTCAATGATAAACAAAAATAGGTTGAAAAAAATATGTAATACAAATGTTGGTTATTGCAAATGAAGATGCACAGACATCAAACATAATACAAAGTTTACAAAATGAAGATTTAGTTTAATGTTTTCGATCTCTATTCACAAGTTTTTGGATGAACAGTATAAAAATTATTATAAAAACAAGATTTGTAGTAGGTACTTACTATTTGATCAGATAAATTAATGTATTATATTTAATATCTGGCATGAATATAATATGATGTAATCTCAGGACAAGATATTTAAGTATAGTGTAACATTTTATCTTTGAATATTTTTGATAAATGAAACATTAGTGAACCACACTTAAGTAACATGGTTTGGCAGTACGGCATTTTATATCAAATATTATGATAGATAGTTAAGAAGATTAAAAATGCTCATAGCTACTTCATTAAATCGAATAGAGTTGAAAATACTCAAATCAATCTTAAACTCTGAGAGTTTTCGTTTCAAAATTATTATCGATAATTTGTTTAAATTAAACAAATGACGGACCTATCGTTCGTTATATGATATTGCGCTATACTTTTTTCGTTGAGAAAATTTGGGATAGTTTAATTTGGATCATTGGAAACTTGATTTACCAATTTGGTTGGTTAGCAAGGAAGTAGTAGTATTTTTGAAGAATATAAAATTATACTTTATTTATTATCCCGTAAATGTTTTTTTTTTTAATAATTTCTAACAATAAAATATAATGATTCTATACTATAAGCAATTCTTATAAATACATATACGTTTTTTAAGTTTGTGAAACAACACATGAAAAGAAAACTATGAACTCAATATTTTTAACAACCCATTTTGTCAATATTCCCAATTAATTAATGTTGCTACCTTAATCAAAAACTGACAAATGAAAAGTTGTTTCTTTGTGTAGAATTATAACAATCTATAAATCTTATTAAGTTTTGCTTGAATGTACGATATTTTACTTCAAGTGATCGTAAATAATAATTTTTGTTAAAAACAAATTATTACCCCATTATACTATACCTAGTGCTAAGGGTGGGTTTTTCGATCGTTAGTAATAGCAAAGCGTTAGCGATACCAAAGTAATAGCAATATTTTAGTCAGTAAAAAATGTAATTTTATCATAATATTGCTTGATGAAAAAATGCTTTTAAGCATTGTGATGTTGGTATACATGTTACTAATCGATTATCATTCACTTTGATATTCCTTACGATCGTGTAACACCTGACTTTACTACTACTCGCGGGGTCTAAAAACCCACCCTAAGATGTACAAAGCTGACAAAAAATCTGTTAAAAAAAGATTCCTGCACTATAATTTTTTTTTAAAGATAGCAACACTTAGTATTTAAATAAAGAACATTTTAGTCTATGCAAAAAGGTGACTTGTGCTAATTGATAACAATAATAGATCTTTAATAATATATTATATCTGCTTGTTGCGATGTTCACATTACTTGGACGTGTGCAGTTATATGGAAAATCGTTTGTACATTTATTTATACATATTAAGAATATCTATTTTTTATTTTCACAACATTTTCATTGTTCATTTCTCACAAACTGGTGTATGATTACAAACTCTTTAATAGTCGCAAAACAAAATGTTTGGCGCCCAGATCAATGAAAAAGTTGTGTAAACAGGTAACATTAAATCTTATAACAATTATGTTGATAGGGGACTGTCTCTAGGCTCCAGAGCGCATGACAGATGTATCAGTCTCATTATCATATCCGTACGACTGCACCGCGCCTAAATATTTCTACATTACATCCTACATCCTTTAGATATTCTCTATACAATTGATTTATCACAGATGTTTTGTTTTAATATTACATTTTCATTTGTATGTTAAGCAAGACGGACCCACATTTATAATATCTTTCCTAAAAAGTCAACAATATCGGAAGGATTGCTTCTGTTACATTGACTATGTTTCATAATATGAAAGAAAGATATATAAACATGTGTCCATCCTTATTTTATTTTCGTGGTATAAACTATATTGAAATCACATTGGAATGTCAAATCACAAGTTTGATGAACAAAAATATCCATACAGCATTTGGGTTGATAAACAGTGTTGCCATAATAATAATTTAACATTGACATTTTTTAATACTCTCCACAGAAACTGTTTGATAGATACATTTTGACAGAAAAAATACTATCTTATATGTTGGTGAACAAAATTTACATTGTAAGAGTTACTGTATGGATTGCCACATTCAAAAAGAGTTCCTATATTTAAAAAATGTGATTTGATACTCCCTATAAAATATCATTTTGAATAATACACATGCTAAATGGCTTATAACACAATTTCCCACTCCTCTTTAACGCTTTACAATAAAACAGTTCTCACAAGATATTATATAAAAATACTCATTCAAAAAAGCCACTTAACGTGAGTGAATAACAATGTCTAAGTTTATATGTAATATAGTTTATACCCCTTGCTTTCTCACTCACACCTTGTATGTTAATCACAAAATATGCATAATAGTTCTTTATATATTTTGTTAAAAAATAAATACATTATACACAGCTAGTGAAATTACATTCTTTACAAAATAGCCTTCTGTCGAATGTGGATGAATATTATCGTCAAGATCTAAGCCATAATAATATGGAACTACATAAACTTCTATCCAGTTATATAATTTCCGCTTTCTCATAAATAATTCACAAAAATTTCTCGTTTACATTGAATGATTATGTACTAGAAATGGCTTTCGGACCAAAAGTGTCAAAAATTTATGTCATTAATTTGCTATGTTTATTTGAACTGTTCTTGTCTCTTTCCATTTATGTAGTTGTTTTAAATCATTATGACGAGTGGAATAGCAAATAAACTCTTATCATTTGTATTTTCTATTGACTTTTAAGGAGGTTATCTAAACAAAAAAGTATATTTAATAATGCAACAAACCATGGGCGTAGCCAGGGGGGTTCAAACCCTCCCCCCCTTCCGAAAAGTAAAGATAAAATGAAAAATATTAAAATAAAGAGAGGCGAGTACTTATTTTATTACCACTTTGCCCTCTATACCACTCACCGCTGGCCGTCGTAGTTATCGGCATTATCTGGTGTGTTACCTTCAAATTTTGCTGTTCTGAAATTGAAGACGCAATTTTTATGTATTCGGCAGTGCTTCCCGAAAGAAATGGCTCTCATAAATATTCACTATGGGATAGAAATTGATGCGAATGAAGTAGTGGATATATTTAAAAAGAAAAATAGAATATTAATTATCTATACTAATATATAAAAAGGAAAGATTTGATTTTTTGTTTGTTTGTTTGTTTGTTTGCATCGAATAGGCTCCAAAACTACTGAACCGATTTGAAAAATTCTTTCACTTTTGGGAAGCTACAATATCGGCGGTGAACATAGGCTATATTTAATTTCCAAAAAAAAATTGGGTAACCTACGAAAACTTCAATAATGTAACCCAAGGTGTAAAAAATTTACCTAAAATATTCTTTTTATCGCGAACGCTGTGAAAACTAATGATGATAGAATAAAACAATGTACTACAATTTTGTAGAAGACATCATTATTTACAAAAAGTATTGCGACAGCATATGTCTAACTATTATAGTTATGCCACAATAAGTGTTTTTTTATTTAAAAAAAATCAATAAAATGTCACCTCTAGAAAAGGCTCTTTATTGGTATCTTGGTATTACTCCTTATTAAAATAAATTAGTTCATATTCAAGTCTGCTTCAGTATGTTTGTATAACTTTTTGAATTATTCAATTCGGACATTCCATTCGAAAGTTATAACGAGTTTAAAAATGTGAGTATTGGAAAAAAAGCAGTCTCTTATCATCTCAACTTCTCCAATGCAGAGTGCGTACGGGAGCGGGGAGGGGTCAAGGTTAGTAGAAATACCGCGCAAAGTAGTCACGGTGGTAAAGTGACGTGACACGATACATTGCAATGCAATTATTCCAGATTAACATATGCTATAAAATATTTTGAAAAAGTTAGGGATCCGTATGAAAACTAAATTATTTTTAAGTATCTATCTACCCGTGCGAAGCTGGGGCGGACCTCTAGTCTATTGTATAATTATGTAATCAAATGAACCTTCATTTTTTTATATTTTTCATATAATATAAAGGTGCATGCAATTTCAGTAATGGCTACGCCCGTGCAACAAACTTTTATGTTACGTATAATAAATGCATAGATGAAGAAACAGTTATCTTTTCATAGTCGCATTTTATCAGATGATATTTCCAGTACATAATACATATAATTCAATAGCTGTTTATGGAAATTTCATTACCTGTGTAGTGTGTATAATATAATGATGTTGAACCAAGCAGAGTCAAACACATTTTGTCATGTTGGTTTCAAACACAAATACATCTCTATAAAATATTCAAAATACATTCTTTAAATGTTAAAAATTCTTTGTTATTTTAATGTCTTTTCTTAACCGCACATATCAGTCTCAGTGGTGGATGTTGGCAAAGATTTTAAACCCACCAAACCCTATGCCTTTTAATATAATGTATTAGTTAAGTCAACATTATAATCATTGATTTGCTTGTACAAGGTGGCGCAGAATGGACTGTGGTAAAAAAAATATTTTCAGTATTTTGCAAAGAAGAATACTTTGAGAATTTAAAATGATTCGATAATTAATCGAACAACGAGCTCAAATTGTCAAAATAAATTGACAGTACATTGAGTTACTAATACTACCAATGTACAGTAAAGTATAAATAAATAAGGTCCATTCTGTTCCGCCCTGTACTAAAATTGCGGATTTATTTTTTTCACCAACCTAACCACAATATGATGAGTTTGCAGTTGCACATGAACATTTTTTAAATCAAAAGATATTAATAATTTGCACAGAACTCAATACTTTTAAAACAGCATCTAACTATATACAATGTGTAGAGTTGTCACCCTGAAATTTCATCAAAAAATAACCCAAAAGTATTTAGTGTAAAATTTCAAAAGTTAAAAAAATATTGATGAATATGGTGACAACTCATATTTACAGCATATACTTTGAAGGTCAAAAAAAAATATTCACAGGTGTTGACTTATTTCTGTACAATATGAAAGCTCTGATCAATTTCTTCTATTTATTTTTAATGAAATTAGTATCAAACTGATTAAGTGTGTATAATAAAAATATATGTTTATTTGTGCACAAGACTGAAGAATTGTTCTGGGAGTTATTATAAAATTAAATAGCAGCTATGACGAAAAAATAGATTGAATATTTTTGCAATATATAATGTATTTTTTAATATTTCATTGAAAAAAAAAATGAATAAATTTGTATTGTGTCCATCCTACATATTGTAAGCAACAAACATTCACTACACATTAAATAATAAAAAGCATGGATTAATACATTGAAGCAGAATCTGCACACATGTTTATAAATATAAAATAATAAAATGTAAACAGATATGTTGATAACTCTTAAAACATTTACTAAATTGATTAACCCTAAACAATTAACAACTCTAGTTATATGAAAGTATACAATATAATTATAATATTTGGATGAAATCAATGAATAAAATGGGACATTTTGCAGAATTGGATAAGTGTTACGTCTACATACGTTAAAAAATAAGATTTATGTAAGAAAATCTATGTCATTTAATTCTCTTTTATGGCTCACAACCCTCATGATGTCATATTCATTCAAACTTTAAAACCACATGTACTCGCAAAAATTATAAATTAAATACCTTTTATGGTGTCAAATTAAAATAACGTGTCCACCCCCTACACTGTATCATAAAAGGCCGCAAATGCATCCTCAAATGACATTTCTTGTTAAAATTTCGATATAATTGCATAGCGTGCCGTAAACAATCTGTTAAGATTCCAGGCTAACGATATTTTCAAAGCGACAAAAGGCTCAATAGATCATATGCAACATTGCAAAGGTATGTATTTTACCCCAGATTCTAACCTCATCACACTATCTATAATAGCCTAGTTTTTGGTGTGAAACTTTCTCTTAATTTCTTTTTGTAATGATAATGAAGAGGTTTTTGCAAGAATTCAGGAGGAGATAAGTAACGAGACATGAGACTTTACTGGAAAATAATTTGGAGGGAATGATTGAGGGATGGATTGGTAGAGGATGCCCATACCAGGAGTCTCTGCAACAGATGTACGAAGACATGGAATGCAGGTCATACGTAGAAGTAAAGAGAACAGCGTAGAGGAGTGAGGGGATGTTCACACTTGCTATTAACCATTCCACAGAATTGAAACCATAGAAGAAGAATAATATGATCATTATATACAAAGTAGTGATCGAATTCCTTTTTATTATATCTCACACAGTTGTAGCATGGTACGGTGTATGGGGCAGATACCTTTGGCAAGTTGCAATAATCAACTAATCAGGATTCCAATTGAAATAAAGACTATTTTTTCTAGTCTATGACATATTTACAAGAGACACTTTTCGTTTGACAACTGTTGTAATGAGCAACTAATGTATGTGAAATGCAATACATCAAATCTCTATAAAAGAAAATACACAAAGCAAATTGAAATATTTGGCAATATTGAAATAATGCTCTACTACAAAATCTTGCATTACATTTTGTTTAAAAAAAATCCAATTTTACCTTTTGTCAAATATGGGTTTGCAGAAACTATGAAATTATCAAACGATATAGTGATTTTTTTAACTCTACATCATTCAAATCTAGATCTAACATTATAAAAAAAAAACAGATTTAATTTTCAAAATAGCTAGAAGATAACTAAAATGAAGATTGTGATGAGCAAAACTGATCTTAACGTATTATTAACGCACTCAAAAAGATTACCACAATATGTACAAAATGAAATTTTTACAACATTTTACAAAGATGCGTTTTTGAAAACATATTATTCTTTATTTTACTACAATAAATATGTTTGATAATTCTCAAAATAAAATATATTTCTCACACTTCCTCATAATGCATAAGATGTAATTAATTTGAATACCTATAAATGTGTTTCGCTAATAAAAAAATATGGAAGCAAAAGCAGAGACGAATGATAATTTGCATCCAATATTAAATTTGAGATTCGAATAATAAGCAATGAAAATTTTTACATTTAAAATTGTAGAAAATTCTTTACTATCTTTTAGTCTGTAATATCAGATGGCAAATATTATGAACAAAAATAAAAATGTCTATCTTTCAACACACAAACTGTGTTTTTTTTTTTTTTTAATAATTTCAATGATAAATTGTTTTATAGATTCCATAAGATTGAAAAAATAATAAATTAATAAACTTTTTAGCAATATATTTTCACAAAACAAATTATCACACAGTTGGAAACAGGTGTTGTCAACCAAATAACATTCTGATTCATAATACAAGTAATAATTATAAATTAACAGCTAGTTTTAAAGATTTTATAAGTATCAAAAAGAAACAAAATATTTGTATATGATATTTTTTCAATTTGAATAATACTAAGTACTTTTACGTACAACATAATATTAATAACTGCAGGTATGACTGATATTTTTTTAAAAATATATATGAATCAGCCATAGACAAGATACTACAATTCCAATTTCAAAATAAGAAACAAAATAATAATAAAAAAATATGTTCTTTAACCAAACGTTAGTTATTTTTTTACATGCAGCAACACTTTATGAAGCTCCCAGTATAAAAAAATAAAACAGCATTAATTGCCATTACAGGTAATAACAATATATTATTATAGTAGTAATAAACTTTGTAAAATTGCAACTAAGTGTAGGAATACAATGAATATGAATGTTATAAATCACTACAAATATATTATTTTATACCTATAATTTTTTTTTTTGACAATATTATAGTAGATAGGCATATTTATTTAAAATTATTTATAGAATAAAAAAAATAAAACTTCATGATAATTATATCTTTTAAATCCCTTTAAAAATATTCTAATACGTTTATAATTATTCAAAAAAAAAATTACCAAACTTGAGTTATTTTTTTTTAACAAATAGAAAATGTTACTCTGTGATATCTGGCTATAGAAAGTGAGAACTATAACATTACCTACATTGGAAAAAATTTGGTCAAGTAATGTTTGTGATATAAATTGGTAAATTTGTTTATTTAAAATTTGTTTTTTAAACAGGACTAGCCTAAAATTAATCACATTAGCTTCTTTTGAACATGTCACAGTGCAAATTAATGGAATGCAAGATGGTAGATAATAAGAATCTTAAGCCTTCAGTCTTTTTATATAATCAATAAATCATCTTTAAAGACATGTTCTTGATAGTGGACGAGCTAAAAATATTTACACGCTTTTATTTTGTTTATTATAAATCAAATGGCCTTCGGTTTAGCAATAAAATGGTAAGAAAAGTTGAATTCGTACAAGAAAAAATGATTTACGAATTAAAGTTGATTTAAAATGGAGGCTTTTAACAGGATTTTTGTCATAACAAGAAACAAACTAAAAGTTTCGCAACGTTTACGATATTACTAACTAAAATTTTCTGAAAAACCAAATAATATTGTAAGTACTATAAAATTTACTTTATCCTTCTCTATCGATATCAAATCCGTACGAATGGTATACAAACTGTCTTTTTCCCCCTCATTTAAATACAACCTTTAATTTTTTTTCATATTTCTACCACATTATATTAGAACGCAGTTGGACTGAATCTATAGGATACTATATTACTCCTAATCAATAAAAAGATGGTTTCAAAATTGACTATCATTTTGGCGATGCTCACACGTCAAAATACAACTAAATGATCACATTGTTTGTTGTTAACTCTTCCTTAACACATTTCAGTCGAATATCGGGTACTTTCAATTGGAATTATTTTGTAAGTATATAATTCAATTCCAAATTGACGACAAACCCAACACAAAAATAGTATTTCAATTGTAATTCTTACATTCTAGAAAGTTGTTAGGTATCTATGGTTGAAAATCTTCTTGCAAAACTATGATATTCGAGCAGTATTCATTCTCAGAACTTATTATATTATGTTTTTTAAAACCTATTTTTATGTTCTGGCAACATTGTAAAATCAAATCGCTATATAAATTCTCTCTCCTAAATGTTTTATTAACTACAAAATAAAATTGCGGATCAAGATTTTGGCTTTGGATGTAAAAACTGCCAAAAAGCAGAGTATAAAGTTGTAAAATTAGGAAACAGTATTGGACTGTATTAAACTCAGTAGGAAATACTGGACTGCAAATTATTTGTTCAAGCCAATAACTTTATGTATAGAATGAGCATATCCTTCCATGAGTAAGAAGACAAATGTAAGTATGCATGTTTTCAGCTGTCATAATAATGCCATAATGCATTTCAGATTTTGGTCTAATTCCAGTGCAAAAGCTAATAAGAAAAATGGTATTACATTTCACAAGTAAGTATTTTTTTAAATTCATATGTACCTATAATTTATTATTTCATGATATTAATTAAACAAAAAATATTTTATTTCATGAGTTTGACATTTTTAAATTATTATATTCTCGTTTAGAAATTTTTGTGTCAGCTAAACAAAGCACCCTTACAAAAAGGTACAATTTAAATAATAAAAGACATGTTCCAGAATATGTAAAATTTTACCAATTTTAGTATGTGGCTTTAAAATGTGTTCCATAGTTATAAATGCAAAAAACATATGAATATCTACTATTCAAGACACTACTACTATTCAGACAGATGTATGTGCCAAGTATCCTTGTGACGTACCGGGTTGAATCAGTCTGGTGAAATAGTGCCGACAAGGGCTAGAGCTCGTGGGCTTAGACTTCCACTCAGAATGAACACTGTGCATGGTCAGAGATTCTGGGTTTTTCTCGCGCCTAGGATTTACAAAATCGTCGTGATATCTGTGTTAAGAGGGCTGCAAAACAGGGTACAGTTCAGTAGGCTGGTATATGACTGGTTGTTTGAGATGGGAAGAGTGAGGATGGAAGAGATGGTGTAGTTCCTTCTACATTTTGTCCAATTTTTATGCATTTTTAATTGTTGACTTTTGTTTTTATTGGTTTTGATTTTGTTTTGGTTTTTAGATTGGTGCGTTTTCTTTTGTTTTCAATGGGATTCCTTTTGTGGTTTTTATCAAGCAGTCTTGGTTTTCGGGAGTTTTATTTTTTAATATTGACTATACGTGTTATGATTATTTGTATCATTGTAATTTATTTATTTATTTTTAAAATTATTCCTTATTTTGACGATTTTAAGATTTTTATTTTGATTTTTATCACGAGACCTTCAATTAATTGATGTATTGTTTCATTTTTATCCATAGGTGTATGTCTTTTATTTATTTTTTATCTGATCATGACGTTTATATGTTATTTTTTTCCGAGATGTAATTTTTAAATCTTTTGTATAAATTTTTATTGTATTTATAATATATTGGATAAGTGAAGCGTTTGGTTTATGGAAGCTATGTTGATGTAACGATTGTGAACTAAGTGTGCGGTAAAACACAGTTTTTACTAGCTTACTGCACACACAAGAATTTTATTGTTTTTGTTATAAATTATAAAATGTTAAAATGTTGGAAATGCAATAAATTTATGTATAATGCGGTGTTCACACGGGGCGATGTAAGGCCAGACGATTTCGCTTGCATAAAAAAAATATCGCTCGATCGCCCATTGATCGTCTGATGTGCTCACACGAGTCCACCGACATACATTCAATCTGTCAGGTGCGCTGATTGTTTTAAAAATGGCGGACGTCGAGGTAGAAGTCGCGGAGTAATTGGGGTTAGTTGAATATATTGTTTGAGACGATATAAGGAGACTCCTGATTGAGGAAAATTAAAAAAAAAAAACGCAGATATTGGGTGCGGAATTGGATTCTAAGGAGAAATAAATTTAGAGCAGTGCTGTCAACTGTCAAGAAACAGAACATACGGACGCCGCGCCAATCTGCGCATGCGTGCATCGTTCCACAAGTTGAAAGGCGTCCAACTTGAGGCGATATCGCTTTCAACCATTTTTATCGTTTCAGATTTATCGACAATCTGTTCACACGGTTCAATTGGCTGGCGATATTTTAGTGTCCTGGCGATATTCGCCTCGTCTGAACACCGCATTATAGTTTGTTGTGGCAACTCTAAGTATTTAGTTCTATAGTTTAAAAGTTTTATTATTTTCAAATTCTTGTCCATTTACTAAGTAATTGGTTAATAAAATAACAGATTATTCTTGATGTGCTGCTCTGTTTTGCTATTGAAATGGATACTTAATACCTTAATATGCCGTTTTCCTATAAATTGAGGAAAAATAACAAACTTCTAGATTGTTAATAGGTAGTTAAAATTGTCATGAAATGATTTGTAATCTTGCATTTCTACAATAAAATTAATGAATATTGCAAACTGCAGAAATAAAATTGTATTTTTGACGTTTTACATAGACAAGAAGCCAGAGAAATGTTGCCGCAGCCATAACAAATATTGACCAATCAATATGGTGACAGTGGCCGTACTTGGACCCTTTACCTACATCCATCATTCTCATCAGTCATCATTAAAATTTTAAGATAACAAACTAGTTATTGTAGTTGACTAAAAAATGTATGTGATAGAAAATATTTTTCTATTACAATTAGTGGAGTAGAAGTCTCACTAAATATAAAAATTTCAGAGGGAAAAAAAAACAGAATCATTTTTTTAAATGCACAGAAACAATAAGATTTTCAAATTCTATTTTAAATTAAATATCTATAAGTAAAGTGTGTAATTATAATATTACCCATAACCATAGATAAAAAGAACTACATAAGTACTTAACAGAATTACACGGTAATTTGTAATTCATGTGGGTAGCAATAACAAAAAAATGAACAGAAGCGACATCTTCACAATAGATTGATGCCAAATACACCCACACACACAAATTACTGTGCACTAAAAACACACTACCATATATAAATTCAAATGAAAGATAAAAGTGTTGCCATTTAACACACACAAATTTTAAACTCGCCTATTCAAAAAAATATTTGAAAAATGATATTTCGAAGGAACAAAAATATAAAAAAATATATATAATTTTATTTGACAAAAAGTAGAAAATAATTGATAACACATTAACGAAAGAGAAAAATTTAATTATCGATAAAAAATCCAAAAATCAATATCAGCAACACTTAATTATTGAACCATAATTAAAACACAACCTATACTATAAAATACACAAAATAATTATATCATTTTCATTGTTGAAATGTTTTTATAAATGTTGTTTCAACAATATTGTGTTTAAATGCTTTTCCATACAATTTTGGAAAAAACATCTTCCGTGTTTCATGCTCACAAAGATGTTCTGTTCGCTTTTGAATTGAAGACAGTTAGACATTTTTAGAAAGAAATAATTTTAATTTTAAAACAAAACTCTTGTATGAACTATTCATGTCGGATATAAAAATTGAAATATAATATGTTTAATTCTATCAATCTGCAACCCAAAAACAAAACTTTTACTCCATGATACATGTCACTCACTAGCTTCTTAATACACAAAATTAGATGACTATTGTCAAGATATTAATCGGAGTTGTGTACATTTCCGACAAGTATATCAATTAAATTTTTATCAAGCTAACATTCTTGATATCAAACGAGAAATCTGAAATAGACAATATTATGTTTTTAATAAAATATAATACCATTTATTTATTTTTAACATCTTTATACCTACTTTTGAAATTAAAATTTTGTTTTGGATAAATTGAAAAAATCGATAGCGTTTAATATTTTTTATAGTACAGATTTCTCGTTTTATTTGATTAAATTCCTAACCTGTATTCGATGTTACAATCTATCTACAAAATAATATAATAAATTCAATACAAGGTGTTGCCCCCTCTTTAGTATTTTTGTACAATAATAATCAATAGTTTTTTATAAGAATATTCATATGTTAGGCACAGTAATAAAATAGCCTTCTTTTGCCATTATAAAAATCATCTGAATATTTAAAAAAAAAAACTCCCAACTTTGTCTATGGATATTTTGGAATGGAATGGGTTGTTTTCTAGGGATATTCCGACAATTCCCACCAGATGGCAGCACACCTAATAAGGGTCTAACGTCAAATGTCATTCCATATGTCATTCATTCTTTTCGAAAGCGTATAGTTGGTGTCTTGCTGAATTTTCTCAGTTTTGTTGTATAGTATATCCTATATAAATATATTCAAAATGAAGAGGGACTATTTCACGTTAAGTTATTACAACGCTTTTGTATACAATTGTCTTAGCGTGGTTATAGCCAAACCTAAATTTGACATTTCTATCAGTGTTTCTATAAACGGCTCTTGGCCTAATATCGGCGATTTTCATACAAAAAGTAGCCCAACTGAAAATTTGGTATCTGGAAAGATGAAATTTGGTATCTGGAAAGATGAAAAGTGAGGTAAAAGTTCCCTAAAATAAAGGTCATTCCGAAAATTTTGGTATCCGGGGAGTCGCCTTTTAGATTTTTTCGTCGCAGATTGTCATTCCGAATAGTTCAAATGGCGATAAATCGCCCACGTAGGCAACACTGAATTCTATTAGACCCTGTTTGTCAGTGCCGCCCCCGGTGGCGAAAAGAGTAAAGAAAACAACCCATTGAATTTTTTTTCTGTGTTAACAATTTAACTTGTTCTAACACTATTTAATATTAACAAGATTTCTGGTGGTATTTGGTGGCCATTTTGTAAGTACTGCCAGTTATATTGGAATTCTTAAAATAATTCATAGCTCACTTCTAAAAAAAAACAATTTAATACTTACTTAATATTGTTTGCTTTTTATTAACGTTATGATTATGAAAATAATAACTTTTTGTACATAAAATGTTCACTCAAAGAAAGACTTATGTTTGTGTCGGAATGGGAAAATAGAAAAATTTAGTACCTATTGGGTTTAAAAAAAAATATAGGTACAAAAAAGTCGTAATCATTGATAATAACAGAGAATTCAAAAGAATTGTTCCGAATATCCATAGACAAAGTTTTCGATAATTTCCACAGACAAGATTGCTTAATCATATTATTATTGCAGTAGCCAAATCTCTGTATAAAATTTTGTTGTAAGTATAGAAAAAAAATTATACTGAATGCGAGTAGGTTAAAGTTGGGAAATTATTATTATAATAATTCTTAAATAATTTTACAAGAAAGAGAATGTGTGCATGAAAATATATTCATAACCTCTGTCTGTGGAATATAAATACATTGTAAGTGTATTCTTAATGTACATAGTTGATACATTTGTTTAGTTTAGGTCTTTGAATGTAAATAATACAAAGTCTTTATTTTTACCCCAATGGCACTTGATAGTTATGGTATCTTCTTGGGTTTCCTTAAACTTTCCGAATGTTTCCTTAATTATTAATAAATAGATCTTTTACTGTAAACAAAATAGAAAAAAAAAACATTATTAATTATTAATGAACACTATATAATAATTTAAAGCCTTGGGCAGTCTTTATAAGTTAACCGGTGTTGTCCAATCTAAACTTGAACATTTAAAATGGGAAAAATCACTTAAAAAAATTTGACAGTGTGGGAATGGAACTTTGGTTGGGACCCTTGGTTCAGAAATCAGCTAGCGGTCATTATATTTTTTAAATTTTTCTTCAACATATTGTAATGAAACTAAATACCTTTTTATAGTTTTTCATTTTTTTTTTTTTTTCAAAAAATAATTTAAATGATATAAGAATAAAATGAAGTATGTAATTACCTTATTTAATCAGTAGTAAATATGAGATCATTGGATATGGTTGACAAAACGTACTCATACAAGGAATGTAAGTTGGTCTCAGAGTCTGACAATAGTGCTGGATGCAGGTCAGCCCACAGAGGCGCCTTCCATGGAAATCCTAGAGAACACTTCATTTTCTACAAACAAACAAAATCAATACTTTTATCATCTCTGTCTGGCTGCACTGATTTGTGATCTTTTCTTCTACCATTTGGTACCTACCTGTATAAATGCCGGTGTAAGACGAGGTCCATGCTCCACATCCTCTCTGCTGTCTTCTATATGTGCCGGAGTGAAGGGGTTAATATCTTTGTAGCATTTAAACAGATCACCTGGACGAGAAGGAACTAGAGCCGATATGGAGAGAGCTTGGAGACTGTCTCCTCGCAATCTAGCCATGCCCAACATGTCGTGAGCTGTATGCCAGTAACCTAAAGAAAAAAACATTGTTCGTGATTTTGATTGACCTGTAACGTCGCTACCCATGATTTGGCAAAGTGACATCACACAGCTGCACACTCCGCAGCAATCAACAATTACTGTAATACTATCTCCACCACTACTTTATGCTTAGTTCCAGTCATTACTGATGGAATCTTTTGAACATTGTATTCCGCCATTTTTTTTCTCCATACACTCACCGTGCAATGTTATATTCTGCAAATAAGGACATCTCCAGCACATCATGACTAGAGGATTAGGCGTTTGTTGTTGTCTGTTGTTCCTCTGTAGCATACGTTGCCGACCACGAAGCATTGTTTTCTGGAAACAAAATAGGTAAATCAACTGTGACGAACAATATTGTTATGGTAACAAATTACAGTAATTACAAAAACTCACATTCCTAACTGGATGATGAGCTACAGAATCCACCCAATGGAACTCCCTCAGTGTGTCCCCGTAATACACCATCTTCCTTAAAATATCCATGTTGATTGCCTTACAAAATAGTACCCTGATAGCGGCCAATGGCAGAGTGTGTTTCAGAAACCTGCGGTTTATCTCTTCTAATACCTCTGATGATATGCACACCTGGAACATTCACAGTACGCTCAGTACTCTCTCTTTAAACAAGCACTGTCTTTCTCTTTTCCAGCCAGTAACCAGGCAATTCCTAAGAATTTATTATCAGACTAAGACCTCTAGCAGCCAATCTATTCGCAATGGAACTAAACTGGTTGGCGTGAAGAAAGCACGAGAGGTCTTAGAGGATTGTAGAGAAAAACACAAGCTATAAAAAACCAAGAACCTCTAAGCTCCTTTGGTTAGGTAATCAGAACAAAATGAAACACAGCTTAACACATTCACTGCTTCGCATTATAATATCTTGTTACAATATACTATTTTTATCAATTCATTTTGGCAGTGAAAGTGTTAATTTAACAAATGGGGCTCACTCAAAGTGCACACACATACAAGAGGTGAAAGAAAAGGATGGTCAGCAACGGGACTCAAACCCTTTACCTTCAATATTTACAGTGTAATATGCACACAATAACAGTGATAGAATAACTATTTATGACAAGAAATTACTTACACAATTGAGATAAATTTCGAATTCTGGCCTCTTCTGCTTGCATTGGTTCCATGTATTACTAAGATCTCTAAACCCGTCCTCAGGTCTAGTTGAGACGTTAATGACAAACCTTTTGAGCGAAGGCAGCAGCCCACTATGCTCCATTGAGAACACTAGCTCCTCCATCATGTAGTCATAATTCATGGACAAAACCTGCCAACCAAATTAAATTATTCATTACTCCTTTGTGCTATGCAAACAATACAACTTTACCCCTGAATTTTCGCAATTTATATGAATTATGATTGTACAGTTAATTGAATTTCACACTCTTAGAATTCTGTTATTTTGGAGTAATTAAAATATATTGTGTCTTTACCTGCAACTGGTTGAATCCATGGAATAGTTGTATACTTGATATATAGGGAACTGTATTTATACCCGCTAATCCAAGGCATTTGAAATTATCTCTATTGTGCTGAAATATTATAAAAAATGATTGTAGTAAAATAATAGGTAACACCACATAATTCTGGAAAAGAGAATCGTTTCAAAAAGCGTTGTGTTTAAAAATGTTAGGATTCGATTCGGCAACAAGTTTAAAGGAGTTAACCCATCTGTAGTTGTCCCTTTGTGTTATACATATACCTTAGCGTTCAATGGGTTAATTTTAACTTAAGACATTATGTACAGAAATAAGAAACTATTAGTTCTGTATTTTATGCCACTTGGTGTGGCTTTAAAGACCAATCTAGAACAGGCAGATCCTTCCGTCTTTGATCCATCCGGACCACGTTTTATTATAACCTGTCATTTGGTTGTGATCTTATAATATATAGTTTTGTAATCAATAGATTTTTCGTTTTGCACATTATCATCCTCGTCGCTTCCTCACTGACTTTAACCATCACCTATCCCCACCCTTCTAACCAGCCGTCTCCAAAGTTCCTGGTCCAACCCCAAGTGCAGGGCTTTCCGCAGCGTGTCCAAAGAACTGTATGACACGTCATCCACACACTGTGAACAGTCATTCTGTGACATTTTGCACATACTAACCGTTTTTCTCCCAAGTTTATTTACAAAATATATCCTAGTTGAAATAAATATCTATCACATCCACCATAAATGATAAAATCCATGTTGCATGATACAGCGGGAGATCCATCACTTTAATCAGATATTACATGGCACAAAACAGAAGCCACAATAGAGAGGAAATAGCTTTAATGATCCCAAAATATTTTGTATGACACTAATAGCATTTAAATGACATGTTATTACGCTGAACTAGTAACTATAACTCAATTTATATGCTCTTTTGACTGTGTTAGAGGCATTTTTATATGTATAGGTGCATACAAATGAATGAATGATAAAAACGGAATAACTCACAATCCTCTGCAAAATGGATGATGCACATTGAACTAACTCCCCACATCCGTGTAGACTGAGGTGGGTCAGGCTTGGTAAGCTACATAACTCTATTAAGTATGATGCGAATGTCCTAAAAAATATTGGTTCAATCAATATCGTGATATTTAGAAATTTCTACACATCTTTCGTAAATTAATGAAATCACAGTTCCATTTTCAAAACATTTCTCATGGTCCATCTTTTCCAAGAGTCATAAGCTGGGTACACACGTAACGATTTATCTTTAAGATTTGAACGATAATCGCTCATTTTTCAAATCTTCGCGAAGAAAACAATTGAAAAATGAGCGATTATCGTTCAAATCTTAAAGATAAATCGTTACGTGTGTACCCAGCTATAGAATGTGTGTATTAAAGTTCCATTCCGTTTTCAAAAGTTTCGTAAAACTTTTAAAAATTGTATACCACACTCAAAAATTCCTGTCATAAATTCATTTTATGTTATTTTTCAAATAAATGATCACTTATTTTATTTATTAAAATAATCAATGCACTTTTTATTTCTCTAGTAATCTTTCTATTTCAAACGTAAAAAAAAGGTAGAGGAAAGTTAAATATACTCACTGTTTACAAGTAAAATTGTATGTAGCTTCAAATGCATGATATTGTGGTGTTGGTATCAACTTCAAAACCGATAGATTTTTCGAATCACAGAGACTGAAATAAAAAAAATACAATTGAGAAATCTCCATAATAATTAAGATTTGATGGAATGTATTAGAGTTATGTTCGTCCGTCATGTATGTTTGTTTGTTTAACTTACCAGTCAAGCACATTCTTGGCAAATCTGGTGTATTCATCAAAGTAGCTGGCTAGTACAATATCTAGTTCTTTTACACCGTGTCTGAATAAATTGGCTAAAAACACATTCTTCTCAGTTTGTAGCAGGTCTACTTTTAGACTCAATTGATCCCTGAAAACAAAACATTTCAAAAATACCTGTTTTTTATATTTGTTATAAAAAAAAACTTTTATTACATACAAACAGATACCCGGCTCTGCTATTACGACTGTTTGATATTTATTTATTTATTTACATTATAAAGTTACAAAAATTACATATTTTATAACTTAAAAATAACAATATTATTCTACCTATACTATGCATATTATCATGGACGTAATAACCATAAACGATATAACTTTTTTAATGAGAATGATAGATCAGTGTTTTTGTGTTTAAAAGTCTTTAACAAATGCGTTCCAAATAAGTTAAAGTGGTTTAAAACTATTTCACATTATAATGTTTCAAATGAGACTGGTTTAGGGTATGTCAGTTGGATAGTGTCAAAGTCGGACATAAGTAAAAACATTTTTTTGTATTTTATAACATATGGACAGTGGTCTCAAACCATCTCCGCTTTATTACCTTTCTAATGAAACCGGTTTCAAGCACATCGGTCATCGGTTGGATATTTCCGAGTCTATATCCAACATAAACATTTTTTCTAGCTTTTTTCTTAATTGAACTTGGTTATTTAGAGGGCAGTGAAAGTTTTAAGAGAAACATTAACAAAGAAGAATTTGGTAGACATAACTTCATTCATAACATGCCAAATGTTTATCTGAGAATCAAAAGAATAGCAGTATTTATGGATTCCATTATCAAAATATTTTACACAGAAGTGTCCAACATTGTGGGTGTGATAAGGAGTGATATCTATATCATTGATTTAAGATTGACAGCGACGAAATTAAGATTAATAGACACGTAAAGTTTGCTAACTTGTAACTCATTAAATTCAACTTTATTTATGAACATATTTTTTTTGTAATAATTAACGTTGTGTGGAAAAAAATAGAGGTTTTCCTTCAAATATGTTGAAATAAAGATGGATTTTTTTATGGATAATTCAAACCTAACGGCTCATCTTAACTAAACTTTGACACAGTAAAGAACAAAATGTAAAAACTCAAACCATTCCGACACAAAGCCGGTAGATCGCTGGTTTTTCTTTGAGTGAACATTTCACATACAAAAATGTAAAATGTGACGGGCAGCAAACATTTCATCAAACAAAGTTGAAAGAAGATTTACAATTGAATTTTAATGTTACAACTTGTGAAATATTTCATAATCCACCAAATCCGATACAAAAAAATCCAGGCAAGATTATCTAAAATGTATCCTCAAGGAAAAAAAGAGAGTCCCTCTATGTCTGTGATTTGTTACCTTTTGAAATTATGGTAGACGAGTCCATATCTCCATTGCAAACAGGTTGATGCTGCTGATAGGACATCCTTGAGTTCCAGGTGGTCATACACTCTGCACAGTGGCAGCAGAGGAAGTTCATTCCAGGACATGCTGGAAACACACAAACAATCCATTACACTCCAATCAAAACCCTAACAAGAAAATTCCTGGTGAGAACCTGTTATGCTGAATTTTGCCTTCCTTATCATTTGTTTATAATAAGCCATTTCTTTCTAGCATCTGCATTTTAACTCTACTTTTTCCTATTCATGGTGGTCCCTGTTATGTCAGCCTAGGCTGAAACCATTGTACAAACAGTCCCAGTGGATGCTAGGGCCAACTAGGGGTGCCTTGTATGGCTGTTTACCACACACAGCATATCCTACACCTTTGCCTTATTCTTCTGCCCTCCCATTCATTATCACCAAAACCTATCATTCCAGAAGGATTAAACCTTTCCGCCCAAAAATCCCCAATCCAATGTGTCATTCGACCTTTGCCGAAGGATGCGTGACTGACAGGTAAGTTTGTAACCAACGGACGCTACCTGATACCAGGAACCTCAGGGTGTATATTGCCTTACCGCTATATGCAGGGTTCTGTATTGGCGGACTGGACTTTTATTTTCTTAGCTCTGGCTATGGAGGCATCCTCCATAGCCTTGCACCTCTATAGAGAATATGGGAAGTGGAGGGTACTTCCAGTACCTCCAGAGAGAAGCTTGATATAGAGGATATACCTAGCGCCTTCACATCAGTGGTCAAAGGGGACATTAGATCACATAACCAAAAACAAAACTTACAACTGGAAGATGGGATTCTTGTTAGGGTGTATCTTTCAGGAGCAGCAAAAAGACAGTTGAGGAGACTTCAAGAGCCCTCTGGAGACAAGGCACAATAAGAGTCAGTGCTCCATCAACTAATTTGGATGTCACGTTAGACCTATTTTATATTTTTATGTATAAAAAAATATACCAAGTCATAAAACAAAAACATTCAGTAAAAAATTGGAGCAGAAAGAAACACTTTTGTCACTTTCAAAAAGCAAAACCCACGTACATGTTAACTTAAATTTAACTATTAGGTCATGCCTACGTCAATCAATCACGTTAATGTCATAAAAATAGACAAAGAAGCATGTATAACTAGTTCTGTTATCATGTATGAATTAAACTATTCCGTTTCAAACCTTTTTCATAACCCTATAAGTAGGTAAGTATAAATCTTGGACACACATAAAGAGGACCGTATTATAAAAATACAGTAGAGGTGAGAGCTCTATGAAGGATTTGAGGAAGGAATGCGGTATGGAAGTTACTGTTGTGACAAAGATGAGAGTGGATGTTTAAAGAATGCTCATAGAATGACACAGAGAAGAGAAAGGTTAGAAGAAGCATGCTTGCCGAGAATGGTGTGGATCAAAAATGGCCATGTAATTGAAGACTGTTTCCTTCTTCCGTTGTAAAACAACTACAACGGAAGAAGGAAAGAGTGTCTAAATGGAAAAGAGTGCAAATCTATTCTCTCTGCCTAGCCCTTAAGTGACACTGTGCGATAGGTAAAAAAATAATTTAATTTTGTTGTATTTTGCTTGTAAACAAGTCCTGCATCTTTTTGTGTGACAAACAAACTAGTTCACATAAATAAACCCTTAAAATGGAACTTCAATGATAAATTAAAGTTCTAAATACTAAAACGGACCGTTTTGTGGTAAAAATATATGTTTTGTTGCATATTGTAGTATCACAGCTTAATACTCAATGTTTCATAAGTATTTGCTGCAAGCATTCTATTAACCCTAGGGTGTTTAATAAGCCACAAAAGTGGCAAACATAGAACTATAGTGATCGTATCCCATAAATAAAAATAATATTGGGTAGGGTTTTAGGCTAAATATCTGGGAAGTAAAATATTCCTCTGTTCAGTTCTCAGGGTAGGGACCACTAAAAAGTTGATTATTCAAAATTAAATGCAGGCCATCTCTGAAACCAATGTATTGAGCTGAAGAGAAGAACAAATTGCTAGAGTGAAGTATGGAAACAGGAAATGAAGATTATCATGATACCAGACCAATCTTGCACTTTTGACCTGTGACGATCACTTATATTATTTATTCATTAAACAAATACTGTGTTGATTTAACAAAACTGGTGTATCAATATGTTTTAAAAACATTTATTTCTTTATGCACCAGACATTAGTCAACATTAAAAGACGAATCAATTAAGAATTCAATTTAGATATGCATATTATTTTACCTTTGTATTTATCTCATTGTTTTTAATGAAACTTTTATAAATGTAAAAAAGCTTGCTTTAAATATAGGTAATAAACATATCTCTAGAGAAAATAGTACAAAGGCTTTCTTTTAATGATATAAAAATTGCCACATGAACCATATTATAATTATGTATAATAAATGTAGCAACGTAAGAAGCCATGAATTTCACCAACTGCTACATATTTCTGTTTTTTTTTTCAATTGCAATAGTAAGTGGCCCGTACCCTCTAGCATTGCAATCTTATAATTAGGTAATGTATACCCGGATATTTTGTTGCATTCATATTGTTTGTGAGGGAAGGCATGAATGGATTGTCTAATCAGGATTAAAACCTTAAGTGTTACCAAATTTATTTATTTTAAGAATAAAACAATCATGGGCATAACACTCTGATAAAATCCAATATACCTACCGAAATGTCGCGAAATAAGAAAGTGAAATTTATTAAGTAGGGTACCAATCCAATGATGTCTAGGTCAAGCAAAAAATAGTGAACGGGACTATATTGAAACAGTTGCAGATGAAAATAACGACATTAGGTCTCTGAATATAATGATTAGCTCTCTTATAGACGCACATAAAAGATGTTTCACAAGTATAGTGGTAGGTTTCATAATAAAAACAATGACTACGCAAAACAAATCGTACTTACAATATGTTGCTGGAATTATATCAGAATGAATGTTTCCACAGAGACCAATAATTATAAAGAGTATCACAAGATCTTAAACAATATTTCAAATGCTGTTAAGTATTGTTAAAAATATAAAATTTGCAATATGCGCAATAACATCGAATGGAAAAAACTACGCGAAAACTTCTCTGTTGAATTTTTTCTCTCTCCTTGAAATGACAGCTGTCATACAGAACAAAACTATACTACTTATGTATACAATCACGTAAACTCGTAAAGAAGTACGCAAAAATATTCCTTGTGACTTTGATAATTAAGTACGATTATGCTTTACACACAAATCGTTTTTCTCTTTCTATCTTTTGTTTATCCACAACTTTTTGTCTACGGTATCGAAATATTTTGATGTCGCGGGAAAACCAATTTTATGGGAAGCTGAAAATAAATACTGAAAAACTGTTTTTTGATACGTAACATTTTTAGTTCCAATACGGTCGCAAGGAACCTCACTGAACTTACAACATCGATCATATTTTCAGACAGAAGTGGTTGGTAGCAGTGGCGTAACGTGGGTTTTCGCCGCCCGGGGCGGGATTAACATTTGGCGCCCCCCCCCCCTATCTAATAAAGTTTGGCGCCCCCCCCCCTATCTAATAAATTTTGGCGCCCCACCCCCCTATATATGTAAATGGGAAAAAAAAACTACTAGCTAGCTTACGCTGAGACAGGTTAAAAGGAAAAACACCTTTATTTTATCAATTTTAAGAATTTTAGTGATTTTTTTTCTCATTTATTTTCCCTTCACAAACTCGGGGCCCCGATTTTTTTCTCAGTTATTTTCCCTTCACAAACTCGGGGACCCGATTTTTTTTCTCATTTATTTTCCCTTCACAAATTCTCGTACCTATACTATTTAAGTTTTGTGTTTTTTACCAAGTTTTTTTTTATTTATCGGCTCATTTTGCCGCCCCCTGAAAAGTGCCGCCCGGGGCGGACCGCCCCCCCCGCCCCCCCCTAGTTACGCCACTGGTTGGTAGACTAGCGGTTACAACGCCGGCATTCGTACTGTTTGGTGCGGACGTCGTGGTTCGATCCCAGGTGCCGACCATCTTCCTCTTTCACGCCACAAGCTTTAAGGGGGCGTTCAAGTATTACGTAACGCAATTTTTGAAGATTTTTTACCCCCCCTCCCCCCCATGTAACGCGCCGTAACGTTTTTCTGTACCCCCCCCCCCCCTAAATGTTACGTAACACCCTGGAAGTGACTATTTTTTACTGAACTCTCGTATAATACTATTTATTATGTTCCATAAATTTTTCTTTATTTTTTCTTTTGCTGTTTTTCAAATTTCATTGGTATTTTTTTGACATAGCTGCGTTGGAAAGTCAGCATGAGAGCCTTTATAGGCCAAGAATAGTTGATTATGTAAATCCCCCGCTTTTGTGGACATTATAGTATCTACAAACTCACTTTAACAACGCTCACTACAAGCAATTTGTGTTTATGCGTACTGCGTGTTTAAAGCACTAACGAATACTAACAACGAAAATAAAATAGAAATGACGTAAGTATAATACAGTCGAGGGATTCCCCGTAAAAAATAAAAGAAAAGGTTTGCTAACTTAGGAGAGCGAAATGAAAATTTCGACATACAATGCAGTCGAGGGACTCCCCGTAAGACGTAATCGAAAAAGGTTGCTTTTTACGCAGAGCAATAAAATTACATACAGTAGAATTGAGGGACTCCCCGCATTACATAAACGAAAAATCGAGGGACTTCCCGTAAAACATTGTCCAAAAGGGTTGCTAACTTCGGAGAACAAAAAATGATGTACATTACAATCGAGGGACTTTCCGTAAAACATAAACGAAAAGGGTTGCCCAACTTGGAAGATTTATTTCCCAATTTTTTTTTTATAAGATAAAAAAACGTTACGTAACGCATTGTTCGAACCCCCCCTCCCCCCCTTGTAACACACAGTAACGTTTTGCAAGACCCCCCCCCCTCCCCCAAATTGCGTTACGTAATACTTGAACGCCCCCTAAGTAGCTTACTGTGAAAGAGTCAAGGAGTGTATTTGTGTTCACTTTGAGTGAGCACAGATTCATTTTATAAAAAAAAAATATTTTGTTGTAAGGTAGATAAATTAATTATTTTTTCCACAAGTGCCCAAAATATCTGTTTATTTTCCCTATAAAAAATTCAGTTCACCAAACTTTATCTACAATCCGTCACATACTAGTTCTGTCTTCTTTTCACATTGGTCACATTTTATCTCAGTAGGTACTTATTCTATGATTTATCTGAAAACATCCTGACTCAGACTTTCATTATATACCTCAGAGTCTTTAGACTTTAAGGATATTGTGATTATCTTAATATATATAAATCTCGTGTCACAATGTTTGTCCTCAATGGACTCCTAAACCACTTAACCGATTATAATAAAATTCGCACACCATGTGCAGTTCGATCCAACTTGAGAGATAGGATAGTTTAAATCTCAAATTATAGTCGCAATTTTAATTTATTGCTAATTATTTGTCTGTTATTATTTGACAGTCACAATTATCTGTTAACTCCAAATGATTCTAACAGATGTCGATACCTTTCGACTGGGTTGAGTAAGTAATCAATAGATGGCGCTGCTATGGTAAATCTACGAACGTGTCATATAAGCTACATTTTAACAGCATAATTACCACGTGTTGTTGACGCTATAAATTTAATTAAATTTATTTTGTAGTGAACGAAATACCGTATAATATGCTATAAAATATTTTGAAAAAGTTAGGGATCTGTATGAAAACTAAATTATTTTTAAGTACCTATCTACCCGTGCGAAGCTGGGGCGGACCTCTAGTGTAAAATAAAAAACAGAACATAAATTTACAAACATAATATATTTCTTTGTACTATACAGTGCTTCTTAATCACTAACATTTATAAAATGCATAAAAATAAACAAAATTCAAGGATACATAACATACAAGTTTGCGTGAACTTTGATATGCCACCAAAGAGTTCTATAACAAAAAGTATAAAGTGGCTAATAATATGAAGAAATTTCCCTGTTTATTTGTAGCCAATAAGGTGGGAGGAGCGGGAAACGTGAGGGTGATGTTCATGTTCATGCTTTATAATGCAGTAGATACTTTTGTCATGTAGCTAATGGTCTGTTTTCCTAGGATTACGGTACTGCTATAAGCAGCAGTGAATTTATCAGTTTAGAACATTGTCAATATTGTTACCGTAGTAACAAAAAACATTGCCATAATTTTGAAAGACGCCATTTTGTTGCCACTCCCTACGAACCCAGTGCATTAGCGACCATATTTTGTTGATGTGCAGTCAATATCTTGATATGCAAATTGAGCGCAGTGGAGAGCTTTGCTGCATCTCTATGCCCCTTGTGGGGTTTAAAGGGAGACTGTATGTATTTGTACCTACCAATGAAAAGATCCCATGTGACCTTTGTTAACTTTTATTGTATAATTGTTGCAGTATCTTATCACACGTGAAGACATTTTGAGCAATTATTACAGCAATGTCCGTGATAGACAAAAAATATGGATTAGTCAATTGGATAGATTACAACAGAGTCATAGTTGAATAACAGCAATTTATTTATTTATTTATTTATTTTATCAAAACACATTACAGAGGACAACTATACATTAAAAGTAGAAACAGAATTAATTTATGACCTTAAACTAAGTTGACCTCCATCGAGATGTGTCACATGTTAGATGATACCTTTAACCATCCTCCAACTAAGAAAGTTGCGCCTAACGGAAAAATTTGAGAAAACTTTATGAACAAATAAGTTTTCTAATGTAACCTTATTAGTGCTTTTGAATTTTTTTTTTTTACTGATTCTTAGTTCATATACAAGATAAAAGTCTGTCGGATCATCTGGTTCGTTTTTTTTGATGAAAACAATATAAAATCATATACCAAAACATTTTGAATTATAAAATACTAACAAAATCCTAATAGAATAACCTCAAAGTCAATAGGAGTGGTGAAACAGGAGTATTACCAGCAATACTTATATTACTTGAATCGTTGGTCGTCTTTTTCCTTTGTAAAGTTGATCAAAGCTTTCATCTTTGTGGTTATGTTTGAAATGGCTCTTCATATTGCACAGCTGGGCAAACCCTTTATCACAACTGGGACATTTGTACGGGGTTTCCCCGGTGTGCAGTCTCTCGTGTATCAGACGATATCTCGGTGTGGAGAAGTACGAGTCACAAAAATTGCACTTGTGAGGTTTCACTCCAGTATGTGCTTTCAGGTGAGCATTTAGCATTGTTTTGGACGCACATTTATAGTCGCAAAGCTCACACGCAAAGTCTCTTTCACCATTGTGTACTCTCATATGGTACTGAAACATAACAAAACAAATTATGTCAGAATACAAATGTGCCAGAAAAACTAATTCTAACCAGAGGCCATAGATGAAGTAGCCCTACTTATTTTAGATTAGATGCTAGACAAATGACAAGTTATCAACTTATCGAGGCTAACCTTACTAATCATGTTCGAATTTTCAATGGTAAATTAGAACCATTATTGTCATCTACTGCTGTCTTAGTGTAATCACTTTAGGTGGGTAATTTTAAATCTAAAACCCATCCAGTCCCAAGACCCCGGTAAGAATTGAACCTTTCATCCTAGTTGTGATGTGCCGAAGCATTAACCTCCAGGCCACCAGAAAGGTGGACAAAACTGTCAAGTTGTTTAATTATTGAAACTAGTGAGACATCTATTGAACTTTGTGAGAAATTTTTAAGCAACCAAATTCTCGTTTAGTCATAACTCACACTAGATGGCACCAGGATATTATCATATTCCTTCTTTCGCAGTCACCAACAAAATTAACAAAAATTTTATTAGTAAATTTAAATTATCTACTGTTAATTGACACTAGGAGACAGTTGTAAGCCTGTAGTGGCCTAGATTCTTAAAATTGGATGTCTCAGCAGCTCCCAACCGTATGTTTTGAAGATGGGAATTCCCCTTTTCAAAATACGTTTATTTAAGAATGCTATATATTTTGCAAATTAATAGTTACATATAAATCTAGTGTAAGTATATCCCAGCACCACAGAGTCTGTGAAAATTGTCACACACATAGACGAAAGATAAAGACGAAAGGGAAGTTGATGAAATTATTTAAAAATAAAATAAAGTTTACCGCTAATGATTTTTTAAGAAGAGTCAATCCACATACAGCACAAGTCACCAAAGTTTTTTTATAATGCACTATTTTAATATGTTTATATATTGTTGATTTTTTAAATAATTTTCCGCATATGTGGCATGGGAATCTCTTACCGAAATGTGTTGTAGTGATATGACATCTCAACCTATTTTTGGAGTTGAAATTTTTCTTACAAACATCACAGGTATAGCCACGGATCGTGTTGTGTGTTTCGAGGTGCTGAGCAAATCTCTTTAACAAATATGTTTTGCCACAAATTGGACAAAGCATCGATGTTCCATAATTATTATTTTGTTTGTCTTTAACTTTACTTTTTTTTGATATTTTATTTTTTAATTCAGTAGATTTTTTCTTTTGATCTTCTTTTATAGCAACACTACTTTCAATATTATCCTTTTTACTGGATTTTTTTCTGAGGCGCTTTTTATCAGTTTTGCTTGAATTGACACTAGTTTTGCGGCTTATTTTTGATGATGGTGTATTGTTGTTCTTGTTGTCACAGTCATTTCCTTTCAACAAAAATCCTTCACTCACAGATATTGTCAATTGGTGATATTCAATTTTATCATCTTCATTGACACAATCGTAAACATTGTCACTGTAATCAACGGTATCGTTCACATTGTCACTGTAATCAACAATATCGTTTATTTCTTCTTTAACAATGATGTTTTTTTTAGATTCTCTTAAAACAATGTCATTTACATGACAGGTATTTCTAAATTGTATAAAAGAGTCCAATGTGCTTTTGCATCCCTCACATATTTTATCAGGCAGGCCATCATTTTGTGCCAACTAAAATTACAAAATTAACAAATTCATTAGCTGTTATACAACTTTATAATAACTTTCAAAGACTGCACATGTTTTAACAAATGATGAAAGAATATATATGTTAATAATACCTAATGCATTATTAATTTTTATTTTATAAAACAAAATAGTCATCATTATAGGATATTACAGCCTTATTATACACTAGCTGACCGGTCAAACTTCATCCCATCAGAGAATTAATAAACAACATTTACTTTTGTTAAGTTGAATGGCCATCACCGACTGACTAGGGTATAGTTGCACCAGTCAAGAAAATATTTTCTACAGAAAAGTGCAAAAGACGATTACTACTTACTTGTAGTGAGCAGCATGTTTCTATTAATGAAAATATTTTAAGTTCATCACAAAATATTGAAAATACTGAATTTTCACAAAGACATAGTCTACAGACTGCTTCATTCTTGAAATTATCCATTGCTGGCTTTTCATTTAAAAAGAGAAAACTTAATATGGGTCTTTTATTGAATATGGATTACATATCGCGGTAAATACATAGAAGTTATACTATAACAACGCAATGCCCTTGAACAAATCAATTTTTATGCATTGATCTATTACAATATATACTTTATCGATAATTGCGAAAAATATTTAAAAATATTCACATAATTATTGTATACCTATTATCAAAGTACACTAATGTCATCAAAACATTAAAATTTCGTTGACGAATGACAAATGCTGACAAATGACATACGATAAGATAAGTGCTGCCAACTTAGCGACTTTGTCGCCAAATCTAGCGACTTTTGGACATGGAAAACGACTTTTCATTTACCGACAAAATATTCTAGCGCCTTTTAGGTCCATAATGCTTTTCTGTTTCGGACGTTTCGGTTGTAGTATTTTGATAGAAGCCAAAATGAGAGATATAAAAAAACACGCGGAAACAAAAAAATATAAAATAAAAATGAACATAATAATATGCTTTTAAAAGTTATCCAATGCCACAACCTTCTTCTTCTGCTTCCAATTCACCCCAGACTTCTAGAACAATGGATTTATAATTTCATATTAATTTTAATGACTTTCTAATTTTTAAGTAGGGGACCGTTCAAGTATTACGTAACGCATTTTTTTAACATTATTGACCCCCCCCCCCCCCAGATGCACCGTAACGCTCTTTGTTAACCCTCTTCCCATGCTCTAAACGTTGCCTAACGCACATATTACAACTATGTATGCCTCAAATCACAATTATTACTGGAAAGTAACTAAATACCTTTATTGTGGCGCCGGTAATAGAGTAGTAACGTTTTACAAAAATACCCCCCTCCCCCCCTTTTGCGTTACGTAATACTTGAACGTTCCCTAGTAGGTAGTTATATCTTTTTTATGCTATCTTTTTAATTTTTTGTTTTTAATAGGAGCACTTTTTCTTATGCGGTGTTCAGACGGGGCGATATAAGGCCAGACGATATCGCTTGCATAAAAAAAAATATTGTTCGGTCGCCCATTGATCGTGTGATGTGTTCACACGAGTCCACCGACATACATTCAATCTGTCAGGTGCGCTGATTGTTTTAAAAATGGCGGACGTCGAGGTAGAAGTCGCGGAGTAATTGGAGTTAGTTGAAAATATTGTTTTAGACGATATAAAAAGACTCCTAATTGAGGAAAAATAAAAAAAACGCAGATATTGGGTGCGGAATTGGATTCTAAGGAGAAATAAATTTAGAGCAGTGCTGTCAACTGTCAAGAAACAGAACATACGGACGCCGCGCATATCTGCGCATGCGTGAATCGTTCCACCAGATACAAAAGTTGAAAGGCGTTCAACTTGAGGCGATATCGCTTTCAATCATTTTTATCGTTTCAGATTTATCGCCAATCTGTTCACACGGTTCAATTAGCTGGCGATATTTTGGTGTCCTGGCGATATTCGCCCCGTCTGAATACCGCATAACTATCAATACAAAAAATAACGAGCGTCTCCAGACTGGACCGCGGCCACCAATAGGATTCCATTATTACGAGCATGCGCATAGGACGTATCGAAATGTCAATATTTGGCGGGTTACGAGGATCTGTTCGAAAAATTTTCCGTTGTTTTTCATCACCTACCTCTGTGCTCCCACTTCTCGACTTATCCGAGTGGAATTTGCTGTGTTTTTTTTTTCTTTACTTTTAACTTAGCAAAATGAATAAATGCGACGATTGTGAAAGAGTACTTGCTTATAAGAAAGGTTTGATAAGCCACCAAAAACGAAATTGTGGGAAAAAAACATCTAGGATCATATGTGGAGAATGTGAAAAATCATTTAACACTCGTATTTCACTTGAAAACCACATTGAAAACCATCATGGCGTTGTCCAAGTCAAAGTTGAAAAAGAATTTGCCACTTTTGAAGGTACATGAGTCAAAATAATCATAAAGAAAAAATAACAACTAATGACTCTAAAAATTCATTACTAATGTTCGATTTTTAAATGGAACAAACCACTACGGGCTTACGACCGTCTTCTATTGTTATTTCGAAGGCTGGCTTAGTGTGATCACTTTACGTTAACAACGTTCGCCATTAGGTGGTAATGTTTGTCTCCGAAACTCCTAATCATGAGAATTCTCAACATGTCGAAAAATCTCATGTATGCAACAAGTAGAAATTTAATAATAAATAATCATATTTCAGTTTAAATAAGTTCAGTAATTGTTAAGTTCACAGACTGTTTCGACTTTTCAATTTTTTTATATGAAACATATATATATATTATTTATATAAAAATTGGTAAATAAGCATAATGAATTAATGTGATAACAATTAATTGAAGTATTTTGATAAAGACATTTTACTATTCATGATTCATGTAAAAATGGAATTATTTATATATCCTGTCTTAACACAAAGGGAGCATGGATATTTATTATATTAAAGTACCAAATTTGATTTCAAGATATAAAGTATTCCTTTCAGGAACGGATCGCGACAGTAATGCACACGGCTGCCAATGTTGCCACATTCATAAAATGCATACGTATAAACGAATATATTTCTCAGCAAGACTCTATACTGGCAACACTGTTCAATCTGTCACATAAGTTTTTGATGTTTCTAAAAGTTGCAAAAATATAGATAATTTAAAAATAACTACACATAATAATTCAGTGTGCGTATAAATGCATCTTTGTTTGCAAAATATAATAAACAAGCCTGTAATTAGAAAGTTTGGCGACAGTGTCCGGAATCCGGATGTGATTTCTGTCATGCAAGAAAGGACTTTGTTTTTAGTTGTTTTGTATGGTCGGCAATGTTATAACTCTTTTCTGTTTGAAAGTGCTGTTTTAAACGTAATTTAATGTTTCTAAGCTATAGAAACTATTTATTCAGGTGTTCGATATAATATATCATCAACACTTTGTCTTTTCAGTGTAAAACATGGTTTAAAAATCATATTATAGGTAAGCATCATCTGCAACTTTTTTACTTCCTACTAGAACTGTTTTCATGATTTTTTACATGTATATTGACATTATTAGTGTGCATATCTAAATTGCATCTACCTATATATAAATTTTCATTATTTATTTTGAATATATATTGTTTACGTTTTTATTGTTAACTTTAGTTATTGACTATTTTGTGTTTCTTTTTGTATGTTTTTTTATCCTTTTATGTAAAGTGTTTGACAATTTATTATATACTTATGATTATTTTGTTCTCCTTATACCAGCCTAGACTGACAGCTGACTGGAGAATATTTTGTTTGAATAAATAATAATAATATTGTATATTATTGTGTTTTGTCTATCTTTAAGAAACTTAAGCAGTCTGCAGTTACATCATACAATTGTATTGAGTTTTTTATTAAACAAATACCAGTTTGTAGGTTATGATTCATAACTTTTGAGTACAGTTAATAGGTTTTGTACATGTACGCAGATCTAGGTTATGTATAGTTTTTGGACAAGGAATTGTATGATTTATCAATTTAATGTGTAGTGTTTCTCAAGGAATTATCCTATTGGATATTAATGTAATAATGTTTTTTCAGATGCCCCAAAGGTGTTGATGCCTTAATGCAAGACAAGCTATGACAGCACTATTACAAAGAAGGGAACTGCTCCAGTTTTCAATAACCCCAAAGATAAAGGGATGTATGAGGCCTGGCTGTTATTGCATGATAATATTGGAAAACATCCACAGGAACTCAGATCTGAAGATGTGATAATCAACATCACAAACCTAAGGAAACGGGATGGTGTAGCAAGTTCCATTAGACTGTTATCCTCTAGTAAAAGGTACTACTCCTAGCAGTTTTCCTCATACTACTGCTTATCTGAAGAAGAAGGCACTTATAAAGGGGATCACAGAGAGGTGCATATGGAAAGACATGAAGAATCCGTGAATTTGTTTTTGAAATGTGACGTAATTGAAGATTAAGGTGTATTTAATGTACATGTCGGCTGAGGTTAATCTCCGAGGCGCCCAGGTATCGGAGATGCACCGTTTAGACTGGGTAAACCCCCAGCCATTCATCCATCGGCACGGTACGCTTAACACCTTAGATTGGTGTTGTCCTCTTAGCCAGTCCCGGCATAGCCCGATCCCTCCTGTAGAAAGTAACCACCCCCACATGAGCGACCCAGCACCAGACACTGCCCAGGATGCACCGCGAGGAGGTGGGACAACATTTGCATTACTATGCAAATTTTTCCCTGATATTACTATGCAAATTTTTGCATTCAATATAATATATTTTTATTCTTCGTTAGCATTCATTTAACAGATTTTTTTCTGTTACCATCCAAAGATGACCTAACATATATTATTTCAATTTCTTATTAAACTTTATATCATTTTTCTTTCTGAATACTTACTTGAAGGATCTAGCTACATATTCCACGTTACTTAAAATCGGTACTATGTTTTGTACGTTCTGCCCATATTTGTTTATGAATCCTATTACAATTTCAATTTTTTTAATGAACTTCATATTATATTCCATTTACGATGATCCATCCAATGGAAGTAGTTATATTATTTGAAATAATAATTTTTTTTTTTTTTATAATTTTGACTTGCGCCTTTTAACCATACGACTATATATATATTTGAAATGAACATAGTTTATGTTCAGTACATTTTGTCTATATTGGTTTGTGATTACATTTATTGTTTCTTATATCTTTCTTCCAAATTGAAATCTTGTAGACATACATTGCTGAAATATTTATAGGTACTCGTGTTGAGTACATTCTAAGTCTACCTTTTTAAATTGCCTACCTATTATACTATTTGAGTGTTTATTTGCTTATTGTTTTTTTTTTTTAATAAATATATTTTGAAAATAAATTATATATTACTTAACCCTCATTGTCAAACAATATCTTTTAACTGTTGAAAGCACTGATACTTAAAAGAATAATACTTATAATAAAAGAAATTGTTCAACATATTTAACAAGGAGAGACTCTAGCAGATGGTAGCATCTCTCTCTGGGAGACCTTATTGAAATATGTTTCCTTGAATGCAACTATTTCTGATAGATGCTACCAGCTATGTTTACGATGAACACTAATGTACATCTAAGAGGACACCAGCAGAAACTGTCAACAAGATACTACTAAAATCCCCTGAAACACTTCTCGGCCAATGACTTTCAAGAATATACTCTTCTTCTTATTCAGTCGGTCCCTCGATGACGAGGATCGTAACAGCCATGCATCCCCACCAACTCCCTCCCGGTCTTCAGCCATTCTTATGGACAAATGCAGTGTGGTCCCCGTTGCCTGCCTAACAAGATCGGACCATTTCGTGGGCAATCGTCCTCTTTCCCTCCTGCCCCCGACCATAATCCTCCTCTCCAGGGAGTCCTCCAAGAATATACTAGATTACTACAAATTAGCTGAGACTTGGGGTCAAAACAGTGAAAGCTGCCTACCCAATAAGAATAGTAGTATTTATTATTGAATTTTCATAATGTTGTGTAAGTTTCATGTTCCTATATAGATTCACATATTTAGTGAGAAATGTCCTTTTCAAAATAGAACTCCCATAAAGAGCTATTTGGAATATAAAATATTATGTTAATTTACAAACCCCCATTTTCTTTTAACTCGTAAATGTATGATACTTAAATAATATTTATCACATTAATTGAATTATTATAGGTAATAATGTAAGAATCATTATAAAAAGTTCCACATAATATTGATAATTATTATTATTTGTCATAATATGCCAGTGACCATAAGTATGACAAATGTCATACCACGGCTTGGCAAACCACCACAAATACCAACGTGTAACAGGGTGTTTGCCTTGGCTTGTGTGAGCTTGCCAACGCTTGCACCAAGTGTCGGTTTTTGACACAGATCAAAGGAATTGCGGCAAATCTATTAAAATACAGTGCGCACGCCAACGTGTAATTGGCGTCCAAGGGTTTGTGAAGGCATGGAGCTTGGCAAGCGTGTAATTGTAGCATTACATTCAAAATAGGACTCCCAATGCTAGCAATTACAACGTTGCCATTTTTAGCTTCCAGGCTTGTAATATAGAAGGCAGTGGATAAACTCAATGAGCAGACCACTGTTGAATCTCATTTAGTAAAATTTGGGATGTTCAAGGTGCTTCTTTGAGTGGAAGGGAGTGCACCGATCAGATCTTTTCCCTGCGAATGGTCGCTAAGAAGCTGCTGGGTAAACAAGAGAGGCATTTTTGTGCATTCGTAGACCTGGAGAAAGCTTATGATCGTGTGGACTGTGAAAGATTGTGTCGCATGCTCTCGGATTATGGGGTGAGCAATCGGTTGATTAAACCGCTACACACAAATGCTGCAGGAATAAGGTCTCTGAGAAAAATCTGACAGTGTTATTTAGGGGCTATTGTAATGCAAAATCATTACTTGTGCGCAACAGTTTGGGGTGGGATATAAGGTTGCGAAGTAATGTTCTCTCGATGTATTCCGACCAGCCGTCTCCCTTGTAACGGTAGGTAGAGAGAACAGACACCAAACTATCCTGTCACACACTGCTTGCTTCTGTCACACTTATACAATTCACAAAGAAAGAGGGGGCCTTGATTGTACATTTCAAAATAATTCTCATTTTCATAGTATGTTTGTAGGTTACTAAAATTCCTGTAATACAGTTTAATGCTGCAAGACTGAATCAATTTACTGAACATTAGTGAGCACCTGTTTAAAACTGAATAAAAAATATGGAAATTATTTTATTAAAACCAATAAATCATTTTCATGTCATGGTTAGGTTTATTAAACAGCATAACAAATATACAAATTTATATTATAATTAACATACCTTTGTCACTGACACTGATCGGCATTACAGCAGCAAGCCTTTGCGTCGATCAATGTAAGATAAAAGTGGGTAAACTATACCACAAAATGAAAATAAAAGGGTTCATACCCAAATACATGAAGAATCCAAACTACAAAAAAATATGAAACATCACAACAATATTATACCAAGCACATCTATCACATAGCAGGTATCATCACAATAGCAAAAAACACTATTAATCCATGTATGTATGTAAGCACACAACTATTTGGACACTAGGTAAGTAGTTTTAATTTTGGCGACAGCTATTTTATCCCCATGAGATACTGAAAGGTTGTAATAAGTGTGTGAGATAAAATACGACACACATTGGTCTCTCCCATCCTGGCTTGGACATTTATTGTTTTTTTTTCATTGTGGTGATTTTTATATCAATATTTACTCACAACTATCATCGTTTTCAACCAATCTGTAACACACATTGAACATATAGATATTTGGCTACCACATTGCATGTTTAACAAAAAAAAAGTGACTATAAAATATAATATTCTTAATTGTACATAATAAAATATGTCAAAGGGTAGGCTTATTGCCTAGCGGTAAATTCTACCAGCCAACCAATCAGACTATCATTGTTTTCTCCCAATATTCGTCATATGTAATCATTTATTTATATTGTATTTTTCAGATTTTCAATCATGGAAAACAGACTATGAATCTAAAATCTTGTATGTCATGTATTGAATACTTCACCACCAAATTTTACAATCATCAGTACATTAATACAGGTGCATCTGTTGGGTACTCAATAAACTGAATACAATTCAGCTAGTAAATAATCATGGTTCCAGAAATTTTTTATATGAAACACATATCAAATGTATATGCAGATTGGTAAATAAGCATGTTATGGATTGATTTGATAACATTTTAAGTATTTTATCAACCAATTTTAAGTAAAAATCAATTTTAAAAGATGCCTATTTTCTCATACAAACTTTTTCTTCATGGAGTGACATTTTATTTTTTGTTTCTAAAATTGGTGTTTTTGTCTAAAAAATGAACACATTGTTGGTCATTGTCGTTTAGTTAGTCAATTTGATAACATCCTCGGATGATAACACTACGATTTGAATAGGTTAGGTTAAGGTTGGAACGTAGAAGCCCGCAAAGTAAATAATTACCAATATAAAAATGTTATTATTCATCCGTGAAATTTAAAAACCTTGCTCACCTTTCAGAAATAGGAAATCGATACTTATATTTAATTTATTAATGGACAGTTCACCCGAAATGAAAAAATATATAATATTAGTAAATAACGAGATCACGTCAGTTATCAACAAATGACAGCCATTTGACAGTGACAGTACAATGCCTTCTACGTCATTCTACGTGTTCTTACACTATGGCAGCCGTGTGCATTACTGTCGCGATCCGTTCCTTTCCTTTCTGCCATAGATTAGGTATATCATTAGAGAGATCTCCTCACTTTTAAGGTAGTAGAATGAAACACTTCGTCACCAATATTGCAGGAACGTGTAATTTCATACTTTTTTTTTCACTTAACGATAAAACTACCAATATATATGCTCCTACAATAGGAATGAAGAAACTGCTGTAAAAAAGAAGATAAATTTGAATGCAATAATGTGACAACCATTCGATTGATGGAAAAAATCACTTTCAAAAATATCAACTTACGAAATATCAAAAATATCCATCTGATGAGTACCAAAGAGAATATAATACCTTACGGATATAAATACCTTGATGAGTACGAACACAGTGGTGGGCTAACACTATGCTGTGCGCATGCGTAATAATGATGGAATCCTATTGGTGGCCGCGGTCCAGTCTGGAGACGCTCGTCAAAAAATATCGCCTAAATATTTTGATTGCCCCCCCTCCGACCAATTTTGGCGACTTTTGAACCTCCGCAGAGACATTCGACTTTTCCGGGTTGGCAACACTGACTTTGACAGTAATAACGCGTTTGATAAAATGTTGCTGATAGTAAACAATCAATTAAATTGTTTAGTTTGTGTCTGATTTTCTTGGTGTTTATAAACAACAAACTATTGTATTGTGTGTACTTGAGAATTCTTCTTCTTCTTCTTTTATTCTTAATGATAGCACCGGCTTATCATAACAATATTTTTATTTATTAATTACCCACTTATTTATAAAGGTTAATTTTAATCAAATTATTTTTGTTGGATCGAAGTGCTATTAATTCATTCATGTAGATTTTAAACATTGTACAAGAGTATAATACAATAAACATCATGTCTCTGGAGACCTTTGAAGATAAAATAGCTTTGATAAGAAACCACGTGGATAGCGTACAGGATTTTCCAAAACCAGGAATATTATTTAGGTTTGTATTCAAATTTCTATATTTTTTGAAGATTTACACATTTTGATCGAGCATAATATATTCCATTCTAAACTTAGTTACGTTTATTCCGAGTCAAAAGTATGCCAGAAGTGGTTGGTAGCCTAGCGATTACGACGCCGGCTTTCGTAGATCATGGGTTCCATCCCAGTTGCTGACCATCTTCCTCTTTCCATACTGCGAAAGAGTCAAAGAGTGTATCTGTGTTCACTTTGAGTGAGAGTGATTTATATTATTAAAACAAAAAAATATATAAATATTTTCTCCAACAGAAAAGTTGATAAGTAGTTTACATGGATTCATTCAAATCAAAATTATAAGGATTCAAACTTAAATAGGTATCTTTGATTATTTTTCTAGGGATATCTTCTCAGCCCTCAGGGATGGTGAAGTATGCAGTGTTTTACAAGATGTGCTGGTGGAGTATGTCAAAACCCATTTCCCCACTGCAGAAGCTATAGTGGGCCTGGAGGCAAGGGGCTTCTTGTTTTGTTTCTCTGTGGCTGCCCACTTGAAGTTGAGTTGCATCCCAATCAGAAAGAAGGGCAAATTACCTGGCAAGACTTTCTCTATGGATTACGTCAAAGAATATGGGGCAGTAAGTAAAGCTTCATTTATAAATGAATCAATCAACATTTTTTTGTATCAAGTTATAGCCCCAGAACTCAATGTCTGTACCAGTCAACCAGTGTCGTCTAATCTGTGTTGCCAAGTTCCGTCACAAAATCATTCTTCGAACAATCATTCAAAACAATAAGATAGAAAGAGACAGACTAAAGATAAAGAAACCATTCAAATAAATGTGAAAGATGTCGAAAGTGAATTTGTGTTCACTTTAGGAGAGCCCAGATTCATTTAAAAAAAAATGTTTCTCCGTTCAAATAAATAATAAACTCATATTCACAATTTAAGCGCACTTGCTTAACAAAGTAATTATTTCTTACTATGTGCAATAAATTGTTGACAGTCACTACTTCTTCCTCTCGACGTCCCTACACCTTCATACCTCATAAACAAAAACATAACATAATATTTGTACTGTTTTAGGACACTGTTGAAATTCAGTTGGACTCGATTAAAAAAGCTGGAATCAAATGCCTGATAGTGGATGATTTGATAGCTACAGGAAACACTATGGTTGCTGGAATAGAGTTGCTGAAAAAGGCCAATTGTGAAGTTATCGGATGCTTAGCCGTCATGGAGTTGTCTGAATTAAACGGAAGAAAGAAGTTCCCAAAGGGCATTAAAGTCCATTCTCTTATCAACTACTGACAAGTTGGTAGGCTATAAAAAACTGAATCTCTTGAGTTTATATATACTTTTATCAACAAATGTAATTTTTTTTTTTATTTATTTATTAAAAATGTAAATTACACAATTATATTACATAGATTAAAAAAAAAACATATATACAAAACAACGTAAAAAAAAACAAGCAATCATTAACTCTCTCAAAAGAACAAGTTTTGTGTAGAGAGAGTGAGGAGCTCTAGAAATTTATAACAGAAAAAAAATTAAATACAGGGGGTCAACATAATTGTTGGTCAATTTCTAGTGTCAAGTTATCAATTACCAATTGCATCAAAATTTAAAAGTTACCAAAAATATTTTCAAGTACACATGTAAAAAAAAATCAAGAAAAACAAAAAAAATGATAAACAAAAAGGAATCCTTTCAAAAAGATCATCTCTAATAAATAAAATATAATGTGCATAATTAAGTATGCTAGATTTATATTAAGTATATTGAAAGCACGCAGGCATTTTAGACACCAAAAATCTACACCTTCATAACATCATATAACATTAGCATAACATAGCAGTTTTGCCGGATACCGGATATTCAACCAACTAAGGTGCCGAACACCGGATATCTGGCTTATGTTTCTGGTTGGTCCATCCATGGGCGTATATTGCAACTTATGGGATCATTGAGAACATCGTCGAAAAAACCATCAACCGCACTAGTACCTAAGTCTGAATTAGTGTGGTGTGATAATTATTTTTTCCTATAATTAGAGCGTTTAGATTTTTTTACTTTTATCCTCAGAACCAAGGTCGTAGACAGGATAGCATTAGTGCAGAGGTTCTCAATCTGTTAAGGTTTACGGCTCCCTTAAAATATCAGTGCTTTTTTTTCAAAATTTATAATATTCGCAGATTGCTAAGATTCATTGGGCCAACATGGTCACAAATTCAGAAGTCTTTAGTAGAGCCCAGGCAGTGCGTAATATTTAATAGATCTATATTTACAATGTTTTAAATTAGGTGAGATAATGAGGTTGACAAATAAGGTCAAATTTAATCTTGTTTTTATGAATATCAATATAAACAATTAACAGTTCTGGGGGACTATGTAACAAAATGGCTGCCACATTCAACAACGCCAACATTTCGATGGATCTGTGATGGTATTGCAAAAAGTTGTTTCAAATTCCGAAATAAATTTGGCAGTTGATCACGTTGGGACTGTCAACATGTTAGCCATTTTGTTACATCTGACTTAGGTCCCTGTTTATTCTTTCTTGTATATTATTTAACAAGCTAACTAGTTATGTTCATAAGCAAGTTTTAATACTCTTGTATTAGAAATGAAAAAACGAGTCTAAATTTTGTAATACCACGTTTTATTTTAATTACCATTAACCGGTTTTTGAAAGCGACTGCTTTCTTCCTCAGATGGAGTTAGACTAAATACAAATTTGGAATTTTTAACACAAGTGTACAAATAAATAAAAGTGAGTAGATAAGAGAACAGTTAAAATTAAGGTACATAGTAAAAAACAATTATACAGGAAAGAGGTTATAGGTACAAACAAAATGACATTTTTACATAAGGAAACAGTCATCTATATAAAACAAAGGAAAAAAAAATAATAATAATTATTTAAATAACAATCCTGATAGACACAGACAATAGGTGAAGAGAACAGTTAAAATTAAGGTACATAGTAAAAAAACACCAATACAGAGAAAGGATTATGGGTTCAAACAAAATAACATTTTTACATAAGGTATAAAAACTTAAAGTAGGTAATAATCTTGATGGATCCGGACAATAGGTGCATGTGGCGCATTGGGAATTTGAAGGCGGCGCGGCGGTTGGAGATAATACAATCTGAAACAATAGAAATATATAGGCAGTAACTTTCTCATCAAAACAATGAAGTATCTCGAATGATCTGAATGTTTCTAGGTTTGAGTAGGGGAGACGTTTGGAATAAGTCAATCTGTTCTTTAAGGATATTAACTTTATTAGATATCTTTATCGGACTTATGGAGAAGCTTTATACCCGTATTTTGATTAAAAGAAATACTCAAAACGGTCATTCTTTTAATCAAAATACGGGTATAAAGCTTCTCCATAAGTCCGATAAAGGTTTTAAATTGAACGGTCTCGAATCTTTAGAAATAAATAGATGCATATCTAATAAAGTTAATATCCTTAACGAACAGATTGACTTATTCCAAACGTCTCCCCTACTCAAACCTAGAAACATTCAGATCATTCGAGATACTCCATTGTTTTGATGAGAAAGTTACTGCCTATATATTTCTATTGTTTCAGATTGTATTATCTCCAACCGCCGCGCCGCCTTCAAATTCCCAATGCGCCACATGCACCTATTGTCCGGATCCATCAAGATTATTACCTACTTTAAGTTTTTATACCTTATGTAAAAATGTTATTTTGTTTGAACCCATAATCCTTTCTCTGTATTAGTGTTTTTTTACTATGTACCTTAATTTTAACTGTTCTCTTCACCTATTGTCTGTGTCTATCAGGATTGTTATTTAAATAATTATTATTATTTTTTTTTCCTTTGATTTATATAGATGACTGTTTCCTTATGTAAAAATGTCATTTTGTTTGTACCTATAACCTCTTTCCTGTATAATTGTTTTTTACTATGTACCTTAATTTTAACTGTTCTCTTATCTACTCACTTTTATTTATTTGTACACTTGTGTTAAAAATTCCAAATTTGTATTTAGTCTAACTCCATCTGAGGAAGAAAGCAGTCGCTTTCGAAAACCGGTTAATGGTAATTAAAATAAAACGTGGTATTACAAAATTTAGACTCGTTTTTTCATTTCCAATACAATGAAAAATACCACCAAGCACCTTCGGCCCAAACAATCGAACATTTAATACTCTTGCTTGTTTGCCAACCTTCAATATTGATATTAATCAACTCGAATATTATTTTATTTTTAAGCGTTTACGATAAATACAATATTTTTAAAATTAAAATCATTCACAGATTCCTTTAGATTCTATATCATAGAACATATATTGTTATATCCCCGTATCACACTAGCGTCTTTTCACTTTTGAAACGGGGTCTATACTGATTTAATAAAATATTGTATAGGTGTAATTATCTAGAATGGCTGAGCATTGAAAGGTGCTAAGAATTGTGAACAATATCTATTTTTGAATATGGAGATTATTTAATGCAAAACATTTTAATAATAATAACATTCCAAGCTAGGATTAGTGTATTGTTGATCTAATGAAATATTTATACAATCTTATTATAGTTGAAATAAAATATTTTAAATTTCTTCTTTTTCATACATCTTTTTTTTCAAAGTGTGGTAACTGATTTTGTTGAAGATTGCATCAGACCTGGAGCTGACATTAAGTGCAATAAAATATCTGCCAACGGTATCGTTGAGACGGAAACATAGTAAAAAGCTGTTGTTACCAACAGGTTTTAACACCGATTGAATGATATCATTGGTGGCCATTTTATTGCACTTGATTTCAGCCCCTGGGACCTAAGTCAAGATGTTTTTGAATATATTTCCTACTAGCTGATACCCGTCTTGCTTTACGTTGTTGATTTGGCTAGTCAGACTTTGAGCAGTAGGTTATTGAACAGGTTTTGTCTGCAGCTTTCCGCTTCTCAGGACTAGGAGTATATATTATCTTAATGTTTCAAAAGCAAAAATAAGAGTCACTGCTAAATATGCGAAAAATTTAAAAAAGGAATGTCACTTTCAATGTTAATAAAAAAATAGAAGGGGAAAAATTAATACTTACGTTAAATATGCGAAAAAATTAAAAGAAGAATGTCTGTTGGTTTTGTAGTATCTAATGCAAGTCCTCCATACTGTGTGTAGATATAGGTACCTACCTACCTAGTATTATATTATGTATAGTTAGTTTGACCAACTTAAATGACTGTCGCATAAATTGAGGTACCATATGAGAGAGAGGGTGCAAGGGAACTCTGCTTTACCGGCTTTAGGCATCTGTCATGGCGTACCTACATATTTTATAATATTTTTCTGTGAAAATATTTATAAAATAAGAATTAGAAGACTTTTACTTATATTTTTTGTATTTCAAATCAAACTTCGATCGATTTTATACATTTTCATACTGTAATGCTACAGTTCTACACAAAATTTAGACGCATAATTTTACTTTTAAAACATGACATGATTAATTTAAATTTTTGTATGAAGATTTTAAATTTTTAGAAATTTGTAAATAACATTAAATATATTTGAGAAATTGAAAAAAAATATACGTGTAAATTTTGTGTAGAACTGTAGCATCACGATATGAAAATGTATAAAAACTATTGAAGTTTGATTTGAAATACAAAAATATAAGTAGAAGTCTTATTTTATAAACATTTTCACAGAAAAATGATATAAAGTACGCCATGACAGATGCGTATAGCCGGTAAAGCAGGGCTCGCTTGCGCCATCTTTCTGGTATGGTACCAAGAAAATTATCATGACAGCCAGTTAAGTAGGTCAAACTAACTATATATATTATACTAGGTAGGTAGGTACCTATATCTACTCACAGTAGAATCGAGGACTCACATTACAACAAAATTTCCGTTTTTCTCTCTTTTTTTATGAACACCGAAATGACATTCTTCTTTTTTTCACATATTTAACAGTTTGTCTTTTTTCCTTAACTTCTCTTTTTTATAAACATTGAAAGTGAAATTCTTTTTTTAAATTTTTCGCATATTTAGTAGTGACTCTAATTTTTTCCTTTTGAAACATTAAGATATATTATAGGTATAGAATCCTAGTTCTGAATAGGGGAAAGCTGCAGACAAAACCTGTTCAATAACCAACTACTCAAGTCTGACTAGCCAAATCAACAACGTAAAGCAAGACGGGTATCAGTTAGTTATATTCTATTTTAACAGCACTGAAATCTCTTACTGGTGTGATTGTGCAAGAAGATCACTGGTACTCGTAAATAGAACATCACAGTGTTGTGGATAGGGTGCCATGTGGTGCCAAGAGAACAATGTGGTGGTGGCTGAAATAGCACAGGAGTGGCTCTACCACTACACTGACTCTTGACAATTGTCTCTGTCAAAAATAGAGAAGTAATAGTTTCATGAAATAAACAAAAAGAAAACATTTTGACAATAAATATTTATTTATTTAAATTATAATATGCACTAAATCTAATATTAAATCACAGCGTTACATGATATACAAAATTAGACCTTATAATAATAATAGGATAAATTTAAATTTTGTTAACTCTCAATTGAATGACCAATTTCAAAAAATCCCTTACTTGGTTGCTCTATCTTGAACAATACAATCTTGATTTGGAAGAGCATTGTAATATCAAAATGAGAAGTCAACAGATATTGGATAACAAAATGTGTCTTGAACTCCTAAACATGGTCGAGTCGATTAGGCGGCACTTATGTCAAGTCAATCAAGATTGTTTTATTTTCTTTATCGAGTGGCGCCTCCCACCATGTGTCACTGAACGCTGGTGAGAGGTGCTAAATTTGTGGAAACCTATATTCACTAGATGGAACCACAGATAATATAATAATAGGTACCATGGATTTTTATAAAATAAGATATAAAAGAGAAAAGCAATCATGGTTTCACTGATTTTTAAACTCAGGCCCACGAGCACAGATGATTAGAGCATCAATCAGAAGAAGCGAGTCACATGGGCTTGCAACCATGTATGCGGGTTTTAGGGGCCCCTTTATGACTTAAGTCACGCTCACCCACCAATCTCCGACTGATCCTCCAATCCTCTGCGCAACCAAATCCAATAAGATGCGGACAATGCAGTTTTTGATATTCTATCCAGAAATTCTTTTATTTTAGTTCTAGGAAGACCTAAATCTTTAAAATAACAATATAAAGATTTTGCGGGTAGTCCTCTCGCTCCCACCTCTGCAGCATATATTTGTACTAAGCCATTTTGAACTGTTTTATCTACTAGTTCTTTGTATTTCTTTAGTTTGTATTGGTGGTCATTTGGGATATTTGTGTCCCATGGGACAGTTAGCTCCACATAAATAACTCTTTTTAATGAAAGTGAGTATATAATTGAATCAGTTCTAAGAAATGAGATGCAGATTTCTTTTGGAAGAGAATATTTTTCATTTCTTATATCCATTAGGATAATCCAATCGTTTGATTATTGATATTGGTTTTTTTTGTAGGTCTGGCTTTTTGTCCTGATTTTATAAATGTTATAGTTGATTTTATCGTGGTTATTCCTTTGATACTTCTTGCCACCGCAAGGCTGGAAGCTTCTCTCACAATTTCTAGTATTTGATCATGTCTGTATGAGTATTTTCCCTCTAGTAAGGCTACTTTACAGCCTGCCTGATGTTCCACAATGGTGGCAATTGTCATCTCTGGTTATATTCCATAGTTTTAAATTTCTTGGGTCTGGTCTGGGAGCGTATTCTGAATAGAGTTTAAATAGAATTTTAACATTTCCGATGAACACCCATGTATGATTTGCTTCCATCCTAGTGCTGGAGAAATACAAAACTCACCCACACATAGCCAATCGTTTTGAATTTGTAAATTTAGTGCAATAATAGTTGCAACAAAAATGACGTTTCACACTAATCAACTATACTGGATATAGTGTGAACTAGGTTTTAGGGATTTCATGAAGTTGGTCATTCTATTTGTAGATTGAGATGTAATATTTGATAAATCAAATTGTAAATTTAAAAACAAATTTGAATCTCATACAAAAATTAGCCCAAATTTGAAGAGTATTACACATATGGTTGGGCTCTCCATCCAGTGTCTTTCTACTTCCAAACATTAATGATGCCGTCGGCTGAGGAGCTCAGCAGATAACACTTATTAGCTTGAACCATAGAGAGATATGTGATGGGGGCTGTGTGGTGGACTCCGCGAGGCTCGGGCACGCAGCGTGACGTCTGTTCGTCCACTAGTGATGTGATGGAGGGGTTGGCTCCCACCACCGAGTGCTCCTGTATAACTGTTGTGCCATCAACTAAACGACTCCTGAAATCAATTATATCCAATGAATTACTGTTTTTAAATTACACGGGAGTAACAAATAGAGGTATATATAAAATAAGGGTTGTAGCAGTGACAAACCGTCCATAGAAGTGTGGGAGCGTGGCTTCCCTATAAATTTATGATGAATAAATTTTTTATTTTCAACTTTTTGATTATATTAATACTTACAGTCTGGCTAAAAAGAGTAGAAATTAATTATTGATGAACTAAAATGTTATCACTCTGGCAACATTGAACACAGATTATTGTCTGACATTACAAATGTTTACGAATGGATAGCAATTCTAACTGGTAAATACAACATCCAATTCGTTTTAAAAATTATTAAGTACCTTTTACTAATTTGGATATTTTTCTGACATATTTTTTTTGTATATTCCTATAATATTCACTTAAAAATAAATTATAGGTTATGTTTAAACATTTTGACATTTATATGATTGAAATTCGGCCGTAAGCAGTTGTAAGCACCATTTTGTGGATTACATCACCCATTATATTATCTTATAGCTTAGCTTATCTTATATCTTAGAGCATATCGTACAACAGGCAATAAACCTGAATGTTCCACGTTCTGTGACTAGAGGGGAGGTCAAAGAATTCCTGGGTGACGCAAAGGCGCAAGCAGATGCAAAGATGTGGGGTGGGGGAAGTAGTGCAGCAGAGGAGAGTCTACAGCCTGAGGACGAGGAGAGCTGACCCTAGCAGTCTTCATAGATGTTAAGCTGGGAGCAAGCCAGGGAGAGAGAGAGAGAGATCACCCATTATATTATCTTATTATCTCTTGTTTTTTGACTCGTTTAGCGTATATTTTTTTTCCATCTCGTTTTTGATGCCATGGCTGGTAGTTTGTTATTAAATTCTTTTAAATAACCTCTACAAAGCATGTCATATTATGATAACACATTGAATAGTATTTTTTTTAATATTTTGGCAGTTACAATACTTTTTTTTTTTTACCCATCACGTCGTTTCCCAAAGGGGGTAGGCAGAGAGTACGGATTTCCATTCTTTCCTATCCAAACAAACCTCTTTCGCTTCTTCTAAGCGCATAACATTCCGCATACATGCTCTCCTATTTCTTATGATCGGACCATGTCATTCGAGGTCGACCTCGTCTGCATGCACCCATTCTTTCAGATTTATATGTATAGTGGAAATAAAATACGCACTAAACGCCAAAAACTTCATTTTGAGATAATCTAATAAAACTGATTTTTCCCCCATACAGACATAGTACTATGATGATTTTTGGATCTGTTTTTTACACCTTTAGATCATCGATATGGACTTAGTGCAATATTTAGACTATTGACAATGGTTTATAGAACATTTCCTCACACTCAACTAATTTTTTTCATTTTTGGCGTTTAGTGTGTATTTTATTTCCACTATACATATTATATCCTTTTTGTCATTCTATCCTCGTTCATTCTTTCTACATGCCCAAACCACCTTAATTTATTAACTTTCATTCAAGTCACTACGCTAACATCCTCACCACATTCCTTTCTAATTGCCTACTTTATAAATGTAGAGTACTTATTAAATGTTGCCATACAAACAACTGCAGCGCCCCCAATTATTTTCTACTCTATTTAGCCAGACTGTCCCACAAAATACCTGTTTTTTATTTTTATCTTCCTTCGTTTGATGTTAAAAGACATGTCGCAAACTTCTAGAAGACAAAATAAATGAGTATCTAAAGGCAGCCTCCTTTGAGAATTCAATCTTCCATTGAAAAATATTGGATAGTTGTTTTGAACAAGTTGGCAGTGTGCAGGTGCCCTTAGCACAAAACAAGTAGATAAATTGAACTAAATAACACATCTAACTATGAAAATAAAAGCAGACTAAATGCATTTCACTCCCAACAACAATCAAAAGTGTAAGTCAACTGTGGGATCCATGCAGATAATTATTTCAAAAAACTATATTATGTATTTGTTGAAACTTACTTATAAGTTATAGATGCATTGGAAGACATCAACGGATCATTTGGTGCTCCAATTAAAATGTAGGAGTCTTCGGGTTGGTCCAAATCCCAGAATCTGATTCTCTGATCTGAGCCAGCAGTCATGAAGAATACAGAATCGTCCAGGTTACCACCGTATAAGGATGAAATGTATTGGGAGCATGGCTGAAAATTACATTATCAATGAATTCATCTCTGCCATAATATTATGACAAGGGAATAAGTTATATCAACATGTGAATACCTGATTATATGTGAGGGGAGGTCTATTGGACGGCCACAGTACGGCTTGTCTCTGGGCACTTTCCAAGCTCCATATGGCCGCCTCGTTGCCCGCAGCACACACAATCCAATTGGGTGCGGCTGGATGGCTTCTAATGCAGCGTATTCTGCTTTCTGAACATTAAAATAAACCAGAGTTATTATTATGATATAATCTTAACTTAATACATTATGCACCGGAAGTTTACGCTGCTTTTGTAGTACTAGTTCGGGAAATTTCACGAAACTGCACACATGAATATCGAACACCTGAGTTTCTAACGCAGATATCATGTTTATAACCTATTATAATTTTTATATAATTACCAAGCAAAAATCGGGAAGGTGTTGCCACCACCTGTCCGGGTTTGACCTGGACACGTGGCAACACTGACTCTGACTCAACCAGAAACTAAACATAGTATGTTCAATTGTTTGGGCCGAAGGTGCTTGGTGGTATTTATTAATTTCTAATACCTACTATAAACATTTATTTATTGTTTTGAAAGAGCATTTGAATTTTTGCAATAATCTTTCTAGTCAATTAAAATAAACCTAATAGATTAACAAACTAGAATGATAAAATAGTGTTTACCTTTGGGATGCACCAAGGTTGTGATTGGCAGACCAAACCTCAGATCCCAAGCTCTGATACAACCACTAGATGTACCGATTGTTAGCCATCCAGCATTATTGACGTACATACACGTGTACACACCTAGTTTCAAATCACCTTGAAGTTTCCAAGCGTTACCTAAGAAAAAAAAATGGTTGTTTTATTCGCTTATGATTAAGAAATAATGCTCAACTTCCAGCTCTGACTCTGTTTGTTTGATATATGCGTAAGACAGTAAACTGTATACAAACCTGGTGTTCTTAGATCCCATCCATATATTCCACCATAGAGAGTGGCGTAGATAACAACATTTTCACCACCGTAACAGTGAGCATTACACGATACATCAATGACTCCGCCATCTTCCGAAGCATCCAGCTGTCTGCACTGAGAGAGAACCATCCGCGAGGAACCTGATTCTAACCTGAAACACCAGGACACCCGTATAGTAAGAATGGGTAAAACGCAAAAGCATCAAATAAATGAAACAAACTTGACATACCTGAGGATGAATACGGAGCCATCTTGTGTGGCAGCTGCAAAGGACTGGTTGCTTTCACACGATGCTAAGCCAATAACAGGACCAGCCCCGCGGTTGTACATAGATTTCGATCTAAAATTACATTGTAAATACTTTTTTTGACCCATTCTGAAACTTTTAATTTTAACAAGTTTTTTTTTTTTAGAGAATTACTTTAATTAAAATGGTATGACATTGAATGATAATTATTTTTTTAATTATTGTTAGCTTAATGATTATTCTTCATTTTCAAGTAGTTTTTGAAGAATGTGGTTCTTCTTAACACACTACGGCACGTGGAGAACCATCAAGCAATTACAACACCTGCATCGAGGAACTTTCTTTATTTTTCTACAAGGACACATTATAAATTTGTCTGTATTTTTTTCATGGGATTACATGAAATATTTATTGAATTGAAATGACTTTGGTGTCATAAGGATGAATATAAATCCCTGAATATCGACACAACTAACTTGTTCACTATGTTGACACCTTCCATTTTGGCCAGGTCCCACAATCTGACAGTTCCGTCATTGGAGCATGAACCAAAGAGCCCCTTGTAATATGACACGGCTTGATGGGCCCCGGAGGACAGGTTCACAATCCTATTCACAGCGGCTCTGAAATACACACAATGTAACATTTAGAATTTATGGATTCTTCTGATCTTTGTCATAATAGCAGTGAGGTTTAAATGATTTAATATACCTGTGTTCGTGCAATTGTGCCATCAATGATGTCCCCGGCTTCCAGTTGGCCGGAGGAAGATAATGTTCAAAGGTTTCCGATGTATTATCTCTCGATCTATGAATAAACAAAAAAAATATTATTATTAAGGAAATTAGAAGGGCACGCAAAAAACCTCCATGCAGAATGAGTTTAGTAAATTTTCAAAAAAACAGTTTGTTGTAAACTGGAAATGGCTTAATGCTGGTGAATCCTTTCGCCATCAGAACAACTGGACCCGGAAATTGAATAAGTATATAATAATTATTACATTTGAATACTAGAAATATTTGATAATAACAATTATGTAAGTAAAAATGCTAATTGGTGGGATGTTTTGATATAGAACTTCAACTCAATTAAAATGGTTCAAATCTCTGACTCGGGATGAACCACTGCTCAACCAAAAAACATATTGATAATCGCCCATCAGTCTAAACATAGATCAACTATGGTTAAACCTTAATTTAACCGGCGTGTTGCCCCTCCTTATTGCGTTTTACATCTGATGATGGTTGCTGAGAGTTTTTTTCCTGTCCAAGTTTGTACCCATTTCATCTTTTGTTTATAATTTGAATAAAAGAAAAGTTTAACCACGGAAAACATGCATTTCCGTAAAAGATGCGAAAAGAGTCTTGCTGCAGAGCTGCCAATATATTGAACAAAATTTCTAGTTGCCATATGAAAATCTCATGCCTATGGCACATATGAAATAATAAGTCAAATTAAGCCTGTGGTCAACCACCCTGACTCGAATCATATGATCCTTGGATAGCTAGAGTTTTGGAATGCACAAACAATTGTCTGAAAATTGTAAAAATAAAAGTTAGCATAGATGAAGAATCATACCTCAAAGCCTTGATATATTTCATTTGTTGTCTTGCCTTCAGTTCTCTTAGTTCTATGGTGCAAGGAGCCATGCTATCTGAAGCAATAAACCACAAAATATGTAAACCACGGGCAAATTTACTCTCAACAGTTAACCCAATGTTCGCGGAGCTGATTGTACTGCAGGTATATATTGCGCGATGCAATTTGGATAAAAAGACATGTAGTGATTAATCGATAAAATATGACCTTATTTGTACATGGAAAGATATGGTTTATGTATCATAATAATCTAGAAATATCAGAGATCAATTTGACTGTATAAACAAATCTCAAATCTCATCCATTTGTCATAAATCTATCAAATAAAAGAAACATTATGAAATCCTTACTTCAAGTTAGTGCCGCCATACTGCCGCATACATATCTACGTATGTATGTATAGTGAGTGTCGTGTGTCACCGCTGTCGGCAGAGCTGTGCGCTGATCACAAAACCCGTGTCAATCATCACTGCACTAAGCACTTTTGTATAGTATGTATATTATTCTATGGTCTCATGTTAACAGGCACTATTATTACTTATTTTAAATAAACAAACTCTTAAACAAATCAATTATAACTATTTTTAATAAACAAACTTTTAAGTGATGTTCTTTGAGGTATGATACACTCTAAAACAGGGTTGCAGACATAACGAAACATTACATTTTTTACAATAATATCGCGTATTGATTTTTTTCTTACATTTCAAACTGCAAACTCTACATCTTCTTCTAGGATTTTTAATTGATGGAGTAGATGGAATTTTTTCTGGCATGTGGTCGGCACTTGGCTTAGAAATAATTCGTGATATTGTTGACGTGTCTGAGGATGTAGTTGGCTGGGAGGATTTTGTAATCGAGCCATGGATTTCGATTATTTGCTTAATTACAATTAACTGGAAGTCTGCAAGTGGTTGTTTTTTGTTTGTCACGTGTGTATATAATGCATGAGCATTTAATAAATAAAAATCTATCATGTGGAAAAAAACTTTCTTATACCACTTGAGCATTTTTCTCATGCATGACAAAGAACTGAGCATCATGTCGGTTTTGTCCACAGCTCCCATATTTTTATTATAGTCCACAATGCAAGCAGGCTTAATAATGTTTTCTTTAGTTTTATAATTGATTTTACCTGTTTCTTGCATGGTGTTATCGTGTATAGTGGTGAGCATGTGTACATCCCTCTTGTCACACCACTTTAAAGCCAACAGAGGGCCACAACTTTTTGCTTCAGTTTTTCCTTTCTTTAATTTGTTAAAAACTGGCATGGTTTTTCTAGTTTTCCTAACTGTTCCACAAGCATTTGTTTTATTTTCGTGTAGAAATTTAAACAGTTGAGGACTAGTGTACCAATTATCGCACCATAAGTTGTGACCCTTGCCTATATAGTCCTGGAGTAACGTCGTTACGACTGCGCCAGACATTCCGAGATTTTGGTCATCCCTGACGTCTGTCCCTTCACCGCAATAAATAATAAAGTCTAATATATACCCTGTTAGCACATCCACTAAATGAATAATTTTATACCAAATCTATGTCTTTTAGATGGTATATATTGCTTTATCATCAGCCGACCCTTAAAAACTATGATGCTCTCATCAATACACAAATTTTCGTGAGGAATTAATGTTTCTTTAAAAATTTTACGTGTATGTTCATAAATTAACCTAATTTTAACCAACTTATCATTACTAGAAACTACAGAGTCACTAAAATGTAGCATTTGCAATAAAAGTTCGTATCTGTCTCTTGACATCAACATTCCAAATATTGGAGTCGAAAGAAAAATGTCTGTACTCCAATATTCTTCAACTTTCAAATGACGAGATCTCGTCATTAACATTGTCACTGCAATTAAAACGTAAAACTCTGAATTATTAGTATTTTTCCATGCATGAATACGTGACTTTGGTCCAAAACTTTTTGAAGACTTGAAAAAGTCGTGATATTTATTGGTTTCATCTACAATTTGTGACACTATTTCTTCATTTAGAAAATGAATAAAAAAATCGACAGGTTTACAATTTTCGTTTAAAGTGTTGGATGAAATGCCAGAAGAAAAATTTTCGAACTGGTGAACAACCGGAATGTGTGGTCCTGAAGACCAATTATTCAAATTAATGAACACCTCTTCAGCAGGTGTAGGTTCCGAATTTATTTCTTCGTTATCATCAACATTTTCCATTACGTCACATGGATCTGATTCGTCTTCTGATATTTCATAATCCGAATCTAATACGGAAACCATTTCATTAATCTCACTTTCATTCAGATTACGAGCCATTTTTAGAGAATAAAAAAATAAAAAAAAAAACAGTATAAAAAACAATGACACCACTAAAAACACTAAATAATTCACTAATTGGCGTACTTTAGCACTTAAACTATGAGTTATGATCAAAATATATTATGTTATATAGTAAAAAAAAATATTATAAAATAAATAATTTTTGAATAAAACAAAACTTTCCGAATATCGCGAATTTAGAGAAAAACAGCGAGTTGGCGCACGGGTTTGTATCAAACTGTGCGATGACGCAATTAGCTGTTGAACGCGCATGTACTCAGTAGGACCCGCCACTATTTGAAATTTCATCGAAGCTTTATGAGATCGACCCAGATTTGAATATTGAAAATTTCTAAGGAACTAACAGAAATATTGAAAAATATCGACAGATGTCATTGGCAGTACCATTTTGGGAACACACTTACGAAATATCACAGCCGTGAGGTCCTTAGTACCTACAGTATCGCCGTGTAATACGAACCGCCCCACTTGGTGGGACGGCCGCGTACGCGCCACGGCTTATAGTGTCCCATATGCTGGGGCAGTAGCGAAGATTGGGTTAAGCAATTCAAAACATGCACAACTCACATTGCACATAGCTTCTCTCTTGAAGGAGACTCTGTTCAGCCAGAGATGAAAGGTGCGTCACATTGGACTCATCGAGGCTAGGACTGGTAGCTCTCCCAGTGGCCATGGATTGCTGAAGATGAGGACTGATACTGATATTCAGCCCGTCTCCAGGGGACATGGATGCAGTCATTGCACTGTTCACCGATAATTGATTGTCATCTGCAAAATCAACAAACATTGTTTTAAAAGTTCTGTGTCTTTTTTGCAAAAAAATAATCAATTTACAAAATAAGCAGTAATAATAATCATTTAAAATCAATATTATAAATTTTCTTTTTTAGATAAAATATGGCATAGCTGATAACATTTCATCCACAGTCCTGTATGGAGACAGAATCTTTCTATAGGTGTTAGAATTTAGAACCTCTTCTTCTTAATTATTGTAACACGTAGATAACTAAGGTAAGCATAGTTCTGTTCCTATAATTATTATTTCATGCCAACATTTCTCAATTCACCAAAACACTCGTTGTACTTTCGCAATATTTTTAGATTAAATTTTTCTCTCTTTTTTGTTACTTATGAACTGCATAATTTTGAATAGTTTAATTACCAGTTCGGGGTCAATGATGTGAGCCAGTACTACTGTTTGAAATGAAACCAACACCAAATAACATCAAAACAAGCAATTAGGCATGAGCAAGAGTAATCTGTTTAAAAATTTGAATATAGGGACTCATAGAAGGACAATGAAGATATTACCTCTAATTTTGGATTCAGAAATACTCCTATTGTCTCCAAACATGTGGTGCCACTCTGCGTTCATTTGGTTGTGCGCTTCTCCAGGCTGTGGACTGCTGGTATTTAGTTTAGTATTTCTCCTGAAAACATTATCAACTTTACTGTACCCTCGTAAACCCTTAGGGGATTTCAACGAATTCAATCACCTTTTGATAAGCACTGGATGGATAATCTACGGGTTCTAAACTTTTGTAAATTAATGTTTTTATTTTATTAACTTTACCTATAGCATGCTGCTGAAGTGCTGTTGTACAAGTTCTTGGATTGCAAATGATGATCCGTCGTATTGTCCATCATTCCAGAATCTAAGATTAACATTTTGGACAACATTGCAGAAGTGGGTATGCATATTTTTCCAGGCGCCTCGTTGGGCACTTGATAAGAATTGCTCTGTGCCCCAGCCCTCTGTATTTCAATAAGATGGGCGCTCATGGCCAAGATTTGTGACTCCATTTCGTCAGTGAGACCGTCCGATTCCAACCTTCTAAATAAGTTTTTAAGTACTTGTCCCATTTCACAATACTGCGGCACTGTTCCTTGTTTTGCCTGCAAGAACATAACATAAATATTAAATTAAGCATTGCAGCGGATATGAAGTAAGCAAGTTGATAACTTGATGAGTGCTTATAGAGTAACAAAAAAGATGTCTTTAAATGTGTGTAAGCGCTTTTCATAAAGCAATGTACTTACTTTTAAAGTGGTCTGAATAGTACTACAGGGGCCTAAGTGAGATGTGTTAGCTGCTCTCCATTTTCAATATAATACAGCGACAGTCTAATTTTTCAACAGTTGGTGTGCACAATTTTACTAGGATCTTTTCACATGACTGCCTTTCATCCATCTGCCTTCCTTGGCCTTACCAGCATTTCGCCCTTCAACTGTCACCTTATCATCCTTTTCTTGTATACTACTTGCACACCTCAAGATATCTAAACTATACCATTACATCCATCTCTTTCACATATCCACTTACCTTGATACTCTAGACTCACTCACACAAAGCTCTACATTAATTATCATTGGAATTTGGAAATATCTAACAGGTGTAATAAAATGGCTGCCACCGTCAACATTCTGATGGTATTTCAAAGTGATGATGTGATACTGCGCAATTTTGTTTCATATTATAAGTTTGATAGTAGGTCACGTTGAACCGTTAAAGTGGCAATTATTTTGTTACATCTGACTCAGGCCCCTGGTCCGTTTGAAACATAAAATGAACACCAACCTTCAGTCTTGCATTTTTTCTCTCCCTCAAAGTTTGTATCAACTGATTGATGTCCCTGTATCTGATAACAGAATCAAATATGGATCGAGGTATGGCTGGCAACAAGCTCTCTAATAAAAGCTCCGGTTTATCTACCTGCAAAACAAAATTAACAATAAATGCTCTCATGTAAAATAAAAATCACAGAATACAACATCAAAATTATTTAATGAAAGTAACAATCTACCTGTGTTAGTTTGTACTGTAGATGTGGCCAAACCAAAGGTAATATTTTACAATTAACGTCAATAGGATTCAACAATGATGCTACACACGATATTAATCCACAAGTTTCGTGTCGAATCTGTAAAAGTTAATCATATTAAAACAAACACCAATCACAAAAGGTTTGATAAAACTAAAACGGCTAACTAATCATTACACTCACCCATAAGTTGGGATAGGCTAAATAGCAAACCGTTTCGGACACTAACTCGCACAGCGACAGTTTCTGTATCAGACCCAATTCCGCTAGTGACGTTGTAGCACGGAGAGCTTTGGCGATGATGAACTCTGATGGATCAGTCAGACCCTGGATACCAAACAACACTTATGAGAAATTGAAGAAGAGAGAATACTCATGAATGGGATAAAACATAATCTTACTTGCTGCAGTAAAGGCACTAGAATATGGGAACAATGCCAGCCAACATATGCTGCTACACCCACGATGCAGTCAAAGAAACTCCCCCGCAGTGACGTATCTTCTTTATCATTCAAAAACGTTATCATGTGCGACAGTAATACATCATTGGCTGGAATATTACACAAATTAACTTTATCCATCCTCACAAAACTCTTAATAAAGTCCAAATAATATTTCAACCTTTGACAGTTGGTTAGCAAAAAAGTGATTATGTTTATTGGATTTTTCTCCACTCAGGATAACAGAATAATTATTAAAAATTCGAAAAAAATGGATAGCATATAACAAATAATATTAAAGTTAGCATGCAACAGATTTACTGACAGCAACGCCATCTGTGAAAAAATCCATAACAACACAATTTTTATTAACTTGACCCAACCATAGAGTTTCGACACATTGGTACGCAGATTTTTGATAAAATTTCATTCAAGCTTTCAGAAATAATTTTTTTAATATTCAAACATGTTTTAAAAGTATTTTTGTATAAATTACAAGTTCGAAATCAATATTCATAGAGAAGACCAGAGGACGATGTCTGTCAGGAAAGCTATTTAATTATATAAATCAATGTAAATGCTTAGAACATACCATAAAGAAAAGGAGAATAGAGAGAAATTTTAATGAGATTCTAACCTTTTTGTTTCCCGAAGAATACACACAATTTTGTGATGCCGCTCTCCATTAGCACTCGTCGAACAACCGTATGTGGATCCGTCAATAAGCTCGACACTGTCTGCCTGACCTACAACATTCGACGATATCACAACATGAAGTTAACTGAGTTACTTTATGGGGAATAGTTCAATTAAAATACATTTTCAAAATAGAATTCACAACTTTGCAAATACTCCAATCCAATCCAAACTCCCTTTAGACCCCACTTAGGGGCATAGGGAGGCAACAAGAGCTCTCCATTGCGCTCGATCTTGCGCAACGGTGATGACCTCCTCCCACACCATGTCCATGTCCCTAAGCTCTGCTTCGAAGGAGCGGAACACAGTGTGAGAGGGTCTTCCTCGTCTTCGGGACCCTGATGGGAGGAAGAACAGCGCTCTCCTCGGCCAACTGTCATTCGGCATCCTTAACACATGTCCCAGCCAAGTCCATCTCCTCCCCACAATGGTGGAGGTGATGGGCTCACGCTGGGTGCGCCGGTGTATAGCGTCGTTCGTGATGCGGTGGTACCATCTTACGCCCAGAATTCTCCTTAGGCACTTCATCTCAAAGGCTGAGACTTTTTGTGCCTGGGCCTTGGTCAGGTGCCAGGACTCACACCCATAAAGGAGAATGGGCAACACACACGCATCAAACAGTTTACATTTCGTCTCGACGCTAAACGCCGACGCTTTCCATATCTTGGTCATGTTGTTGAAGGCGCCACTTGCCATACCGATACGAATCGGGAGCTCAGCCCCGAGGTCACCAGCGGTGGTAATGGTTGCTCCCAGGTACTTAAATTTATCCACCCGGGAGACCTGGTGACCATCGATGGTTATCGGTTGCTGTTTATCGGGGCAGGCATTATTCGCCATGAGCTCCGTCTTACTGGCATTGACTCGAAGGCCGAGGCGTGCTGTTTCGTTGCAGAGTCTTGAAACACTGCGCTGTAATTCCTCCACTGTCGTACTGAACAACGCTAGGTCGTCCGCGTACTCCAGATCGCACAGTTCGCCCATTAGACCATCTCTCTGTGTTATCGGTATACCTCTTGCTCCTTGCATGGACTTTCTCAACAGGAAATCCATGACTATTATAAATATAAAGGGAGCTAGTACGCAGCCCTGTCTGACTCCCGTGGTGATCCTAAAAGCTTCAGTAGGACCACCTGGCGTTTTCACGCTACACTCAGAGTCTTCATACAGGGACTGCACCATTTTAACTATTTTCGGAGGTATACCATACAGAGCAAGTATTTTCCATATTGATGGTCTATGTGGGCTGTCGAAGGCCTTTTCAAAATCTATAAAGCAACAAGCGACTGGAGAGTTAAACTCCTTGCACTGCTGAAAGATGCACCTGGCACAGAAAATTGGGTCCGTGCAGGACCTTCCAGGTACAAAGCCGCATTGTTGCTCTCTCAGGACAGCCATGACAGGCCCCCGAATGCGGTGTAGTAATATCTGAGATAATACCTTACCGGGAACACTCAGTAGAGTAATTCCACGGTAGTTTCCGCATTCAAGGGGGTCCCCCTTTTTAAATATTGCGACGATGGATCCATTCCGCCAATCTTTTGGGCACCTCTCCTCTTCCCACGCCATTTTAAAATACAAATACTACTTAATTTTATTATCCCGAAATATTTTAGGACGGCTATGCGTCCATCTTCAGCGGGTGGTATTTCACAACTAACTAATGACAAATTATAATCTTATGGCTATTGGTGAGGGGTGAGGGCGGAGATGGTGGGGGTGGGGGCGGTGGAGGGAGTGTGAGTGGTGAATATGTTTAGCAGGGGTGATAAACTTGGGATCTGTGTGTTAACTGCTGTATTTTTGTGTTTGTGTATTTCAAGTGTTTCGAGAGCTGTCATTTTGTATCCTTTCTTGTGGTGTATGTGTAGGTATTGTGTGTTGTTTTTGTCAATGTGATGTCCGTGTTCTCTGCAGTGGTCCGCCATTTCAGAGTTGACGGTGATGTTGTGTATGGCTTTATAGTGTTCGTTTATCCGTGTCTCAAAGGGTTGTGCGGTCTGTCCTATGTATGTCTTGTCACAGTCTCTGCAGTTCAGTTTGTAAATGCCAGATTTTTTGTTGGTGTCTGTTTTTTGTTGTTTTGTTTAGTTCCTAAAAAATTCCAAGAACTAAACAAGAACCCGACTGGAAAATACCAAGACACGATAAGAAACCTCATTAAACAATCAATAATAATAATAATAATAATACAAGGATGATTTTTCTAATGCGCCGTTTTGTGACACGATGGCCACCTCAAGGGCGATGCTAATGGGCGATGTTATGGAAGTATCTGTTAATGAATTGGCTTAGTTGGTATGCTGGTGAGTCGATCGATGCTGTAACTGGTCTAGCTGGATTCCCTTCTTTGTGTATTTTGATTGTAGCATATAGTTGTGGTGTTTGCGGGTTCATTGTGATGAGTGTTCTTTTGTGATGCGGATATATTATGTTTGATTGTTTAATGAGGTTTCTTATCGTGTCTTGGTATTTTCCAGTCGGGTTCTTGTTTAGTTCTTGGAATTTTTTAGGAACTAAACAAAACAACAAAAAACAGACACCAACAAAAAATCTGGCATTTACAAACTGAACTGCAGAGACTGTGACAAGACATACATAGGACAGACCGCACGACCCTTTGAGACACGGATAAACGAACACTATAAAGCCATACACAACATCACCGTCAACTCTGAAATGGCGGACCACTGCAGAGAACACGGACATCACATTGACAAAAACAACACACAATACCTACACATACACCACAAGAAAGGATACAAAATGACAGCTCTCGAAACACTTGAAATACACAAACACAAAAATACAGCAGTTAACACACAGATCCCAAGTTTATCACCCCTGCTAAACATATTCACCACTCACACTCCCCCCACCGCCCCCACCCCCACCATCTCCGCCCTCACCCCTCACCAATAGCCATAAGATTATAATTTGTCATTAGTTAGTTGTGAAATACCACCCGCTGAAGATGGACGCATAGCCGTCCGAAAATATTTCGGGATAATAAAATTAAGTAGTATTTGCAAAGTTGTGTGTTTTATTTACTATCATGTCGTCGAAATACTACAAAGTTAATAAAAGTGTTTTTGAAGAATTAAAATAGAATTGTTTTTAAACAGGTGTTGGTTCTAAGCACCAGAAAAATAACCATAGATAAATTTTATGAAGATGGAAAAAAAGACAATAGAGACAAGTATCACATTCAATAGAAATATTTAACATGGAGATAATGGATAATTTGTATGAAATCGCTAAAATAAAAGTAAAACAAAGATAACGTTTGAAGATAAAGTTTAGTTATCAAAGAATCACTTGTGCACAGGTTTCTTTAAGGCCACAATATATTCAGAATAGAAATGTAATGAAAAAAAATGAGCTAATTCTTACCATTTCATGTAGTGCTGATAATTCCGATTCATAGTTTATTTTAGGCGTATCCTTAGGATTATCCATGTTCTGAGTTTGGTCAAGAAATCGAAGAGCCGTCTCAGCTAGCATGGCTAAAATTTACCATAAAAATGTCACAGAAAATAAAAATAAAAAGCAGAAAAACAATGAATGTACCTATTTATTTACCAATATTACTGGCGTATGCAGCTCTCACAGCTATTGCTGGATCCGTAGCGAGATGAGCTATCTCCGGAAAAATATACTCTGGGAAAATATTAATGTCAGATTTGGGAAGGTCATCAATCATTTGCAGACACCTCGTTAGAGTATTGAGAGCTTCCACTCGCACACGAGGCAAAGAGTCGTCCGTTAAGTGTATCTAAACAAATTCACATTTATAATTCTATATTAAGACAAGAAGATTTTATATAAATAGATAACCTGACAGATATAAACATACCACGTAAGGCAAAATTCTATCCAAAATATGATCTGCCATTGCATGCTCAGCCAACTGGAATAATATTTCCAAGCATTGCAGTTTGGATGTGCAGTGGTGGAGGCCACGGATACAGGATGTGACCAAAGACGTTATGATGATTAATCCTTCACTATCCGGATTCAAATTCTTCTTGTCCTTTCCTTCTACTTCCTCCTTGGAGTCTTCACTTTTTAGCTGCTTTGTTGCATCTACAGTCTTAATTCTGATTCCTAAGTCTACATCAGAGGTCTTTACAACAACATCCTTCTGAGTGTTCTCCCTTCTATTTTCGACACGTTCCTTATAATTTCTTTTGTCATTAGGATTATTGGCAAATATATTAACAATGTTGCCAATATCTTGATATATGCGTAAAATTTTTTCATCCGGTGGCAAAATTGGCTGAGATGAAAATATCAACATGTACGATTGCAGGAATGTGTAGAAATACTCAGGAAATAATCTGAAACATAAGGTTCATTTGAGCTCAAGTTTATGTTGAATCTGAAACGTTATTTTAATAAAAGAATAAAGACTTCTGAAATGTGTGTATGGGCAATCAGCAATATAAGGGCTTGTGAAATAGATCTTCTCCAGGGTTATAACAAAAAATACCTCGATACGGGTGCAAACCCAGTGAGATATTTTTTGGTTTTTACAAAAGAACAAAAATAGTTTAATTATTATTATATTATGTACTTCAAACTGTTATGTTTCAATAAATTTATTATAGTCACAGAGTTGATCAAACAGGACACAAGACAAGTTCACAGACTCACTTTCCTCTCTCATTATCCAAATACACTTCGGCAGAGAGTCTAGCTTGAGGGTTTTTCTGTGTCATGGATATGAGCAGTTCTGCCAGTCTTTGATCGCAGTTCTTTGGAAGTTTGATAGGAGGTATTGTATCATTACTGGATCTGTACGCCAACAGTCCAGAGAGATCCCACGCTGAAGATCCATCATTCCATAATTCTAACAAGGCGCACCTATAAACAAAAACAAGAGCATTTTAATAATTCTTCGAGTTTCTATAGCTATGCGGTGATCCCTTGCTACTTTGTGAATTCAGTGGGTAGTTTGAAGTTAAAAAAAATACCACAATATCGGTAGCCATATTGCAGAAAGCAATGATGTTTAATTGTAATGTGCAAACAAAACAGTTATCTACATGAAGTAATTCAAATTCCATGGGTAGTCTACTTAGAAAAAGCATGCTATTGGTTCTTAACCATAAAAAAGCAGACGTCAACAGCTTTATCACTGTAGACTCAGAAAAAGATCTCATTTAGATTACGAAGACTTATAAAGGAAGAATAGAATAAAGACAATCGTTTTCTGAATATTTTGACTTGAAAATGAAGTTGACTTTTTGTAAACAGTTCTTTGGACTTTGAAGGGGCAAAACTTTTTTAAGCCACTTTTTGGAATATAAATTTATTTTTTCTGAATATGCATAGATGTGAGAAAAAAAACAAAATTTAGTTGGATTTGATTGGTAAATAAAAAATGATAAAGGACAACAGGTAACATTCAAAGTTAAATAGGAAAGTAATTAATTTTTATGCAAATTCGAATTCAATATTCTTAGTCAGGACAGGACAAAGTCTATAGGGAAAGTTAGAAATATATAAAATGGATGTTTTAAATCCAAAAACTTACCCAGCAGCGAATATGTCCATACTTGGAACTAAATCTCCCGCCTTACAAGGAGATTCATTCAGTAACAGCCCCCCTCCATGCTTGTCATCCGCCACCTTCCCAATATTATCTAAGCCAAGTGTTTTGACAAATCTTTCTGGTGCAATGTAACATAACCTTCTGCGTGATGTGTCAAAGAAATAATTATAATCGGCAGGATTATCTTCAGGTAAAAAGGTTGGTTTGAATGAAGCAAAATCAGCTAGTAGTACCCAATTCCACGACGTCAACATTATGTTCTCCAGCTAGAAGAAAATATTGAGTTTTTTTTTCAATATTTGCAGTAGAAGAGCAAAAATTTATCAAAATTTGATGTTACTAACTATTTATAGTGACGATTTTAATTTACTCATCAAGATCATAATGATCGGCACCAATATCATGTTGTAATTTATCTTAATAATCTTAGAGAAGAACCATAGACCAATTCGGAGTCAATGACAATAATTAAATAAACTTAAATCAAAATTAAATACAAGACATGACCAGAGATTTTGTATATAACTACCGACCTCGGTAGCCTAGTAGTACTAGCGTGGACTTCAGGGGTCCCGGGTTCGATTCCCGGCCGGGTCAGAGTTTTTCTAAGTGTTTTTTCACTTGAAATTTCTACACGGTGTTGGCCTGTCTCAGATTGGACGGGACCGGTTGACTGGAAAAAATTGCCTCGGGCAATAAATTCCACCGGCTATACTGACACATTTGTATAGAAAAGTGTTATATTATTATTATATTATATTAGAAGCCCTCAATAATGAGGAAAAACAAAGATGATGATGACATAGACGGAGTATTCCTATATTTTTAGTTCAACGACTTAAAAAGCAATAAAGAACATATTTAGAGTTCACTCCACTAGGAAACATAAACACTTTTTGCCAAAAAAACAGTCAAAGGTTTAAATATTTGGGCTTTACTTTTGAATGAAAGTTGGTTTTTTAAGTTTTGCATAGAATTCTGAGGACATAACCAACTATTGTCTATGCTTATTGTAGTATAGTTACCTTTATATCTCCATGACAAATTCCTAATTTGTGACATTGATGTAAAGCATAAAGAACTTGAAATGTTATCCATTTCTTCTCTAAATGGGTGAGAAATGGTCTTGTGGATATTCGATCGTACAAACTAAACTTCACATACTCTCTCATGATCATAACAGCCTTCTCCGTCACCTGAAATTAAAGTTTATTCAATCTGTTGAACTCGAAAAAAAAATTTGCCTGCAGAAAACATTTCAATAAAGATTTCTCACAATCACTTACCACCACTTTTTGAAAAGGCAAGCAATTAAAAGCAGATGCTAAATGTGTCCTAATGTATTCAAGTCTCTCTCGATGTACACCAAGTGGTAGCGAAGGATCCTGTATAGCAAATACTTTGACAACGACAAGTCCTTCCTGCGACTTAGCCCGCGCCACCTTAAAGAATCTGGTGGAACCCAAGCTAAAAAATGAGGTATAAAGAATAAACAATTAGACAGGGGGTTATTCCGTAGAGCATAAACTATGAGAATGATGCTTAATTGAATATAAGGATGAAAAAGAAGCTACCTTTGATCAAATGTGAGTCCATGATGATCAGCAACAGTGAGATAATGCTCTACAGGTAATATTTCGGATGGTACAACACTCACTATTTGATTACCCATTTTAACTTAACCTTTCCAACATTGATTGTTTACAATTTAAGATAATAATTGTAATGTTTTACATACAACATCCGACAATAACAGACACACAGTGAAACCTTTTTTTGTTGATGCCAACGTCAACAAAACAAAAACGCATTAAAATATGTACATTATGAATCAAACAACATAATAAGCTTCTAGAAGAGAAATCACAGTAGAATCACAAATTATTAATAGATTATTACATTCATTATCTGGAAATGATACTTAAATATTTGATTATTTACTTTTGATTTTACAGTTTATTGTCATATGTTTGATTTTCTCTTTTCTATGATAATAACCATAGATAATACAATTGATAATGGTACCCATATACGGGCAAACGACTCACATTTGCTCACATTGTTAGTCAATGATTTTTTAACATAATATTAATTGTTTGAGATCGTGGTTAGACCTTTCATTTGTTTCATATTTTTACAATAAAGACTTAATAATACAAGACTCTATGTAGATATAGTTTTTTTTTACAAAGTGAAACAGTTTTCATAATTTATTTATGTACATATTATGTTTTATAAAACTATGAAACATAATATTACTCATGTGAGATCAATAAATGCAATGTTTGTTTGATATTCTTATTCCTTATTTCATTCGTGATTACAAACCCGAGGCGAACTAAAAAAAAATCTTTTTTAGTTATCATTCGAAGGATTGTTTTCTATGGCGTAATTGTCAAAATTGAAACGTCAAAAGTGTCTTCCTCGAAAACATCAAAAATAGATTTTGAGAAAAGGAGGAAAGGGTTGTGGGGTTTTTTGTACAATTTCAGATTTATTTTCCTGAAATATATAATGTCCTTATTACAGTGTTTACCGTATCAAGTGTACGATGAATTAGTTCGTAGTACAGATGGTTGGGCCTTGAGAGTCGCAAAGTTAAAAAATCTGAAGTAATTATTCTTTTTAATTTTTCCTTATACTTTTTCCTCAATTCTTTATTCACTAACAGCCATTAATGAGTATTTAGACGTGCGAATTAGTAAAAAATATATTATCAAAGCATAATAGCGATATAATCCTGCAAAACATTATACAGTATTTGTTTAATACATAATGCATTTTCATACTCTTTTGCAAATAACTTTTTATATTTTTCTCTCTCTTATTAGATATTTTGTGAGTTAGCTAAGATATATTAATTTGAGTGTTAAAATTAAATACTCTTCTTAGAAACAAAAAGAAATGAAAACTGCTGTTTAAACACATTGTTATCTTTATACCAAGTATATTATGTATCAGTACCTACCTATTTTTAACAAGAAACTATTCTCAAATTTTCCACTTTGATGTCCATAAAGGAGAAAACAAATAGAACCATCAATTTATTTTGTTTGTCAATCAATTGCAAAGATTTGATTTTTGGTTGAAAGTTAGTTGCTACAATTGGGTGTCATCTACCTTAAGTAGCACACAGTTATAAAAACCCTCATTTGAATCAAAGTATGATTGTATGTATAACCGCATTTGTGTTTCAGAAATATTCCTGAAAAAGATGCCGCAAAACATGTTATCAACACATTAGATCGTCGAGGATATTCATTGGCTAGATTTTACAAACTACTAGATGAATGTAAAGTTATTAGGTTAACAACAAATCCATCGCCACTCGGAAATAATTCACGAACTTCGCACCAAGTGACACGAAAAGAATCACAGGCTGTTTTGAAAGTAGCAATATTAGTTGGTAATACCACTTATGAAAATTGGACAGATCTTGTGACACCTGTAACGGATTGTCAAGTTCTTGGTGAAATATTGAAGTCAATGGGTTTTATTGTAATAATCATGTTGAATGTAAATACTAATAATTTCAAAAGGTGTATTTTAAACATATGCGACGTCGTCCCGGAAAAATCATACTGTAAGTTCCCTAATCATTTGTGTTGAAATAATTTCTACTAATTATTTGTGTCTCTGTAGCTAAAACATTGAATAAATATTTCAGTGTTTGTTTATTTTGCTGGTCATGGATTTGAGTTGAGTGGAGCTAAATATATGCTAGGCATAGAATGTCCATCAGAGAAATACACAGTACAGAACGGTTTATCGGAAAATTTCATCATGAAACACGCTTTTGATTCTAATCCAGAATTATTTATACTACTTTTGGATATGTGTCGAAAACCTCCTGATGAGTAAGTACTTTTAAATCATTTCAATACCTTAATTCTTTAAAATGTATTGTTTATGATAAACTAGCTTACCCGACAGACGTTGTCCTGTGGACCCTTTGGTCCTCACCAGAGGCGGCCCATTCATTTTGCACTGCGCCTCCAGAAACAAAAAAAAACTAACTAAATAATAACATTAAAATATTAATTCTAAAACGTCCATATTTCATTTGTATTCAAAGCTCAGACGGGATTAACTCGAGAATCTAATTATATGCGCTCATTTTGGCTGACTTTGTATGAAAAATTACTAAAACGCCAGAAACGTAGGAGTAAGTGAAATGGGCTACTGTAAGAATGGACAATTACATATGCGAGATGAGAAGGTGCAGGTGCAGAAGACAATAATTTTTTTGTTAGATTATTTCAAAGATGGCGTCTCATCATATTCGTTCCATACAAACTTTAATATCATATTTCATATTATTTCTTATCCATTTTTCAACTTTTTATTAGTTATTCTGTTATCCGGAGCGGAGAAGAATCCAATAAATCACACATCGCAAGAATTTGTTGAGCCAATCTCGAGTTTATAAGTGTTCGCACTAACCTGACTTTAATTTATAATAGATATTTATAAATTTATTCTTAAATTTTATACTGCTAGAATAACTATATGACACCTTATTATTATGTTTCCTAACCATGTGAAATAAGCCTTTATCTTTAGGGAGTAAACCACCAGTGTAGGGTCCTCAAAATTGTATTTACAAATTCAGCATGATCCTCGTATCACAAAACTCAAAAATAATGTTACATACCTTTGTGGATACAATTTTTTTTTTTTTTATTAATTAAAAAATATATACAAGTACAAAACATATAGGTACATTAACAAATATATCAAATGAAAAAGTCAATTTTATATGCCCCATTTGAAGTTAGAAACTTGTGTATGGGGCAATTAAAAAAAAACTTAAATGGATAGAGCAATTATTTACAAACAAATCTACAGCAAATTAGAATAAAATAGGTGAAATCAAATATAAGCAATTTAAAATTATTCCTTACACACATACCGATAATAAGTAAAAGATTTTTTTTTTTTATATTTAAAAAAAAAAAAATTATTAAATTTTTTTTTTTCTCTCAATATTTTAAATTTTTTATATTTTCTTTTAGCACTCGGAAAACCTATTTTTTTAGTAGGTATATCATGTTTGTCTTGCATAAAATATTCAAAACAGTTTAAAAACTTTTCTTGAACAAGGTTCACGTGTAAAGTAAGCATAGATATGATCGATAGATATGTTCCAAGTCTTCTGTGTTAATGGTGGAGATTGTGTCTATCTATAAAAAATCTGTTATATAAATTTTATTAGTTGTAGGTAAATATGCTTTTGATAATAAAACAATAAATTATTTTTCAAATTTCAGACATTTGAATCCTGAAATATACGCCAATGTGCCACCTAACGAAGAATTCCATCATGTGGCTAATTTAATAATTGGTTATGCGACCTCGCCATATATGCCGTCTTATGAGAAATTATGTTGCAAATCAACCATGTCTCAGTCACAGCACATTAGTTGCGAAATAGCTCCCAATAAATCTGGATATTTCACCACGTCAAACAATATTTCGGAATCTCACCATAGAAATAATAAAAGCCCCACTGATATGAAAATCAAAGAAGAAAAGAATCTGACTGGAGTTAGTTTGTATGTCAGCCATTTAAGTCGGCATTTGAAGAAGGAGGAAGATTTCTTAAAAATATTACAAATGGTTCATAAAGGTAACGCCAAAAATCATTTAAACTCTTCATTTATTTGAATTAATCCTCCCTAATGGCCTTCACTTGGCTTATTCAATCCCTTTCATAATGGGGTAATATCATTCCGAAAAATGTATATGCACATCAGCATTTTTTGATTTCATCTATAAAACTTTCCTTTCTATCATTTTTTAGTGCAATTGTCTCTGATTTAATGCCAATACCAGTTGACTTAACCATCACCATCGCTACAAATCTTTTACTTCTATTTCAAAGCTCACGCCTTTTTACTAGAAACTTAGATTCTTCAAAAAGTGATAGTTAAAAGTCATTCTAATATGAATTAATTTTAGATTTTGCTAATGACGAATGTGAACAACCTCTACTTCAGAAACCACAGAAACTGGATAACGTTGCTACCTCTTTTTACCTCACACATCCTGCTGCAGGTAAGTACAGACCGTTACTTCTGACTTAGTTTACTTGACATTTATTTAACACTGATCATTAGCTTCAGTTATCATTTAGATAGCAATTGTTCTTCCATTGGCGGAATCGGCTTTCTACTTGTTCTTACCTATATACAACTTTTGATAGTGACTGTCACTATCTTGTTGTTACTTTGAGCATTGATGTTTTAATCCATTATGGAAAAACGCTGGCAAATCAATTGTCTGTCTTTGAGTAAACATTTTATTATTATTTAAAGTAAAGATAAAAAGCGAGCCGCTTATAGCTGGTGTGCCCATATCTAGCTTGCACTTTTAATTATCCTTCAAATATTCGTCTAATCTATTTTTGAACACTCACACTCAAAGGGTTAACAATGTCGTCAGGCACACTGTTCCACACCTAATGTATTTTGTACAAAAATTATTTAACAATGACTTTTTTCAGAAATATAATGTTAATAAATTATTTTATTTTGGAACATTAACTTTGCCTTCACTCAATGGCACCAAGGCAACTCTCAGTACTTACAAAATATCTTGCAGATAAATACATTGCGCGCAATATTTTGTCAAACAAAGATGAAATTTCACTCTCTTATCATCTCAGTTGTGAAATATGTCATACTTCACCAAATCACAGAGATTATCACCAGTCTCTTACATCTTACTGCAAAAAAGTGTGTTAAAATTCGAAAGTGTCTGAATGGGTTAATGTAGGCGTCCCTAGCATCAACCTCGAGACGAACTCTCTACTCAAAATACATTGATAATATCGTATAATATGTGTAATTCAACATAAAACTCAAAGATTGTCTTGTCAATGATTTCAGGTGATCCGGCATCGAAGAGAAGAATTGAAAGTGTAGTAAGAAATCTCTCTACCGTGGGCATATCGATATGCATTATGTAGTTCCACTGTGTGATAGTACCTACATACTCCGTATTAAATCATTTCTTAATATTATCGTACCTGAAGATGTGACATCTTGGTTTATGAAACCGGTTGTGAAAATATAAACAGAAAAATGATTTTTTTTTGTGATATTTTTTTTGTAAAACTATTAAGTATATCAATAGAAGTTACTTTATTTTAGTTATTTTTGTTATTATTGATATTTGCATTCTAGGCAGATTTCAAGTAGAAATTGTGAATCGTTACATAGTTTAAAACTATAGAGATTTTTTATAGTTTGTACATTTAGATTTTTTTATCGTCTTATAAACATTACAATTATTCTTGCATTTACTTTATGCTATACATACTTTGTATTTCTTATGACAAACAATTTTATTAAAATAAATCCACTATGCTTATTCTAATAGTGTTGAATTTCTATATATTTTATTTATTGATATTTTAATTCTTAATGCTATATTATTGTTATTTATAAAATATGTGTTAGACATATTCTCACGTGTATGTATGTCGGTTGTAAACTGTACTATTTTTAAGAATTTATGTAATTTTTCAATACACAGATTTAATTTTTGTGTTCAAATCTATTTTGCATGGAAAATAAAACTTTCGTTCCATTTATCTTTTAGTATGTATAATGTAGAGATGCTAAGATCTTTTCTACGTTGGATTCAATCTAAAATTACAATAAAAAGGCCATTTAAAAAAGAAATGGAAACAATGTGACAATGGCCTCCTTCCATTTAAGAATTTTACAGTTAACCACAACCTCCCTAAGAAATAAGAACAAATTTCCACGAAAGATTCCAATACCCTGGATCTGTGAAATTTAGAAATTGGAATAATCTTTCTTCTGTTATTAAATTTTATTGCATTTAAAATATGTGAAAGTGATAAATATATAAAATTGTGAAAATTTGATATTGTCTGTTATATTGTTTAATCGTAAATGTTATTTTTGTTGCGTAGCTTAAAAAACAAACTATTAAATATACAAGACCACCAAACTGACGTTGAAATCCTAAAACAACCCAAAGTCTCATCTTTTGTGACTGTAATTTTTTTACTATTTTTATAACATGAATTTTAGCTCAACCAACTGAAAAAATCGTGCAAAGATAAGTCTTTCTTTAGGTAATTATGCGTAATAATAAACATTACATTCATTTCAATATCAAAGTCTAGTACAAAACAAGTGGTTAAGAGATGTCAACACGCGGAAACATGAATACCTTCGCCTAAACTGGAATTTAGCACGAGTCGATTTTTTAACAGAAATTAAATGATCTAAAATATTCATTATGTTCTGGCTACAGTAAAAAAAAATAATTTCAATGTTGATGATAAAGTTGATTTTTTCACTTATGATCAAAATTTAATTATTTTGTATGCTCAAAATTTCGAATCCCAAGTGAATCCTTTTAAAACCTATGTCTTAACCGAAATTTTTATGGCTTTTGAATTTCTGCATAACTATGGAATAATAATAATAATATAACACTTCTATACAAAGGTGTCAGTATAGCCGGTGGAACTTATTGCCTGAGGCAATTTTTTCCAGTCAACCGGTCTCGTCCAATCTGAGACAGGCCAAACCCGGGTAGAAATTTCAAGTGAAAAAACACTTAGAAAAACTCTGACCCGACCGGGAATCGAACCCGGGACCTCGGATCTGAAGTCCATGCTAGTACAACTAGGCTACCGAGGTCGGTAATAAAATCGGTAAATAATTCGTCTGCTCTTAAGAATATTTTGAAATCTTTTTTTATGAAATTTTAATTTTACTCAATCGACGAACAGTTTACGGTGAGACAGTTTTATTTGTATGTATGGACAATGAATGTATGTATTGCTGTTGTATATATTTACTGTACATATTATCACATCCTTCTTTCAGCTCTTAAATTTATTTGTATACCTACTATGAATCATTGATATTAAATATTATGTGTTTTTTTAAATCTTTATTCTCATTTTCAAAACCCTTCTGTCTAAAAAAAACAGAATAATCACAATAAAGTTTTCGTATGTATATGCAGATTCCGTGTTGATTTGCGCTGGAGTCTCTTCACAGATATCCTCAATTGATCTATTACCTGGCATTTGAATATCTTTTCCATGGGTCTGATATCATCACTCAACGTACCTAGTAGAGATGTCTAAAGCCCACCATTCAAGATCACTACAAATGGATGCAATTCCGGTTGTAATTGTTTTACCACACAGAGTGTGAATGTTTGTGTTGGAGTAATGGACGATTGGCTTGACGTTATTGGCTTTTGGACAGATTGGATATCCAACTCATATCCTATCGCTGTGGTGGGTGGGCTTTAGAAAAGATGAATGGATCTTGTTTCTTCGGTGGACGCTGTAATCTTTTAATGCCTGCGACTTATTTACATTTGTTTCCATTGTATATATGAAGTCGTCGGCATAAAAGTAAAGGATGAAAAAAAAACAAATGAAATTAAAAATAACATTCTATTAACCAATACACAAACATCCAATAATGAATGTAGTTGCTTCCTAGTTTAGTTTACAACATTTGCACATTGAATTTGTTCCACTATTTATTGGATTTCTAGTCTACTCAATAAATATTTTAATTTTGTGTTCAACAGTGTTCTTAGGGACCGTCCATTAATCACAATCAAAAGGGGGGAGGTGGTTCTGGAGAAAAATCTCGTACACAGAGTGGGGCCTAGTAAGAAAATCACTTGCATTTATTTTTTGTGATGAATTTAAAGGAAGGGGGGTATTCTGACACATCACCAAGGGGAGGGGGGGGAAGGCAAAGGTTTAAAAAAAAATCACGTGATTAATGGACGGCCCCTTATGTTTATTTGAATCTCTTACACATGTTTTGTTTTGAGGTTAATTTTTTTTCAATCTAATTACCTATTTAGGAAAATAAATTTACTAAATGCATTGAATAATTTTATTTACTATCACACAGCATCGCCTAAAGTGTGTTTATGAAAAGGAAGCTGTTTTAGGCATCCTTGTACGAAACAGCAAGATTGTTGTATTTTCAAAAGTTTCAAGAGAACACAATAAAAAAAGTTTATTATTTGCTATCCCACTCGCCATAACAAGATGGAAATAAACAAGAAACGTTGGAATAAGCACAGCTCTGCTTTATTACTTCATGACATTAAATTTTGTCATTTTTGTTTCGATTCTGATTGCATATTAATTCAATGACTAGAGGTGATTTTATTTTTAGATTTGAAAAAATTTATTAATGAATAAAGTTAAACAACTTGTGTCAAGATGTAATGATTAACAAAAATTTTAGATAGGAACTTGAAAATTTCCACCATGAATGCAAATTCAATTTATAACTTTTATATCCTATGTAATATTATTTATTAAACTGTGGATCGATTCTGTTCATCGCTATGATTGATGTCAGGTTATCGTTTGAAATTACATCCAATCTTAAAGCGTGTTATTTTTTCATAGGGTTGATAGACGGTGGCATGCCAACAGCATCTTCCATCTTAAAGTGATTTACAATATTAACAATCCAACCGGAATCCTCACCATTCGACCCATATTCTCTGAGAAACCTATAGTTCAATACATATAATTTGTCTTTGTACGGTGGATTGGAACTAAAAAGAAAAAAAAATGTTAAAACTTTCTTTCATTTTATGATAATTTAAAGGGTTCTTAAAATTAATTTTAAACTTCTCTATAAAGATGAACTTACAGCCGGTTTCATAAAAAATAAAGGAGACTATAAACTCCCTTTTAAAAATAACGGGTTTCATAACAACAAAACGACATTTAAAACCGACTTTTAGCTAAAGTACCGTTATTGATTGTTATTTTTAGTCAATGTCGACTTTAGGTAGTTCAAATTTTTACCACCGGAATTCATAGAAAATTTCGTGGCGCTTTCTCTGTCACAAAGATAAACATTTTGTATGCGTTGACACTGTGGACAAAAATAGGGCGGAAAACATAGCAAAACGGGAAGAATATTATTGTTTACAGATTTCGTTTACTAATTCATAAACCATAATAATAAATTAACACAAAAAAACAGCACTTTGATGCTCTATTGAGAAATGAAATTGACAGATCAACAGAAATTCCGCAAAAATATTAGTAAACAACCTATGTTTTCCATAGATTTCCATGGTAACACTACCAACTTTAAAATATTTTTTTGTCATTTCAAATTTTAGCTGGAATATTTATTATGAAACGCGTCAGCTTAAAGGGGTCTTTAAATTTTAAAAGGAACTTTAACTAAAGTGTTCTTTTAAAGCTTTTTATGAAACCGGCTGTTAATCTTTTTAAGTTAACCTGCCCCATCCAATCTGAGAAAGGATGATAGAAATTTCAAGTGAAAAACTCTGACACGACCGGGAATCAAACCCAGAACCTCTTTATCATAAGTAGGCACCCAGGCAACCGAGGTTGGTTTTTTTTATTTTTTCGATTATATCTTGCTGTCATATTTAGGAGTCTCCTGGAATTTTCTTACTGGAAAGGTTGAAGTAGCAAGGGCTCGAACCTATGATTTAGTGTCTTATCTAAAACTGTATTGGAAACAATAAGTCAGAGTTTTAGGAGTCATGTTCATGTACAATAATCACCTGATAGGAAAATCTCCAGGAGTCATGTTTTTTGTATCCTGTAAGCCTCTAAACACATGGTAGACCATTGTGATTTCTACACTTTTACTATCGTTGTTGTCGTTGTCAAACATAAGTCCAACCTGAAAATTAATATCAAATAAGATCCAAAAAGAATTTCTAAAAAAAAATGATGAGACAAACATAGAATTATATGTACTATGTAATAGAAACGGTATTCGGAACAAACATCTTAAAATTCTGTGTCTTATTTTTGTTATCAGGTACTGAGGTGAAGGGACATTGATGAGAACGAGAAGTGGTACAAACAGTTTGAAATTAGTAATAAATATTAATGTGCTAGGGAAATGTATTATCTCTTCCCTTTAAAGTATTATGACAAGCAGGAATCTTTGTCATTATTATTGTAGAGAGTTATTTTTGGTGGCCTAGCAGTTGCGCTGCCGGCTTTTGTACTGGAGGTTGTGGGTTCGGTCCGAGGGTGTCAAACAAGAAATCAATAGCATACTGTGCAAGAGTCAAAGGGTGTATTTGTGTTCATTTCGAGTTAGCATAGCACAATATACATATTTTTACAAAATACACAGTTTCTATGAAAATTAACCTAATTTCAATTTACATTCATACCTCGTAGGGAAATTGGAAGTAAATATCGTCAATGTCAAAAAGCAGCTCTTGCTTTTGTGATAAGGTAAATTGACTAAGATTTCTCTCAAGTTCATCATATGCACCTGACGAAACTAGCATTTTTAAAGTGCTTAGATCACCCGAACCCATCGCTTTTGAAATCGCCTGAAATAAAAATAAAAAAAAAGTTTTAATCGGATTCAGTGTTCAAATTAAGTTTATACTTGTTGTTTAACGAATTTGTAATGAAATAAAACTGGTTCCACTTTGCTATTGAACCTCTAAGTCCATGTTGAAATGGCATCTTGGCCTGATATCAAACTATAGCCTTAGTGGCCTTCAGTTAACCCACTCAAAGATATACAGAGACAAGAACAGCTTGACACTGCTCTTGATATATGGGAGCGTCCATTAATCACGTGAGCCCAAAAGGGGGAGGGGGGGGGTCTGGAAAAAAATCACGAAAGATCACGCAGGGGGAGGGGGGGGTCTAGTGAGAAAATCATGTGTATTTATTTTTCTGATAAATTTGAAGAAAAACAGTCATTTTAAAAATTGACAAAAATTTAAATCATAAGTTTCGTAATTCTTTGTACTAAAAAAGTACACGTGATTTTCGGAGGGGGGGGGGTTCCTGAAACATCACCAAATATCACCAGGGGGGAGGGGGGTCTAAAAAGTTGCAAAAAAAATCACGTGATTAATGGACGCCCCCTATTATGGTCTATGGTCTTTTATTAATGTTAATTAATACAATTAAAAAGGAATTCCAAACTTATGGGATACTTTAGTGGTATAAAGAGTCAAATATATCAACTAGGGGCTCTAATTTTTTACCTTAAAGGGATATTCGAATTCAAAAATATTTTGTTGAATAGTTTTCCATAATAATGAAAATAATAAAGCAATACATACACAAAAACTACTTATATTATTTATAATAGAGAGATCTGTGTATCACAATATTTATTTACGGCCTGTTGGGCCTTTTAAGATTTAACAAACTATAACACAATATAATAATCATAACAAAATAATAAACCAACATAATTTGACAAATGAATAATATATACACTACTCAGTGTTTTTGGGCAAATTCGAGCCAAAAAAGAAAGTAAATATTTAGCAATGTAATACCAGTATCTGATAAAAGATAGAACTATATAATTGCCGATAGACTTGAATAAATCCTTACCATTACAGCTTGTTTGGACCCTTGTATAAATGTTTTGATGTGGAAATCTCTATCGATCCGCGGGGTAATTATAAGGTTGCAAGTTAACCAATTTCTGACAGATTTAAATACCGATGGCCAAATTCTATAAGGGAACTCCATTAGGGTTGGATATTTATCACTGGTGTTTTCACAATACCGCCTTTTATGGACATTGTTTACACCTATGGAGGTTATACCAAAATCTGTAACTTTTATTGAATTCAACGAAACAATACGACTACAAAATGTACTCAACTTAGCAGGTTTGTGTAAATTACACAAAATTAACCTATTCAACGATTGCATATTCTTTACGTTAATTCAAATTCTGAGTTTTTCTTAAATAAAATAAAACTTTTCACATATAGCACTCTATTTCATAAACATGACATTTCTTTACAATGTTGCCATTGCACTAAATATTTTGTTAACGTCATAATAAAATGAATTTTCGTGTTTTTTTTTCTACATTGAAAAATGGTGAATGAAATGGGAATCAACATTAATAAATAGGTAGGTATTTAATTTTGTCTCGATGAAGTATTTTTTATAATATTTCAAAACTCAAATACTCTAAAATATTCTGTCTCTCTGGCATCTAAATGTTAATTTACTAACTTTTTTATTCCTTTAAGCTTTAAAATGAAAAAAGTTGTTAATTAACCTTGGTATTGGTGGCATTTCAGCAGTTTCATTTAGGTGCCAGGCAAAATATTTTCGATTCTCTGATGGGAAAATGTAATAAGTAAGTATGTACTCAAACTCTGGTCCAAATAAACGTGGATAGTTACAAAGTATACTTTTGACAACTTTCACACTAAGCAAAGCTTGTGTTGTGGAAGTTAGCGAGGGAGTATTATTGTAATCAATGTTTTGAAAAGGTCTGATACCAGGCTGCTGTTTGCAAGGTTTGAGAATCAACTTTTGGTACATTTGGTGAACATTTATGTAATACTTATTCAACCGTCCACAAGCACCTGGGCCAAGCAATGTTTTCTCAAACAATTTTGTTTATTCCTTCCTTGACTTTAGACAAATTGTTTAAACAATTGTATACTGGAAATAAAATACGCACCAAGTACCAAAAAATTCATTTTGAGATAATCAAATAAAAGAAATAAAACTGATTTTTCTCCCATATAGACTGAGTACCATGATGATTTTTTGATCTGTTTTTTATGCCTTTAGATCATGGATATGGACTAAGTGCAACATTTAGAGTCAGACTATTGGCAATGGTTTATAGAACATTAACCCATACTCAACTCATATTTTTCATTTTTGGTACTTAGTGCGTATTTTATTTCCAGTATACAATTATCGAATCACAGTGCCCACTATTTCCACTTTCACAACACAAGCTTTGCTTTATGTGAAAAATGTCGAAAATGTATGTGTTCACTTCGGTTATGCCCAGATTCACTTTTCTAAAACAGAAACTTAATGCTTTAGATGGATGATTGTATGTGTCATAGGGATGATGATAGGAAAAAGGTATGTGACCTGTGTAGAAATATCAAAACAATCTATGGTGAAAATTTTATTTCAACCGTTTCATAAATTACAATGAATTTTTTTATTATAATCACAAATAGAGACTACATCCAAATAACATAGTAAGATAAGAAATGCACTTTTTTAACAGATTATAAATAGAATAGTTTTAGTTGAATTTTTTTCTCCTTGGTCCTTTGTATTCCTTATCAAACTGTAAATCTCTGTGGATGTGTCTGAAATGACTCTTCATATTGGATAGCTGATTGAAGGCCTTGGGGCAACAAGGGCACTTATAAGGAGTCTCTCCGGTATGCAGTCTCTCATGATCCCTGAGACTTCTCGTCATGGAGAAACGAGCCTCGCAAAATTTACACTGATACGGTTTTTCCCCCGAGTGCGTTCTGAAATGTATATTCAAGCTGCTCTTGAAAATGAATTTTTGTGGACACTCCGAGCATTCAAACTCTTTTACACCAGAATGAACCCTCATGTGGGCCTGAAAAAAAAAGAGTTAGGTAATATTTATCAATAAAATTAACAAATTGAAAATGCATTTCTGTGTAGAATTATTTAAATTGCTCTATGAATATTAATTGTCAAAGTCTGTAGAATTGTGGGACAACATCATGGCAAGTTGATGGGTGGCCAGCTAATGGATTCAGTATAACAGTATAACGTCAGACGTAAACACTATCGGGTACGGGTATGACATGAATACGTCCTCGAAAATAATGTTGCGCCCTGGAATGGGCGGGACATTTTAGAACAACTATAATAATACATCATTCATACGGGTCTCGACATGAATTTAATACGTGGATGGAGTCAGTTTCATTTCGCTGTTGCGAGCGGTGGGTTGTGTTGTGTGACCAGTGACGGGTACGTACTTATACTTACTTACGTATTTTTTTTATTTCTTTATTTAAATACATACAATGGCTATAAAAATATTTCCTATTATATATTATTTGTATGTCCAACCTTTTATTTAGAAATTATCTTTATTTCAGTGTCCATCAAAATGAATGAGAGCGATATCAGCGATGATGAATTCAATGTACCGGCAAGCAATTTTGTTTTTCCATTGTATTTTATAAATATCCATAAACGATAAAATATATATTTCATAGTTTTTTTATTTATTTTAAGTATAAATAAAAAAAAACAGTAATATGAAAATATGACGTTCTCCGGGTGTGACGTGTTGACACGTCCTAGTGAAAGAATACGCGCCCGTTACATGTTGCGTAATTAGAATGGGAGCTCCCCAGTTAACAGGTTAAATGTTTAACAATATTTTATACATTATACACCTGTAATTGTGATTTACAAACAGTTCCTACAAACAGTTCTATGAGTACACCGCCTATGTGCGTGACGTCAGAGCTCCTGCATTCCAGCCTGTCAATACAAATGAGAGACACAGCAAACGCGACGGTCTCAGTCAATACAGGTAGAGTCATAATAAACAGTTTCTATCGTACCTTTACACTATTTTTGCTCGCCAAAATCCTTCCACATATATCGCATGTTATTTTGATTGGTTTCTCGTGCTTGGATATGATGTGCCTTTTGAGATCTGATCTAGTTTTGAATGTCTTGGGACAATTGTTACACATGAAGTCTCGGCTCTGCGAGTGAGTGGAAGAGTGAAGTTTTAAATGGGAATTGGTACGAAATGGTTTGTTGCATATTGAACACAGGAAAGGTTTCTCCGAGTCGTGGGTTCTGATATGAGCCGACACTGATGATTTGCCTGGAACATTAAAAAATATCTCCATAATTTACAGTCTCAAATCACTTCATAAATATAATATAAATTAATCCGAATTCAGGAAAAATGCAGTAGAGGTAATAGCCTACAAAGGATATGTGAAAGTTCCCGCAGTTCGTTCGCCGACTTCGTACTAAAAGTCATGGGTTCGATCTCAGGTGCAAACTATCTTTCTTTTTTACAATACAAGCTTTAAGTATCTTACTGTGATAGAGTGTATATGTACTGTGTTCACTTTGATTGAGCACAGCACATATATTTATACAAAATACACTTTTTAGGAAAATTCAAAACGCTACCTTATCTATCTTTAGAATAGCATCTTTGTTTATTGAAACAGAGGTAACGGTACAATAGTAACCATGGGTAATTGATAGGTAGCATCTGACCAATTACTAAGGCATGTTATTGAAACTGGCCGTTAGCTGATGTTTGTTGAGATATCAAGTTCTAGAGACACAATATGAGAAAAGGAACAGAAGTATGTAGACAAGACACTAATTCAATTCAAAGCTACCATATTTTACCTGACTTATCACATATAAAAATGGAATAGGTACTTGCCTGTAAATATCTTTCCACATATTGGGCAAAGTTTACTTTTGATTTTTTCACGTTTTCTAGATCTTCGTGTTTTCTTTTTTATTTTGTTATCTAGTTCTTTGGGTATAGCTTCATGTTTAACTTTATCAAACAATTCATTGCACACTGTTGAACTCCTTGTTTTAGGTTTTCTGTCAGCAAAGGTTTCCTCAGGCATGGGCTCTAGTTTCAACTCGCCATACTCAATGTGAGATGAACTACTGTCTTCACAAACATAATCTATTTCCGTTTTAATAGCAGAACCATTATTTATTAACCTATTGCGTAGTTCTCCATCACTTTCAATACATTTTTGCCTGAATTCTTCGCATACAATTAAAGTATTAACACAAGCTTGACAAATTTCTTGGGGTAATTCATCATTTGGTGCGATCTAAAATGAAACAACTTTGTAAAAGGAAAGTATAAAGCTCAAAAGACAAAAATGCATAGGAGCTGTTTGACAATTTTTAGGTATTTGTATAACATCTGTCTATAATAACTAAACACAGACCCATAGATCTGGCTGGAGGAGAGTGGGGCAAAATCGACTATGCGCTTTTCAAAACTCAATTTCTACCCTTTCCCTCCAAATGTCACTAAGTCATCTCCAAATTTAGTGTAGACATTGGCCTACTCTCCCCCAACAGGTATACGGTTCGGTGTTAAGTATTATATAAGTTCACAGCTTGCCTTAACTGCCTACCTAAAATTGTGGAACAGCTTTCGAACTAGCAGAAATTTCATAAAAATACCGCTACGAGTTATGGTAAAATACTTTTGAATCCAACAAGATTCTAACTAGACATATACCTCCCCCCATATTATTTATAATAAGTTTGTATCAAGCTTACTGAGATAGAGCAGAATTCCATGAGAGTTTTTAACATATTAGTTTCAGATGTGAATATGTTGATACAGGCGTCAGTTGATAGACAAAGACGGCATATATTTTCTTCCTTTAGATCATCTTTAATCTCATTTTGATTTAATTTAACAGCCATTGTCCTAAGATTTTTAAAATAATTATATTAATTCCGGGACAACAACAATAACAATCTCATGAATATAACAAAACTGACATTTAATAACAAACGAACGGTTATCAACACTACTTATTATAGTACTTATTCTATGCTTATCAATGAATGACGTTATCAATCACAGTTGTTGTTTTTTATCTGTGAATTATAAGGATAAGAATTGAACACGTAGAAAGCTGTTTCCGACCCGCGCCGACCAGCGCAAAGAATGTTTCTATTTTGAATGGTAACACGCATAGCAAAAGCAGGAACCCGCTTTCCGGCATGTCCGTTAAAATGCACTGAAACCATAGACAACGTTCTTCTTTGCACAGGTCGGCGCGGGTCGGAATCGGTTTTCTACATGTTTTTACATTACATGACAACCAATTTATTGATTTTTCTCTTCTCTTTGGTTTTAATTAATGTCAATGTCAGTTTAACTCCTGTTATTTTGGCTTGTGTTTAATGTTGTTTTTATTATGTTCATGAGACTGCAAACTTAAGTACTGAAATTGCGAATATAAATTCATTGGAAATTTTTGAAATAATATTTTGGCATGTGATTAATTGCTATGGATTTAGAATTTTCAAATAATATTTGTAGGTTATGTTTGTCTTCTGACACCATTGTTTGTATTTTTACGGAAGAACGGACCATTCTCAACATGATAAATTCGTTATGTATGATAACTGTAAGTATTTTGTTCAGCCAGTCTGGTTGTTACATAGTTTAGAATGCTCTTGATCAGGGTTTTCATTCATTTTAAATCTTATGGTAACACTCCAATTTCACCACTCCTAATAATTCCTAATGTGTTATGCAATAAGCTCGATTTTGTTTTGTTTTGAATGATTTGAACAATTTCCAATCGTAACTCCCTGAACACCCTATTTAGGGGCAACAAAAGCTCTCCATTGCGCTTTGATCTTGGTCAATGTTTATGGCCTCCTCCCACACCATGTCCAAATCCCTCAGTTCTGCTTCGATGGAGCTGAACACGGTATGAGAGGGTCTTCCTTGTCTTCAGGACCCTGATGGGAGGAAGAACAGCACTCTCCTCAGCTAACTGTCATTCGGCATCCCTTACACATATGCCAGCCAAGTCCATCTCCTCTCCATACCAGCCATGCTGCCTGCTTGATAGCCTAATAATAATAATGGTAGTGGTGATGGGTCTACACTGGGTTCGCCGGTATATAGCGTTGTTCGTGGTGCTGGCCTTCTTAGACCAAAATTCTCCTGAGACACTTTGTTTTGAACGCGGAGACTTTATATGCCTGAGCTTTGGTCAGGTGCCAGGACTCACACTCATACAGGAGAATGGGCAAAACATGTCTCAAACAGTTGACATTTTCTCTCAACTATTAAACGCCAACACTTGTATATTTTGGTCATGTTGTAAAAGGCGCCACTTGCCATGGGGAGACATTCCATCTTAATGGCATTGACTCGAAGGCCAAGTCATGCTGTTTCATGGCAAGTCTTGAAACACTGCGCTTAATTTGAAAAGTGGTTTGTTCAAATTGAATATGATTTATTGTTCAATAAAATATAATATTGAAAATTACAGTAGGAACCGATATTGTATATCATGTTTTTCCCAGTGTTTTGATTCTATTGACCAGCGATTCTAATAAGCAGTGACCATTTTCTATGTAGGTACATGTATATATTTCACGCAAATATATATATTATAGAACTGAGGTTTGTGGTGACACAAAAAAAATTTGTCGAAAAATCCCATTGGTGCAGATATTTTTCGAATATTTGCGTTTATTGCCGGAAACACCAATGTCATCAGCTCTTTGATACCCATAATAAGTTCCCTATTTGGTCTTTTATCTTTTCGTCTACTTTCTAGGGCTTAAGTATTTATAAACTACAATAAACTCATGCACGCACGTCGCACACCCTGTTACAGTTCAAAACTGACCTACACTTTTAGTTACAAAGTAAAATGTATGTGATAAATTTAGAACAACTGATTCTATAAACTGAAAGTGTGATTCTACTACCCGATTGAAGTTGTATGAAATTCTTCATTTTGAATCAGGACAGCCTGTTGTTTCTATAAAGCATGATTCTATTAACAATTGATAACAATTAACCAGCGCCTTTTGTATTATTTATTCATTATTACATAATATTAGGTCTTTACCTATGAAATTGCCGTTTTTCAGTACTGATCATTTCAAACAAAAAAAAGTTTAGATTGGCTGTGAATTTTAAATACAAATTTATTTTGCTTTAAAAAGATGACATTCTTTTTTTAAATATTAGTCTTTTGTTTGTTTTTTTTTTTTTCTTTTTTTATGCATTTCCACTCACTTTTGTTTATTAATAAGTGTTGTATTTTCATTACATTTGAAAATTTTTTGTCATAATGAATACTTGAAAAATTTGTGTAATAATGGAATTTGAGTTCCATCGTGGCACCAATGCGGCATGTAACATCAACAACGCTTACGGAGAGAACTTTACAAACGAATGTACAACCCGTTATTGGTTTGCCCAGTTACGTTCTGTAAATTTTGACTTGAACAATGAACCACATGGTCGTCCAGACACTTGATCAATGAATTACAGGCGATGGTGGAAGCCGATGATACTGAATCAGTAGCTGAGCTAGCAGCAGCTTTTGATGTTAGCATTAAAACAATTGTGGTCCATTTGAAACAAATTGACACAATAAAAAAGCTTGGTATATGGGTGCAGCCTGTTCTCAACGATCGCCAGTGCAACATACGCATCGACATTTACCTTGTGCTGTTTAACAGGCACAGAAATGAAGGAATTTTGAACCGAATGGTTATGTGCGATGAAAATTGGATTCTGTTGGACACTCAAAAGAGATCAGCAAATTGGTTAGATCCTGGTTCAGCACCAAAGCAATACCCTAAACGAAAAATGGCCCGTAGAAAGGCGATAGTCACTGTTTGGTGGTCTAGTGCCGGTGTAATTCACCACAACCTTTTACAAAACAGATGAGCATTACTGCACATGTGTACTGTCAAGAACTGAAGACAATAATGGAAAAGCTCGCACATCTATAACCAAATTTGGTCAATCGGTCGTCCCCGCTGCTCTTTCACAACAACGTGCGACCCCATACTGCATAACAGACAATCTCCAAGCTGCGAGAGTTGTGGTTGGAGGCTCTCCTTCATCCACCAGACCTTACACCTATCCACTATTACCTTTTCCAAAATTTGGATAACCTTTTAGCATGAAAAAAATTAAATTACCAAGAGACAGTACTGAATGCCTCCCGTGCAGCTGATTTTTACAAGTAATGCATCAATAAACTACCGCTGCATTGGCAAAGATGCATCAATTGCATGGGTGATTAGTTTGAATAACAGAAATAAAAAAATGTCATTAAGTTTTTTATACAAAACGGCAATGTCATAGGTAAAGACCTAATGTCATCAAGTATTGTGAGGTCTCTTGGTTGGTTTGCTCGGGAGAACTCTCTCAAGCTTTGAATTGTTAACTAAATACTACTGTAACACTTTTAGTAAAATTATTAGTTAAGCAATATTAAAAAAAAAGATACTTGAGACTGACAAAGAACGCCAATTAGGCGAAGGTAAAAAAAAAACCTAATGTATATATTATAATGATAGTAAATAAAACACACAACTTTGCAAATACTACTTAATTTTATTATCCCGAAATATTTTCGTTGAGTTGTGAAATACCACCCGCTGAAGATGGACGCATAGCCGTCCGAAAATATTTCGGGATAATAAAATTAAGTAGTATTTGCAAAGTTGTGTGTTTTATTTACTATCATGTCGTCGAAATACTACAAAGTTAATAAAAGTGTTTTTGAAGAATTATATATTATAAGTTTGTGAATACCAATTCCTTTCATATATTTTAGGTTAAAGAAAATGATGGTTTGCCAAGAGGAATATGTATTGAGTGTATTAGAACATTGCAAACGTTTGATAATTTTAGACAAAAATGTATAGAGACGGAGAAGATTTTGCAAGGTGCAAATGACATCGTGAAGACTGAGGGTACTATTGAAATAAAACCAATAGTTTATGATATTTGCCCAGAGGGGACAATCATTACAGAAAATTTGGGAGATTTCATAGCCGATTGTCACTACGAATCTGATCAATCAGCGGATTGGTTCGAAAAATACTTTGAAGAAAACGATTTGAAGAATTCAGAATATTGCCAGCAAAATACAACAAAATGTGATATAAATACTGAAGAATACGTGCAAACTATATGTCACATGTGTGGAAATTCTGTCAAAAGAGAAAGATTAAAACGACACCTACGAACCCATTCTGTAGAAAGAAAATTTTCTTGCGATAAATGTGATAAAAAGTTTAAAGAAAAAGATAAACTCAAAAAACATACGATGATTCACAACGAAAAGTACATCACTTGTGATATTTGTAAGAAAAGTATCTCCTCCTCATATTTAGCAACAGTAAGATTGCAAATTATTCTTTCTTTCAGGGGTCAATGCAGAAGGCAGATTACATTCTCATCTGCACCCAGTGGGCAAGATTCAACCATTTTGTAACAAACCTCTTTAACACTTTCCCTGCATGTGAGGGATCATTCAAGTATTACGTAATGCAATATAGAGGGGGTAGGGGGGGGTCTTGTGAAACATTACTGTCAATTACCGGTGATTACTCCAACAAACTAATAGCACTAATTCCATAATAATTGTGATTTTTATGTATATATACATGTGTTACGCAACGTTTGGGGAAAGGGAAGGTGGAGGGGTGTAAAAATTATTACAGCACATTTCATGGGGGAGGGGGTCAATAATCATGGAGCCGTATTTACTGGATCAATTTCTCTAATTCTTTTTTGTTGTATCTGCTACCAGAAGGTTCTAATGAAAATTAAGAAAGTTGTTAGAATTTTTTTTAAGAAAACAATGTCCTTTTTTAGATATTAAAAAATGTAGCCAACTGCAAAGCAACCAAAGTTCTAAGACCGTGCTTTGCCGATAAATCTTAAAAACTTTTCATTACTCTTGACTATACCTAAAATTTATAATTTTCTTATCCTTCATAATATAGGGTATACAGGGTAACCGACGAGTTCATCGAAAATCAATTCATCGAAAATCAATTCATCGAATGATCAATTCATCGAATGACCAATTCATCGAAAATAAATATTTTGAAGATATTTGCGAGACTAGTCTTTTTGACAACCAAACTCATGTGTTGAAATATTTGGACTTCAATTTAGAAAATGGGCCTATTTTCATATCGTGCGATAAAATAATATCACACACTTTCAAAGTATGCGATATTTATTTTTATCTATCACTTTTCTTTGTTTTTTTGTATCGAAAAGCGTATTTTAGTATTTGTCGTCGATAATTAATTATATAGACAGACGGGCGGACAAACAGACGGACGGACAGACGGTTGACAGACAGACAAGACGGACGGACAGACAGACAGACGGACGGATAGACAGACGGACGGACAGACAGACAGACAGACGGGTGACAGACAGACAAGACGGACGGACAGACAGACGGGCGGATAGACAGACGGACGGACAGACAGACAGACAGATGGACGGACAGACAGACGGACAGACACCAGACGGGCGGATAGACATACAAGACGGACGGACAGACAGACGGGCGGATAGACAGACGGACGGACAGACAGACAGACGGACGGACAGACAGACAGACGGACAGACAGACAGACGGACGGACAGACAGACGGACGGACAGACGGACTTACAGACGGACGGACAGACAGACGGACGGACAGACAGACGGACGGACGGACAGAAAGACAGACAGACGGACAGATAGATAGATAGATAAATAACTAAATATATAAATAAATAAATAATATATATAAATAAATAAATAAACAAACAAACGAACAAACAAATAAATAAATAAACTAACAAACGGACGAGACAGACACACAGACAGACGGACGGACGAACGTGACAAGATCTGCCAACATCTTTGAGGGGGGGCGAGGGGTACAGACGCTGTTTTCGGCCATTATATGAGGCACTAATAAAGATATTACAAAAAAATACTCCAACGTTTGTCAAAATCGCCGCCATCTTTAATTTAGGCACTAATAAAGATATTACAAAAAAATACTCCAACGTTTGTCAAAATCGCCGCCATCTTTAATTTATAGGAGTGACCAAACTGAAGCTTTACCTTATTATTAGGTCATAAACAATTTCTCTAAAATATCTTCAAAATAATGGTTTTCGATGAATTGATCATTCGATGAATTGATTTTCGATGAACTCGGTTTCGATGAATTGATTTTCGATGAATTGATTTTCGATGAATTGATTTTCGATGAATTGATCATTCGATGAATTGATTTTCGATGAACTCGTCGTGAATTGCCCCCTCCCCAACTTGGGCCCCAGGCTGGTGACGCCCTTGTATGCCAATATAAATTTATCTATTTTTGTTGTGGCATTTGAAAATCTGACATTTGATTGATGGTTGGTACGGTTGTCAGAATATGCCCCATAAATATTGTAAAGACAGGCCAACGTCTGTATACAAAAGTGCGAAGTATACAAAACAGGTTTTTTAGAAATCAGCTACGAATATGTTGAGAATGAATACTCGCACACAGACACAGCGATTTTGTCAAAATAGCAACTGTACATATCATCGCGAAAAGCAATACGCCTCAGTCAAATATCCAGGGTTAGGAGGTGCTGTCCAAAGAGTGGCCAATGATGCATTAGTACAGATTAATTTCGCAGAGCTTTAAAATACACTACATATTTTATACTTTGATTTCTACGAACAATAACCGACATACTGCAAAATATCCCAACCATAAATGCCATGGCCATATAGCACCACTCATCGCAGATGAGCATGTAATCTACTTTGTGGGTAGCCACTTTTTTTGATTAATAACTAATACATTTGTTTTTTTAGCATGTAAAATTTGTTCATTCTGTTAATAAGAAGCTTAAATGTACCATTTGCAATAAAACATACAGAAATGAGCAATTATTAAGAAGTCACAAAAGAAGACATGTGAAAAGTTATAAATGTCAATATTGTGGCTCAATGTTTGCCGATGGCACATCTGCAAAAGAACATGAGAGACTTCACACAGGGGAGACCCCTTATAAGTGCCCAAGTTGCCCCAAAGCCTACGCACAGTTATGCAATATGAAAAGCCACTTCAAGCATAACCATAAAGACATAGTATTCAGTGAAGTTTATAAGCCAATATCAAAGCCAAAGCGACAAACTATCCATGTTTTGTAAAAATGGACAGCCATAATTGTAAATGTGTGGTAGATAATATAAAGTGTATTATTTATATTGATAATATAAGACTTGTTATTAATTATTTCTAGAAATATATAGGAGTTATTTTGATATGAGATATATTATTATTACTGTGATAGTAAGGTTATATTTTGTATTTTATTGGAATATATTATTATTGTACAAAACAAATAAGATGTACTTTAATACTACTCAAGGGCAGCTGCCCCCCCCCCCATCCTCCATAATATAGGGTATACGGAGAATAGCCTATGAATGGGTCAAATTGCCCCCCCCCCCCTGGGCCCCGGGCTGGCGACGACCTTGACACTACTTATTCCCACTCAATCACATAAATTAAATTTTACAACAACTTAAGTTTCACTCATATATGCTGTGGGAAAAATAAAAATGTTTAAAAGTATATCAGAAGATGGAAGGTTTACTCCTTTTCAGCATAGTCTGCCGAATTCATGACAGTGAAAAGGAGTAAACCTTCCATCTTCATATTGTTTCCTGTCAAAAGCTACTCACTACTTCGACCAAAGCCGACCTCGGTAGCCTAGTGGCAAAGGCTCCGACTTCAGATCAAGAGGTCCCGGGTTCGATTCCCGGTCGGGTCAGAAATTTTCAATGTGTTTTTTCACTTGAAATTTCTACTCGGGGTTGGAATCCTGTCTCAGATTGGACGGGACCGGTTGACTGGTAGAGAATGTTTCAAGCATTAAGTTCCGCCGGCTATACTGACACCTATGTATAGAAGAGTGTTATTTATTTATTATTATTTATATCACTTCATTCCACCTTACAAAATGTTTTAAAGAAAAAAATTATTTGATATAATTTATATTATAGATCTCAGAGGAGTCTCCAAATTACAGCCAGCCTGTCCTGCAACAGTCATGTTATTACTATCCCTGTTATGAGGTTTTATTAACTTGAGTCCTCAAGTTTTTAATGAATTTAGTTATTCAGATGGCAGTGCAAGAGGAAGATCCCCATCAACCTGGTGGTCAGCAATTGAGAAGGAGTTGGCAAGCACAAGATTCTCAATCGACAACCCAGGACAGAAGATCTCGGCGCCTGTGTACAAGCAGGCCCGACCCCGACTAAACCGGAACTAAAGGGCAGGCCAAAGAACCAGAAATACTTCTTGCAATAATGAAAATGTATAACCAATGCAGGATATCAACTTTGACATCTTCCTCGAAGAGGACCCCCCCCCCAACACTTTCATACACTTAACAACCTCCTCTCCGTTAATTAAAATCCTTTTTCCACCTATGTGCAGTTTCAGGGAGGTAAAGAGATAGTAATCTAAAGGTGCTAGGTCAAGAGAATGCATGGAATGGATCAGGATATTCCATTTGGCGGGAATTTAAATAAGTAAAATAATTTAAATGAAACAATTGATTTGTTATTCCACAATATTTATTTACCTGACTAGTTTCGCAGGAACAGGTCCTGCATGGTCACAGGTGACTTAGAAACTTTATTTAAATAATTCCACCAAGAATGCACGTTCAATTCGTTAATTTTATTTAAATAAGTATTGATTGATTGACGGGAATGAAAATAATATCAGAACACAAGTTTGGAAATGATGTGTGTAATCATAAGGTAACACTAATATGCCAGTCAGCTGACTGCTAACCAAAGGATACAGAAATAAAACACAGCTTATTTTCTACCAGAAATCGACAAACTGGAGCAGAAGTGAAATATGAGAAGTGGTTGGTAGACTAGCGGCTACGACACCGGCTTTGGTACTGTTTTGTGCGAAGGTCGTGGGTTCAACCATCTTCCTCTTTCACAAGACAAGCTTTAAGTAGCTGACTGTTAAAGAGTCAAAGAGTGTACAGATTCATTTTCATAAAAAAAAAATCTGTTGGGATAATAATAGACATGTCGAAAAGTTCTTTTCAGTTTTCCATATTTGTTCTGAATTTTTGTTGAGTTGATTTTGGGTTATACCTATACTTCACAATATCTTTGTGGCAATTTTTAAATGAAACTAACTTAGCAGATTACGATGATTTATTTTTCCGAAATATATCTTCGGCCGACTAAGAGACCATCTTCAGCAGAGTTTTTTAAACTAACAAATTATTTTATTTTTTAAAATCTAACAGAATGGATAAAACAGAAGAAATTTTTTTTTTTTGAAAATGAATCTGTGCTCACTCAAAGTGAACACAAATACACTCATTGACTCTTTCACAGTAAGCTACTTAAAGCTTGTGTCGTGAAAGAGGAAGATAGTCGGCACCTGGATTCGAACCCACAACCTCCGCACGAAACAGTGCGAAAGCCGGCGTCGTAACCGCTAGACCACCAACCACTAAATTATCCGTCCATATATAAATTATCCTAATTATCCATTCTGTTCTGTTAGTTCAAAAAACTCTCCGCTGAGGAGGGTCGCTTATTGAGCTGGAAATATATTTCGGAATAAAAAATTATCTAAATGTTGCAAAGTTAGTTTTATTTTTAAATGTGTATGATGATTAATGGTGACTTTCACCAACGGTTCCTAACTTCTAGGTAGCTCTTAGCGTAGCAATTTATATGTTGTGAATAATGCTAGGAACCATTGGTGAAAGTCACCATAAATATTATAAAGTGGTTTGAAGAATATCTTCGTGGCTATGCTTGAAGTGGTTACCTGTGTGTAGGCTTTAGGGCAACTTGGGCACTTACAAGGGGTCTCCCCTGTGTTAAAGGTCTGAAGTCTCTCTTGTTGTTTTGTGCATGCACTATTGCATCACAATATTTACATTTGTATCTTTTTCTCTAAGATTTTAATAATAACTTATTTTTAAATACTTTTCCACAAATACTATACTGTGATGTCTCTATTAAAAAATCATTACCATCATTCTCCCTTTAAGGTCCCAGCCCGGAGGAGACCAATCCGCACGAAACCAACACCCTAGGCCAATCTAAGCAATCAAACCAAAAAGTCGGCCCCATCAGAAGCTCTCGATTGCGCCTTCACATGACGGACACCATCTCCCTGAACCCTCCCCGCCTGTTGTGATTCAGGCGTAATTATTTCTTGTGCCTTTTCTGACCTGTCGAGATTTAAAAGTGCTTTTTAAGCTGGCAATCTCTCAGCAAATTACACATTACTAGTTTTAGCTATTATTTTGATTAGAATGAAATGTATAAAACCAAGAACTAGGAGTAGAAAAGTCTAACCTTTATAGACAAATTAGAAAGGCTCTTGTTACAAATATCACAAGGGAGTCAGGTGAGTTCTCATATGTTTTGTTAGAGTACTTTCTTTTCAATTTCATAGGACAAACGCTGCAACTGTGTTTTGTTTCTGTGGAATGAAGTACTAGATGTTGATTTATATGAACTCTTTTGATGGAGTTTCCCCAAAGTGAACACATTGTAATTTATTCATTGTCCCCCCCTATTTTTCGCTATCTTGCTTCACGCTTTTAGTGTTGTTTTATCTGTAGAGAAAATACCTGGATGTATAAGAAGCAACTATGACTATAGATTTAACCATTGGGAAGAAATAATACCAAATTTGAATTTTTATATTACAAAAAATGGAGCCCTATTTCCCTTGGTCATCACATCATGCGTGAACCACTGGACCAATTTTGCTGTATTTAATAGCAAATAATACCTTCGCCTCATTCTACCCTATGTTATTGTAAATATTAAGAAAACACCATGATAAATAAACAAGATTCCATACCTATCTTTTTGGAATAAATAAAAAACAGCCGGCAAACCATTCAACGGCTTAACAAGATAATCTTATCTATATCTGTCTGGATGTATGAAAAATTTAGTGTGCATGATGAAATTAGGTTAGAGATATAGTTAGTTTATTAACTATTATTTAAGTTTTGTCGTTCCACTAGTTTTTATCATTATGGCTGCCAATTATTCAACTTCTCGTTATATTTTTTTTCAAGATTTTTTGTTAAGAAGAAGCAATTAAAACTGTTTGAAAAATATTTATATATTTTTGTTGAGAATAATGACTATGACAAATCTTTAAAAGTGTCTGTAATAATTTTGTACTTTTTTCTGGTTGTTTTTGGTTTATACACTTCACTGAACACAATATCTTTATGGTTATGCTTGAAGTGGCTTTTCATATTGGTTAACTGTGCGTAGGCTTTGGGGCAACTTGGGCACTTATAAGGGGTCTCCCCTGTGTGAAGTCTCTCGTGTTCTCTTTTAGATGTGTTATCGGCAAACATTGAGTCACAGTATTGACATTTGTACCGTTTCTCATGTCTTTTTTTATGACATTTCAGTAATAGTTTATTTTTAAATACTTTGGCACAAATATCACATTTCACCTTTTCAGGAGCAGAATGCACCGCTTGTATATGTCTCTATAAAAAAATAATAAAATCATTTATATTTATCATTTTTATCTATGTTAATTATTTCAAAGATTTAAAAGAAGACAAACTTGTACTTTTCTATTTGTACTTGAATTTTTTTATTGAATCCCGAGCACTCTCGTCTAACTTGTGCAAACATTGGCAAGATACTTAAGATAAATTGGCATTTCATCCACAAGGGGGATGGTTTGGCCATGGGAAAACTATTGTTGGAGGTTATCTGACGCCATCCAAAATGTTCCTAAGAGTGCGAGGAATGATATCAAAACAGCTGACAAGGCTATCATCAATGCCTATGAGGAGAAATGTCCCCTGAAAGAAAGTAAACCAACAGTCTTGAATACTCTAATAAAGAGATTAGGAAAGTGAAGAGAGCATCGCGGTCGAGGTTGTGTTGAGAAATCAACTCTCTACCACGGGGCCAGGGTCCCAAAAAACAAACAAATTTGACCTGTTGAAGAAGCCCGATAATACCTACACATCAAACATAGATGAAACCTTGAACCTGTTGAAGCAATCGCACTTCCCAGGAGCCATTTCTGCCTGCTTATTGAATAGGAATCACTGCGTCTATTGAGGGGGAAATGAGCTATGGTATGAGTCTCTCCAGGAGTTTGTAAGGAATACACAGTAAAGATATTGGTATGTAGTGACGCCTCCTTGCCTGGTTTGAGGATGGCTACAACCTTTGAGCGCTTCCATTGCTTTCAGTGTCTCATTCATGAATTGTTCCAGCCATTCTCTTAACCGTGGGTGCTGATAAATTCTGCGTAAATTTCGTCCAGACCTGCTGTCTTTCTGCACATTATGTTCCTTAGACCTGAATTCAGATCAGCCAGAAAGTCCTTAGAAAGGTGGGGTTATCTGAGAGTTTAGCTTAAAGCTTTTTCAGGCCTCTGTTTACCTCTTTGACTTGTGACAGAAATCCTTGAAACAGAGACCAAATGTTTCGTGATGGGTGTTGTGGGTGAAGCATGAAGCTGAACTGATTGATGAACTCTAAATGTAAGGCCAGTCACAATGGTTCCATAAGGGGATCCAATGATAGCGACCTCCTAGGAGGCTGCAGACTGGGCAAATAATAATACAAGATAAAAATCAAAGCTTATTGGCAATGTCTGCGTGAGTTATACTAAAGGGCTCTCTCGAGATTCAATACAAACGTGGCGAATTAAATCTAACATAGTGTGACAGAAAGCAAAAAGAGTGATTATCAGAGGAGAAAGGTCTAACCTTTAGTATTAACAAATAAGAGAAGTTCTTGTTACAAATATCACAAGTGACTCTGTCGTCGGTGTGTGCATACATATGAATTTTGAGAGAGTTCTTGGTTTTAAATTTTTTACGACAAATGCTGCAACAATATTTTCTTTCTGTGGAATGAAGTAATAAATGCTTAGTAATATGAGATCTGCTGACGGAGTTTCCACAAACATAACACATAGCATGTGTATTTTCTTTGTGGTTCACCTCCTGTTTTTCTCTATTTTGTTTCTTGCTTTTAGGCTTTGTTTCAGTGAAAAATTTCTCAAACCAATCTTCCGACTGATCAGAATCAGAGTGATTGTCCGGTGCAGAGTTTATATCACCTTGAAAATGGTCATCGTCATCACATGGTTCTATTTTGATGGTGCCCTCTGTAAAATCGTCAAATAGTTCTGTTTTGATAGCATCACTAGAGTAAAGGATGTTATTCTGCTCCCGCAATACCTTATCTGTCTCTAGACACATCTGCCTGAACTGTTTGAACTGTTGCAGCAACTTCAGACACTGAATACAGATTTTTCTTGGCATATTATCATTTTCTCTCACCTAAAATAAATTTTAATTCCTATTTATTCAATGAGATATAATAATAATATAACACTTTTCTATACAAAGGTGTCAGTATAGCCGGCGGAACTTATTGCCTGAGACAATTTTTTCCAGTCAACCGGTCCCGTCTAATCTGAGACAGGCCAACCCCGGGTAGAAATTTTAAGTGATAAAACACTTAGAAAAACTCTGACCCAACCGGGAATCGAACCCGGGACCTCGGATCTGAAGTCCACGCTAGTACAACTAGGATACCGAAGTCGGTATATATGTACCTACTTAGATTTTTTCTGCAGTTTCATCCATCAGTACCTCCAGCTACTATGAACATCATTATATAGCATGTCTGAAATTAAATAAGAGCTATATCAAAAAGTTCAGTTGTCACAAGTGAACCCTCCTATGGTAGCCATCAGTTCATCTAAGAGAGCAGTCACCCCTGAAAAAAAGAAGTTGCCGGATATTGTGATCATGTTTTTCCTGTGTGTTTTGATTTTATGAAGCGGCGACCATTTAGACCAGGGATGCACAGACTTATAGGGAGCAGGGGCCACTGGGGAAGATTATGAGCCAAGGACGGGCCGCACTAAAAGTTTTGATTTCGTATTTCACCGGTTAATTTTGTAAAAGTATGATTTTGTGTTTCATAGTGCCTTTTCATATTTTATTTCTTTGGAATGGCAATAGAGCTGTTGTATATTAAACACGCAATATTATTACGCGATGAAACAAAAAAGTATTTCTCGGTCCAAATATCTTGAAACTGCCGATTTTCATCTTTAACCTTTAGTTTTTTTACTAGTTCCTGGCTTATCCATATCGAAATTGATATATGTGCTTGGTACGACGAGTAGAATAGGTACGTAGTAAACCTGAACAAGAAAGTGGAAGGTAGGTACTTAATGCCGCATTTTTATTACTAACAATCAAAAGCTTCAATAAAAAGTCAAGAAATATTGTTAATTACGACTTCCACAGTCGATATTTCACACAAGAAACCAAAACAGTAACTAATAAACAGTTTTTTTAGTAATCTTTCGAAAAGCTACAAAAGTAATTAATATTCTTTTGATTTTCCAATATTTTAGGCAATATTTCCAATATCGTCGGCGGGCCGCAGATAAACTGACAAAGGGCCGCATGCGGCCCGCGGGCCGCAGTTTGTGCATCGCTGATTTAGACTATAGTACACGGTACATAGGTACCTACTTATATTTCACACAAACATAGGTAGGTACATATTGTATAAAAGAAAGGTTTTCCAAAGATAGGTTGACTATTTTTTTAAGTTCTCTGTCCAGTTGACTCAAGTTAGTTTTCGAAAATCTGTGACTTCATTCAAGCATTTGTTTAGAAGCCTACATCGTTTACATCTACTAGTGTTTCATACCTTTAAAACATCTAGGAGATTCGCTCTTTCCAAAAACTAAAATTTCATCAGCTAATCGGTGCACGTGATGTTGCATGTTAAAAGTGCCGTTATTTGGTCTTTATCATTTTAGCCTTCTCCAGGGTTCGTTTTTTTATTATCATACAGTAAACTAACTCAAGCAAACTAACACAGCTCAAAATGGACTTTGACTATTAACAACAAATCTTTTCTAATGCACATCAAGGTTGAAAAAAAATACACAAAGTGATTTAACCCTGGATAGCTAACCTCCGTCGAATCGACGGGCATCGCATAGTAATATCGCTGTCTCTTTTTAACGATAAATCCGATCATCTTCGTTCGGCTAGTCAACTCAGCAGGCGATGAGGTTGTCCTAATAGCATACTCGCCGATAGGGTAGGTGGCATACTTTTTTACTTTTTTGAGGTATATGTAGCTGATGCCCGTCGTTTCGACGGATGGTTAGCTTTAACGTTAGTATTTTAGTTTCACTACGCGTGCATATTTTAATTGTAAACTGGTTATTTTTTTGATGTTTTTATGTAAGTGAAGATACGATAACTATTGTGATAAGCCAGGAGTACAGTGACAATGATCTGAATGTCGATTCTGAAAGTGAAACCGAAGACATTTTGGCGGAAGATGATGTCCTTTTGGACATCTCTATAGACGTCTCTTTAGACGAAAATTATGAACCATCAGTCTCTGAAGAAAGACATTTGAGTCCACTATCTCATACATTTAGACGGCGTTAGAATATTGTCTTCTTCTTCCTCTTCTTTTCAGCCTTAAGTATCCACTGCTGGATGACGGCCTCCCTCGTATATTATATCCGACCATTTCTGAATTGAACTTGATATATGCGTGGGATAGTTGGTAATACAAGGCCACGCTTGTCAACGGGCTGGCCTCGGATGCTGCTCCTTCAGAAACCTCACAAAGCAGTATCATATTCTATGGTAAGACTGGCTAAAACAATGATGCCAACGCAAGTCAAAGAAAAGATCGAGAGCGATCTTTTAGGGCAGCAATCCACCAGTCAAGAGCAGCAACCTTCGGGTCAAGGTTCTTTTCAAGTTTAAGAAAATGAAAAAGAGTCATTACAGAGAAAAAAACGTTTAAAAAAATACTTTTGGGAAGAAAAAGTTGATAACAGTAAGTATTTCTAAGGTAGCAATATGTGGTGAACATTAAGTTATTTTTTGTGTCACATGTGCTATATAAAACAATTCATTTTGTATTAAGAAATAAAGTTTTATGTTTCCATGTACCATGCAACGCCAGAAAACTGATTATTTAAAAAAAAAAAATGTAACTTGAGCATTATAAACATTTTGATGAAAAAATGTGTATTTTTCTTTAGAGGTCTAAGAAAAACCGTTATAATTTGAAAAATAAATAAAAATATTCAATTAATTTTTATTCTTAAATTAAGAAACCTATTAAATAACCGTAATATAAAGAAATAAATATCCTAAGATTTCAACTTATTACAAAAAAATAGTTTTTCTAATGCCCGTCGTTTAGGCGGATGGTTAGCTTTAACAGGGTACTCGAGAAGGTTAGCTATCCAGGGTTAATTAACTGAAGTTGTGATTATATTATCCGATTTTAACTGTATTCTTTATTTTGAATCGGGACTTAAGACTTTTGATTGTATAAAGCGGCTGATTCTATTAACCAGTGATCACAATAACCGGCGCCTACTGTACCTCAAATTTCAGAAGGTTTGTTGTTATTTGTTAATGGACTCAACTTCAATGACACCTATAGTTTAAACATATTTAGTAACTGGTTCTTCATATAATTTATTTCTCTAATAATTGATTTAGCTTATTCTTCTTACCACTGTCCGACTGCGGCAAAATTGATTGTCACAGGCAAATTATAAGTGATGCAAGACTATGGTCAAAAAGGAAGAAGAAAAAATAACTAGTATCTTTTTCTAAACACAGTTTCACAAGAATATGAATTTGTACTTACAATAACCAAACACAGAGACGATATCATTTCAAGAACAGTCTTCCCCTGGGTAAAAATACTTATAACAGGTTCTGATGAACGACATAACCTGCAAACGTCATTATTTGGAAATAGTTTGTCTTCTTCCATTTCAGTTTCCACAAACTAAATAACTCAATTTCATCCAAAACGTTTCACAAAACTACCTAATGGCTTATAGAAAATTCTTAATATGTAAAATCGCCAATTTTAACATCAAAACAGAGGTATTTTGCACTTATAGCACTTAGGTATTCTATGTTTTGCACCATAGAGTCAAAGAGAATAATATAATACCTTACGGATAAGAGACGCAACTCCATAGATGAAAAAAAAGTACTGACAGGTTTGTTTAGCCAACATTGAAACAAAATTTTTATTATGGTGATGTTGCCTTTCTGGTACTTGACAGCGGGCAGTCATGGTCATACCCACAGACTACTTATATACCCAAGCAATTTTAAATTACTCATGTCATTGGTTAAAAAAAAAAAAGTATTTAATTTAATGATAGCTTTATTGCAGTTTTACAAAAATTTACACAAGAGTATCTATACACCTACTAGATATTTATAACACTTTTGACAAAAGTTTTAATACATAATTTTTGTTGTACACATATTTTTAATACATAATATTTGAAATTTTTGAAAAAAGTGATAAAAAAAATCATCACCAAAGTCAAAAAAATAAACATCACAATTATTGGTATTTTTCTCATCACTTTTATGACAAATGACACACCTTTTGCGCATTATGATTATCTTTGAATATCAACAAAATGACCTCAATACTCAATCCGTAGGTTTTGTATTCTCTTCGAAAATAATACAATAACACAACAGACCGCTAAAGAATGGCTTTAAGATTTCAGTTTAGTTTGATGTTTTTCAAACATAAACAGTCGCGTCGCAACCAAACAACAAGTTTGCAATTCATGATATTATTTTTGTTTTTCAATGTTGGTACCTAAAAACTGTCGCCATCCATACAAAAAGTGCTTTGTATGACGGTTTCGACCCACTGCATAGAGTATAATAATACTTACTTAAAATATAGAGTATAATAATACTTACTTAAAATAGAGTGGCAACTCTGAATTTTTTTGTGGGATTGAAATACTCACGATCACAACGCCTCCCTGGTACATACGTAGAATCCATGTACTAATATCACGCGCATGCGCGTAATATATTTCGCGCGCATACCCGGGACATTCAAACTCACAGAATGTATAGGCATAATTTCAAAAATGACTTACTCTAATTCCGCAACAAACACAATTTTTAATTTAACATTTTCATCTTGATTTTAACACTTCAAGATAAAAATGTCAAACTTAAACAGGAATATGTTTGTTACTGAATTGGGTTAAGTCATTTCAATAAATTCTTTTTGCACTCATTTGCACTTTGCACACAATCTCGAGCACATAGGTTACCCGTTCACATCACAGAACAATAATACCCTATGTATGGTCTCAATCTCTCAAGTGTGAATATGGCTGGGACACTCCTTTAGGGGTGAAAGCCAGAAATATGGAAGAAGAAGAGTACAAATAGAATTTGTTTGGATGCGCAGAACCGAAAATTGGTTCCTTTATTCAACAGTCACGTGACTGGAGATAAATAAATTATCAAAAATAATTCGTTTTACTTTCATCCACAAGCACAAAAAACAACGAAATCTATAGGTAGGTACTTCCTTTAACTAATTATATTATGATTAAAACATATTCCTCTGTGTTAACGAGAGATGAAACGGATATCCGACAACTATCCTGTATCCAGTCTATCTGGCGGCGTTAATGCTGTCGGAATACCGGATAACTATCCCCTATTCGGCCGAATACCGGATAACTAACTCCAATCCGGCCGGATACCGGATATATAGTAAAAAAATATATGTTTGGATAACTAATTGATTTATTTAGTGAAACACATCTTGTAATCACAAAAAAAATCTACAACTTCGAAAATTGAATAGTAAACAAACTGCAATAAGAGTAAATTATGGAGAATGAATACTTATTTCTTTATATAGAGGTAGCAAGCGGCTTAGCTCATCTCCGTAAATAAGGAAAGTTTAATAAAAATACGTTTCGTCATATATCATCCTGCTGGAAGAAGCAGTCACGTGGTACTTTTTGGAACCATGCGCAGTAGCACATTATTTCTCTAATATTTTTTATTCTCAAAGGATTTCATAGCGAATTTTGTGAACACGATTATTTTTCTGTGGTAATTTCCTTATCTAGCGGCTATCCACTAGCCTAGGGGTTCCCAAAGTGTGCGCCGCGGCGCCCTGGTGCGCCGTAGAATGTGAAGAGGGGCACCGTGAGTCGATCCTCTATCATTTTCCGAAATCTCTCAGAAAAATTTGCGGGTACCTATACCTACCTACAAAGCAACAATTTCTATTTTTTGCGCTCTATCTTCAAAGAGCATACCTACTCGTCGCACGTAAAGCTATGTGGAACCATTGCATCATCCATAGGGAAGTTCTTGCATCAAAGTACCTCAATGAACTCTAAACTGAACTAGTACTATAATGTGTCACTGGTGCAGTAAACTACATAAAAACTAGGCCCCTAAAGGCCAGACTTTAAAAAAAAACTGTGCAAAGATATGGGAGCTGAACAAGCGGTCCCAGCTGTATTACTGCAATTCACGATGGCTTTCACGTGGAAATGCCTTATTTCGTGTGTTCGAATTACACCGAGAAATTCGCACACACGAATTTGAATCCTTCATTCAAAGCAACAACACGTACATTCTGAAACTATTGCAGAGAATTGCAGCGTTTAGGAAGAAACTGTAGTTGTGGATGAAAAAAAAACTAAATGAAGGCAGCGGACAAAATTGTTTCTCATAATTGTATAAATATGCGGTTTCTGACGAATTTGTCGTCTCACAAGACCTGCATCAGATGGTTCGAAATCAAAGAACCTATCGAAACTAACAAATGATTTTCAAAGTACTAATTTCTTTGTAAAAATTAACTTTAAATTTTCCGTGGATCCATGATCTATTCCATGCACTAGCTTCGCCAGGATTATAATATAGTCACTATATACCTATTCCAAATAGCTTATTAAATTAGGGCACCGTGACAAAATACTAAACTTGTAAGTGCGCCGCGGGCTGAAAAAGATTGGGAACCCTAACAGTCCCAACACTAGCCCATTTCTAGGCTAGGTAGGATTTATATCTGGATTCCCTAATGAGCACCTAGAACAAAGTGAGTATACCATGGACCTATAAAAAACCTTTATAGTGTCTCTATATACATCAATAAGTATAATCGAATTCCAGAATAACCTAAGTCTTCTTCTCAGCCTATACCCGGCCACTCCAGGACAAAGGCATCCTCCATCTCCTTCCATACCACTCTATCTTAGACTTTCTGGACCCAATGTGTTTAACGAGGTCGTCTCTCCACCTTATAGTGGTGGTCTCCCGATGCTCCTGGCAGTCATTCCGGATTTCCATTTGTCCTTTTTTACTCATAATAAATTAGTTTTTTTTAAAGAAAGCCATGGGACCATATGCTCCTTGTGTTTAGAGACCAAATAAGATCATTGTGACTTTTTTCGATTCATTCACAGAGCACTGCTTTTTACTGTGCCTCGTTTCCAGTGGCCTCTTGCAGAGTGACAGTACCTCTTCCAGGCTCCTGTTCTCTGCAAGAAGTCTCCTTAATCATCTTTTTGATGCCCCTGAAAGATAGGTCTCATGAGAATGTATGACATAAACCTGGAATCCGGAGGTAAATCATCCAAATCCGGAGAGGTGACAGCCCAGGGTGATATTACAGATTTTCCATATTCTGAAGGAGCCAGGGACTGACGGGGACCGAGGTTGTGATGTAAGAAATTGTCACACAATAAATAAACAAAATTCCATACCAGACCTATCATTTTGGATATAAAAAAAGATAATCTTAATCTAAGTCTGGATGTATGTGACTAAAATCTCTAAATGGATAGACTTTTTAATTATATTATCTTAATGAGAGTTACTGTTTACTAGTTTTAGACAGTATGCCTGTCAAGTCAGCGACTCAGTACACATTTTAATTATATTATCTTAATGAGAGTTACTGTTTACTAGTTTTAGACAGTATGCCTGTCAAGTCAGCGACTCAGTACACATTTTAATTATATTATCTTAATGAGAGTTACTGTTTACTAGTTTTAGACAGTATGCCTGTCAAGTCAGCGACTCAGTACCTACACATTTTAATTATATTATCTTAATGAGAGTTACTGTTTACTAGTTTTAGACAGTATGCCTGTCAAGTCAGCGACTCAGTACCTACACATTTTAATTATATTATCTTAATGAGAGTTACTGTTTACTAGTTTTAGACAGTATGCCTGTCAAGTCAGCGACTCAGTACACATTTTAATTATATTATCTTAATGAGAGTTACTGTTTACTAGTTTTAGACAGTATGCCTGTCAAGTCAGCGACTCAGTACACATTTTAATTATATTATCTTAATGAGAGTTACTGTTTACTAGTTTTAGACAGTATGCATGTCAAGTCAGCGAGTCAGTACACATTTTAATTATATTATCTTAATGAGAGTTACTGTTTACTAGTTTTAGACAGCATGCCTGTCAGGTCAGCGACTCAGTACACATTTTTTAAGATTTGGTTTAAAAGAAATAAAACTGTTTGAAAAATTAGTAGGTATATATATATTTTTTTTAAGGATAATGATTATAGACCATTAAACGATCTGACATTGGCTGGAGGGACAACGGCTGCCATGGCGACACACACACACCACACATCCATAAACCATAGTGATGGGTAACAAATATTATTTTTATTGTAAAATACAGAAATTTTGTATTGTTCGTATTAATTATCAATATCTTATAATTAAGTACCTATACGTTAAAATATTTTTTTTCCATTATAATATTATCAATGATTCTTCTCGGTCATAATAATTATTGTTTTTTATAATTTTATTTATCAAACCCTTATTTTTTGTCATCTGATAATTGATTTTTGTCTCTAACTATTCCATTTGATCTTTACCTATCTATTTATTTGTAGAATTTGTAGATCTATACCTATCTATTTATTTGTGAAGTGCAATTTGAGGCAGTACAGGAAAGTCAACAGATCTACACGACTGAAGCTGTGCAACATGATAGATGAGGTGGAGAGATGGAAGTCCGAGATGGGGAAGATAAAAATGTGTAAAAGTGCAATAAAAACATATCAACTAATGTGAGACAGCCCAGGGTCATCATCATGGGGGACGAAACTGCCAAGGGACTAGGTTGGAGACTGCAGAGCCGGCTGAAGAGTAGTGTTGAATGTGTAACGAAGCCTGGAAGCCGTCTGAAGAATACTGTGGCCGATATAAGTTTGACAATGAACAAAGCCTCCCCTAGTGACACAATAATCTTATTAACGGGGAAAAATGAGAACTATAAAAATACGCATAACTACTTCAAACATTTAGAGTCAATAATTAAATTAGCTACAGATAAAAACTTAACCATTTATATTAATAGTATTAAGTACCTGAAATATAGTAAAGTGAATTGGCTTATTTACAAAATTAATTGCAAAATATACAATATGACAAGTTCTTCTGCTAATGTACATATTATTGAAACAAATAGTGAGAATACTTTGTGTGAGCAAATCTCTCTGCTCCTTAATTACACTGCGCATAAAATACCTACATGTATAGCAATTAAAATAAATACCATTGTGGATTCCAGTAAAGAGAATCAAACACAATATGTGGGTAGCCCAGTGGTTGGCACGAGCTATGATAGAATGGAGAGCTCTTCTCCTTTTTCGGAGACAGGCCATCGGCCTCCGTGGTCATAAATAACAAAAGCGAAACAGATTTTGTTCTCGCTCATCAAAATGTTCAGCGTTTGAGGGGAAAGGAACTTGAACTTTATTTGTCGGCCACTGTTCATAAGCCAGATGTAATTTGTATAACGGAATCTTGGATTGACAAAGATACAAAGATGAAATATCTAATCTTACACTTGAAAATTACACATTAGCGAGTAGTTTCTGTAGAGGGCGCTCTATTAGAGGAGGTTCTCTCATACTTGTCAATAGTAAACACAAAACTAAAAACAGATTGGATATTATAGAGATGTCAGTAGAGAAACAATGCGAAATTTTTAGTACCGAGCTGAAATTTATGATCATAGTCTGCATCTATAGATCGCCATCTGGAGATTTCAATAATTTTATTAACATATTAGAGGGTGTTCTAAATAAATTAGCATCTAAAAGTAGTAAACGCGTTGTGGTTTGTGGAGACTTCAACGTGGAGTTTAATTCTAATACTAAGAATACTAAAATCTTATTAGACCTAATGAGTTGTTTTTCATTGACACGTAGCATTTACACAGCTACACATACCACTTACACAACTTCGACTTGTATCGATAATATCTTCACGAATTTCACCGTTCATGAGTCAAAGTTGTGTGATTTTGTGGGGTCTGACCATGATGGTCAACTAATTAACACTACCATCTCTATGGACCGGAATTTGCCAGAGTGTTCCCTTATAAAGAAAAGATATCCTAATGAAGAAAACATTCCCAGATTCTTACAATCATTGAAGGAAAATCTTGATTTCATAGATCTTGATGAAGATCCAAATGTATTATTTCATAATTTATTTAATTGTATAATTCTGAATCTAAATTGTCATATCCCGGTAACAATGTCAAAATACAAACATAAAAAAAAACTTTTACTAACTGGGCAACTCCAGGTATAAGAATATCAAGAGATAAATTATTTGAATTATACAAGATCAAACACACTGGTGACGCATCTTTAAAGAGTTACATAGTAATGTATAGTAAAATTTAAAAAAAGGTTTGTAAAATTGCGAAAAGTGAACTCCACTAACCCAATAAAAACGGTATGGAATATAATAAAAGAAGAAACAGGTAGAGCTCCCCAAAATAATGATCTGGACACTGCCCCTGTTGAAAAAAGTATGGATGAGGATATTGTCGATACATTTAATGTTATTTTACTAACATTGCTGACGAACTAACTAGAAACATCGGCGTATCTAAAAGAATTGCTCTGGAGTATCTTCAAATTCATCCCCGTCTCGAAAATGTATTCAAATTTAGAATGATATCAATTTATGACATTATAAACACCACAAAAAAATTAAAACTCACAAATGCACAGGACTTATTTTTTCTATCAAGCAACTTTCTCAAGGATATCATAGTCAAATTAGCTTCTATGCTGTCCCATGTATTTAACCAATGTCTAATGAAGGGCATCTTTCCGGATTTATTAAAAATGAGGTTATCCCAGTACACAAGAAAGGCGATAAGTCAAACCCTTCTAACTATCGCCCAATATATCTATTCTGTTAGTGATAAGTAAGATATTGGAGAAAATAGTTTGTGAACAACTGACTAAATTTTTGACCGATAATGACGTGCTGCATTCTCAGCAGTATGGTTTTTGTAAAAATATGTCCACAGGACATGCTATGGCATCCCTTACTGAAAAGATCTTACGTGTTTTTGATAAGGGTCTTGATGCTTGTGGCGTGTTTTGTGACCTCTCAAAGGCCTTTGACTGTGTTTAGCATGATATTCTGATTGGTAAGTTAGAGCATTATGGCGTACGTGGCTCAGAGATTCGCTTCTTTACCTCTTATCTGGGCCAAAGACAACAGATCACAGAGATTAATGGCGCACGATCCAAAATGTGAGGGGTTAAGCATGGTGTGCCGCAGGGTTCAATTCTGGGACCACTTGTTTTTGATTTACATTAATGACCTGCCAGACTCTTTGAAGGGCAGATGTGAGGTTGTAATGTACGCGGATGATACGTCCCTTCTTATAAAGGGCAATAAATGCGATGAACGTCTTGCTGAGAATGTGGTTAGAATTGTTGAGGACGTAAACCGATGGTTTGATGCCAATAATTTAGTTTTGAACATGACAAAAATCAATGCGCTTTGTTTCTCTCTGAAGCGGAATAAAAATATATTATACTATTTTCACCGAAATCTGAGCACTGGCCAAATCTATTCAAACTATAATACAATAGAAAAGGGTAGGATTATTTTTATGACGGATGCACCCTTGTGTTATTGTTATTGGCGAAACATTAATTGGACATTCATTACGGCAACCTGTCTAGATAAATATGACTATAACTGACAGGGTATTAATTCTTGCTCATTTTTTTCCTGGAACAGTTATTGCAACTTATTTCCTTTCATAATGGGAATTTTTAAATACTATAAATTCCGTTGAATTCAATTACATTTTTATGTTTTCCATTGTGTTTTGAAAGTTCAGAGAAGATGTCAGGGGAGAGAGTTGAGTGCGTCGAGGCGGCGGACGTGTTTTGTGTTGTGATCGACGGTGCAATTCAGCTAAGCCAAACATTTGCTTATTTTTTCGTATTTAATTTTTGTTTTTGTACTAACACTTCTACTATTTTTTTTTCCTTTTGTTGATTACCCATCAATAGACTTTATTTTAATTATTATAATATTTTTTTGTTAATTAATACACTGCAGACGGCAGAATATATTATTGTTGTATACGGCGGGTCGCGCGACGCCCAGCGTTGTGTCTACGCTATAGACACTTGTTGGTCTTATTAAACTGACCACTTAATATTATTTTTTCGCTACCGTATTTCGTAATTTTTCGTTTTGTTTAGTATTTAGGACGGTTTTTTTTTAGATATAAGAAGATATCTTAATTAAGAAAGTTTTTTTTTTCTTTTTATTCTTCAATCTCTTCTTTTTCTCCTTAGAGAATTAATCTCTTTTTTTCTTTTTTTTTCTATGATAACCTAATTTATTGGTTTATTTAAAATGGAGAGTGAGCCCCCTGACAAGGGCAGGGTATCCCTGACACCACCATCCAAAAGAGCTCGGAGCAGCTCTGAAGAGGGTGATATTTTGTCCACTCCAAATAATCAACCTACACCTAAAAAAGATCTTGACATAATGTATCCCCCTAATGCCCCCGCTCCGTATTTTGTTCTGGTAGAGAGTATCTCCCATGATGGGAAAGCTCCGCCTATTCATCCAATGAAATTTGGCCAAATATTGACCAAGAACAATATTGAAGGCATTATTCCAGGTGGGGTAAGAGCTGAGGGACGATCTAGAATAGGAATAACATTCAGAACCCCTAAATTAGCTAATGAATTTTTAAATAACAAAATTATGGAGTCCAATGGACTGAAAGCATTCATCCCCCGGTATAAGTTAACAAAAATGGGCGTCGTTAGAGGCGTTCCTGTTGATATGACCGAAGATGAAATCATTGACCTTGTAGAAGTTCCTTTAAGCTATGGTAAAGTGATCAAAGCCCGTCGCTTAAATAGAAAGCACACCGATGAAAACAAAACTGAATGGAAAGCATCAACCACACTGGTTCTTACGTTTCTGGGACAGAAGTTACCAGAGTACGTATATCTTTGTTACAACTCGCTACGAGTTGAGATTTATAATTACCCCACAATCATCTGCCACAAGTGTGGAAGATTTGGTCATGTTAAGGCCAATTGTAGGTCAGAACCCCGATGCACTTTGTGCACGGGTAATCATCCAAGTGAAACATGTCCAAAAGACTCCAACGAAAGAAAATGCTTAAACTGCAACGGAGACCATCCTGCCTTCAGTTCACATTGTCCTGAACTACACAGGCAGAAAAACATTAAAAAATTCATGGCGTCTGAAAATGTTTCGTATGCTCATGCTAGCAAAAGTATCCTAAGAAACAAAACCTACAGCCAAGTCACCGCCGCCTGTGACAAAAACCAACCTAAAGTGGCAGTTACACAAAAAAAATCTAGAGAATCTCTCCCCAAAAATAATTACATCGATAAGAAGGCAATAGATTCCTTGTTGTACATCGTAAATGGACAAGTTGGAAATTCACCCAACGGCTTCGCGTTAAATAAAAATTTGTCGGAAAACATTCCTGACAAAACAACTATTTCTAATGACACCGAACTTAACTCTCTTCTTCAAACTATACTCCAAATTGTTATTTCTTTAATATCAAACATTAATGATAAACCGTCCAACGTTGCTAACACTACACAGACCCAAAATTTCATTACACCAGACACAGAAAAAGAAAACCAACCTCTTCCGTAAATTTTTATTTGACATATTTTATTAATTTGATTAAAAAATGGATAAAAATCAATTTAAAAAATCGAAAATCACTGCTCTTCAGTGGAATGCTAGAAGCGCTGTAAGTAATAAAACTGATATATGCTTCATGTTGACAAATTTTGATATCGATTTAGCAGCCATTAGTGAGACGTGGATAAAACCAAATTTTTCATTCAATATCCCTGGATACCAGTGTATCCGTTGTGACCGACAAGAGGGCAGAGGAGGTGGTTCTTGTTTGATTTTTAAAAATTCTTTACCCTTCACTCGCATCGATATTCCCTATAACCCATTTTTAGAAGCAGTAGCAGTGAAAATAAATAATGTCGCTTATGTCTCTATTTACATCCCACCTAATGCAGGCTTTGATAGTGGCTATTGGAACACGGTTGTATCACTTTTGCCTGAATCTTATATATTGATGGGAGATTGGAATTCAAAGAATACCGCATGGGGTTGTTCTGCGTCTGATAGATCTGGAAACAGACTTCTATCCTTTATAGATGATAACAACCTTTTTATACTGAACGACGGTTCACCTACAAGACTAGCTCCACCTGGACAAAATTCTAACGCTTTAGATATTTCACTATGTACCAGCGACTTGGCCTGTATGATTGACTGGAGGGTATCCCAAGATCCATTTTCCAGCGATCATTATCCCATATTCCTTACTATCCACATAAAAATTCCCCCACAATATTCTACCAATTGTAGAAAGTGTTATAATGTCCATAAAGCAGATTGGCAGAAATTCAAATCAACCATTGAAACCATCTTATCCAATGATCAAGCTGATATTTGGGAGAGCGATATACAACAAAATTATGGAGAGATAACCAACATTTTATACCTTGCAGCTGACGCAAGTATCCCACTTAAAAAATCTTCAAATAAACCAAAAAAATCTCGTCCTTGGTGGGATTCTGATTGTGATGAGGCAACAAAGAAACGTAGTGAGGCAATGCGGGAATACAGAAAGAATAGAACGGATGAAAATTTTTTGAATGCAAAAAAGTTTCAGGCCAAAGCCAAGAAGCTCTTAAGAAAGAAAAAGCGTGAAGGATGGCAAAAATTCTGTTCTTCTTTATCCCCTAATTCGCACCCTTCATACGTATGGCAAATGATAAGATGTTTTAAGGGCTCTATGACCTCTTCACGTGGTCGGGCTCCATCTGATCTCTGGCTCTCAGAATTTTCGAGAATGATTGCCCCTCCTTATGTACCTAATAAACCTCAAATGCTTCAAGAGACGGTTTGCCCATACGTACCTATTTCCAGTAGTTTGGATTCTCCATTTTCAATTGAAGAACTCAAAATATGTCTACACAAAGTAAAGAACTCTGCTCCTGGCCTGGATGGCATCCCTTATCTTTTCCTTAAAAAATCTCCTGACGTTCTTCTGGTCCGTCTGGTAAAATTATTTAACCAGATTCTAAATGAAGGTAAAATTCCCGAAGAATGGAGTGAACAGTTGATCATACCAATCCCTAAACCTGGTAAAGATCCTTCCTGTGGATCATCCTATCGACCAATAGCGTTGTCCTCATGTATATCAAAAATGTTCGAACACCTCATAAAAAATAGATTGGAATGGTTTCTTGAACATTACCAGCTCCTCCCTCATTCTCAGTTTGGATTTAGAAAGTCCTTGTGTTGTATAGATAACCTTTCAATTTTAGTAACTGATGTGTTAACTTCATACTCAAATAAAGAATTTACTGTTTCTGCCTTTTTGGATATAACAGCTGCCTATGATAATGTAGATATTCACACGCTTTACTTGAAACTCCTTAAATTATCAGTACCGAATGTCATAGCCAAACTTATTTATCACCTTTTTTCTAAAAGAACAATCGTTATAATGGACGGTCCGGAAGAGAATAGACGAGAGATATGGAAGGGCCTGCCCCAGGGCTCAGTCTTGAGCCCGATCTTGTTCAATGTCTATTGCTCTGATCTGGAGAGGAAAATGAACAAAACCTGTAAAATAGTACAATTCGCTGATGACTTGGCTATATACACCTCACACAAAAATATTCATATTGCAGAAAAGCAGTTAACAGAATCCCTTGAAATATTGAACAGATGGCTAAAGACCAACCATTTAGAGTTATCTCCAACTAAATCAAACATAATGGTATTCTCTAGAAAACACATCAACCCAACAATATCTGTCTTCTCAGAGGGCATTCCCATCCCTCAAACCAATGAAATAAAATTTCTGGGAGCCTTGATTGACCGTAAACTCTCATGGCACCCTCATATCAATTATACAATAAGCAAATGCGAGAAGAGTATAAACATGCTGCGGGCCATATCATCAGTGACTTGGGGATCACATCCCTCGACAATGACTAATATATATAATGCTATGGTAAGAAGCCACTTGGATTACGCAAGTTTTCTCTTTGATCCACTTCCCCGGTATCTAGAAGATAAGTTGGAGCGCATACAGTCAAAGTGCCTAAGATTGATATTAGGTGCTTTTCCCTCCACTCCGATAAACTCATTACAGGTAGAAAGCGGAGAGATGCCTTTGTCGATAAGAAGACTCTATCTCGCCAAAAGATTTATTCTTAAACGTATTTCTTATTTTGACCACCCTTTATTCCGCAATATAATTAATCTAAATAACATCTGCAAAAACAATACATTTTGGGCTCGAAAGGCAGCACCTATGTTGTGTAGGGGATTTTCTTTTGTTTTGTCCAATTTTAAGGATATCAGATATCCGTATCCTTGTCCAACATACAGCGTACCTCTAGAAGCCCTCCAGTCCCAACCGAACATTGTTGAAAACATTGGATTTGATAAGGGCAATAAAGTATCTGAGATGCAAATCAACCAGGAGTTCAATACAATAATCGATCAGAAATGGCCATCACATATTAAGATATTTACCGATGGTTCAAAACTTCACAAGAACAGCAACAGTGGTTCCGCCGTTTTCATCCCGGAACTAAATTTGCAAAAATTGTTTATGCTTCCTCCAGAGGCATCAGTCTATACGGCCGAATGCTTCGCCATAAGGGAAGCACTACAAATTATTTTGAAACTTCACACCCCAAATAAATTTTTAATCTTTTCTGATTCTCTTTCCTTAGTAAAAACACTTTCTTCTCCCACCTCGTGGTTTGGACGAAATACACTGATTTTAGAAATTAAAAAACTACTATTTGAACTTAAAAGAAATGATAAACATATTTTAATAACATGGATTCCTTCACACTGTGGAATAAGGGGCAACGAGAAGGTCGATGGGTTGGCAAAGTTAGCCACCTCTGCGGGCCAGACCCCGCCCCACTTTGTTCTCCCTGAGAGTGATACTCTGCGTATTTTGAATGATGATGCCATAAGCCAATGGACTAACCAATGGAAACAAATATCTTTAAACAAAGGCTCGTATTATGAGCGTATCCAAGGCCAAATTCGTACCGATCCATGGTACAAAAGAAAAAACTTGAGCAGATCACTAATCTCCACAATAGGCAGAATGAGGTTTGGACATCACAGGCTGGACGCCCACTTGTTTAAGTTGGGACTCGTCGATTCTCCGATTTGTGAGTGCGGCTTCGATGATGAAACGCTGAACCACGTCCTTTTCGGTTGCCCCTTGAGAGACAGATTCCAGCTCTACCATAAAATCCCAGACGTAGAGTACCCACTGAGTGTGGAGTATTTATTGAGTCTGGGATCTGTGGATATATATCGATTATTGTATAGGTTTGTTGAGAAAAATTTAGTAATAGTCTAGAATACCAAATTGACTCCTGATTGTTTTGATTTCACTATTTTATATACTTTTTACTGAATAAATAACCCATTTTTATAAATCAATGATTCGTCGGTGGCATGATATCGTCCAAGCTTGGATGCAATGCCATAAACAAAAAAAAAAAAAAAAAAAAGAAGATGTCAGGAACAGAGTATGAGTCATCGACGTTTGTTATTGTGTTAATGCATCTTCAGACTGATTGAAGATTATTTGAATATAAATGACAAGCATGTATTATTTTTACTGTTTAGTTTCTTGTGAGCTTTGAAATTGATCGGAGAAAGGTATTAATATTTTATTAAAATTCGTGAAAAACATCTTGGTTTTTGTAATTTGCCGATAACTCTAAGAAGTAAAAGAAAGTACCTGTGCAAAACCCTTCGATATTTACACGGTACGTGATTGGTTAATAACACATGTCACCGTAAGACAATACCAATACCTGCTATTGTTTCCCTACTGCTATTCTTTTGAAGATTTATGGCTTGTTCGTCAGATTTAGAAAAATTCACAATAGCGAATCAACTCCTGGAAAATAATTCATTACATATTGTTAATAGCTATAAGTTCCTTGGCGTTGTAATAGACGAGAAGCTACAATAGTCGCCACACATGGACAAGCTCTGTGGTAGGTTGAGTTCGGCTATTTACGCCATTAAAAAAATTAAAAGACTTTTGTGGTGTAAAAACGGCCAAGAACGTCTACTTTGCGTACTTCCACTCGATCATGATCTATGGTGTGATGGTTTGGGGTGGAGGGGCGGATTTCTCAAGAGTATCAATTTTGCAGAAGCGAGCTGTGAGGACGCTACTGGGTATGCGACCGCGGGAGACTTGCCGAAATGCATTTAAAGAACAAGGTATTCTCACATTGGCGGGTGCATATATCCGGGAGTGTCTCCTTTTCGCTAGGAGGAATCTGCCGAACACACCCCTAAACTCGAACCACCATGATCACAAGACTAGATCGGGTAATAGTGTGCGCCCCATCAAGCATCGCCTGGCGAAAGTCTCTAAGAGATTCATATGCCATAGTGTGCGCACTTATAATAAATTACCTGAACCATTTAAATGCATGGATGATGATACCTTTCAGAGAGAGATAAAGAAGTATCTGGTTGAACAATGCTTTTACAATGTTGACGAGATGCTGAATCAAAACCAAACTATATAGGTACTAATGGTTGTATGGGGTTTGAAGCGTGTGGCGTGTGACTGGGTCGGCCCTTGATCTTTTACTCTGGTCCGCATTGTGTGCTCGTTGGGGCGGCCACTTGGTGGAGTGCTCTCATTGTTTGCTAGATTGACATCACTTATTTATTTTGTGTAACTCTCTTTTTTTTTGTTATTGCATTTACTGACAGGAGGCTGAAACGGCCTTTTACACCTTTCAGCCTCGCCTATATCATTATTTATTGTTTTTACACAAAATGTCTGGGCTATTTCTGTTTTATTGTTTATTTTTAACTACAGTATAATATTGCCTCGCCTATTTATTTGCACTGCATGTAATTTGAAAATTGTTTTTGTTATTATAATTGATTTTGTTTCTTTTTGTTTGTAATAATGATGTATATTTCTGACGACTCCAAGTGCCTGTAGAGGCCTAGGGATGAGCAAAAAATAAATCTATATAATAATTCAGAAATGTTTGTGTGCTTTCTATCGTATATGTGAACATCACGCCTAAACGGCTGAACCGATTTCACTAATTCTTTTTTTGCCGTGTTGGCTTTTATTAGTAGAAGGTTCTTATGAAAGAAAAAATTAAGAAAGTTGCGGGGTAAATCTACATAATAATTTAGAAATGTTTTTTTATTAGCTTTTTACTTAATGTCATCGCATCACGCCTAAACGGCTGAACCGATTTCACTAATTCTTTTTTTGTCGTGTTGGCTTTTATCAGTAGAAGGTTCTTATGAAATAAAAAATTAAGAAAGTTGCGTGGTAAATTGGGAAATTAAATAAAACTCGCCCCTCCTCTATCTAAATAATAAGTCAGAAATGTTTTTTTATTTTGCTTTTTACCGTATGTCATAGCATCACGCTCAAAATACAAATGCTACGTCAGATATGAATCTGCACAGAGCCGTGCAAAATGCCGGAGAAGGTTCTTTAATACAATTTGCTGCATTAACTTTAATATATTTAGAACTAATTAAAAAACCCTATTTTTTAGGATCTTCATACAAAATTTTAATAAACATTAAAAGTGTCATTCTTCTTTTTCTGTGCTTATGTCAGTTATAGAGGTCTACAAAGCAATGGGAAGCTAGACTAGAACCTGTTTAATTACCTACCGATCAAGCCTGACAATCGGAATCAAAAACGTAAAGCAAGACGGGTATAAGCTAGTAAATAAATATTTATTTACTTAGGATACTTATATGTTTTGTAAAAGCAATGTTGCTGTTGTGTAGAATTCATTAATTTATTATCTATCATAATTAAAAATTATGTGAATTTTTTGTTTCTTATTATGTTAAGCAATGATATTTTGTGAAATGTTAGCCAAAATAAAAAGTAAATATGGTAAATAGTATATACATCATTGCTTTTTTCTCTCAAATTTTGACATTTATTTATTTATCGTATACTCTTGTAACTTGTAACATCTGTAGATTAAACACACTCATACCAACTCTTAAACTTAAACACGTGGCCGTTAATGGTCTATTGCACATCTTTGGGAGTTTCTGTATTTGTTTTGAGATTTTTTCGAGTTGATATTGGCTTATAAACATCACTAAATTTAATACCTTTATGGTTATGCTTGAAGTGGCTTTTCAAATAGTCTAACAGTGCGTAGGCTTTAGAACAACATGGGCACTTATGTGGTGTCTCCCCAGTGTGAAGTATCTCGTGTCTTCTGGTGGTGTTTCTATCGGCAAATATTGACTCACAATATTTACATTTGTACCGTTTCACATGTCTTTCTCTGTGAGATTGTAGCAATATTTTATTTTTAAATATTTTTCCACAAACGTCACATTTCCTCTTTTCATCCCCAGAATGCACCATTGCTTTATGTTTCTATAAACAAAAAAGACAGTAATTATTTAAATTTATCGTTTTTTAATAGGTATAATAAATTAACATATCACATGGAAAAACTTTGTATATTCGATGTGTTGCATGGAATAATGTAGGTAGTTTTTTGGTTTTTTCACATTCCCTCCCGAAGCACGAGTATCAACTCATTTTCAGGTATATATTTAGTTGTTAATTATTTGCAAGTTTCTTTTTATATTTGCATATTTTTATCAATAAAGGCTTTGTATTATTATTATTTGATAATTTTTCTCTATCCACAAGCCTTTTCAATTGAATGAACCTCAAAGAAGTCATGGAAATTTTTCTACTTAACTTTGAAGGATTATATCACGAGACTATTAGTATGCATATTCAACGTTCTTTTGTGGAATTATTTTAGTTGAAATAGAATTTATTAAACTGTGGCGGAATTCCGAAAAGCATGATAAGCAAAGAAGAAAGGTCTCACCTTTAGTATAGACAAATTAGCGAGGCTCTTGTGACAAATATCACAAGTGGCTCTGACATCGGTGTGCGTTTTAATATGCTTTTTGTAAGTGCTCTTTGATTTAAATTTCATAGGACAAATGCTGCAACTGTGTTTTGTTTCTGTTGAATGAAGTACTAGATGTTCATTAATAAGATATTTTGTGATGGTTTTTCCGCAAACATGACACATAGCACGTGCATTTTTATCATTTTTCACCTCCTGTTTTTCTTTACTTTGCTTAGATTCAGTGAAATATTTCTCAAACCAATCTTCCGACTGATCAGAATCAGAGTGATTGTCTGGTGCAGAGTTTACATCGTTTTGGACCTGTTCATCAGTTATTTTATATTCATTGTCGCATGGTTCTATTTTGATGGTGCCCTCCGCACAAAAATCGTCCAATAGTTCTGTTTTGATTGGATCTTTAGTGTAAAAGATGTTATTCTGCTCCCGCAATACCTTATCTGTCTCTAGACACATCTGCCTGAACTGTTTGAACTGTTGCAGCAACTTCAGACACTGAATACAGATTTTTCTTGGCATATTATCATTTTCTCTCACCTAAAATAAATTTAAATACATATTCATCCAATGAGATAAAGAATATTATTTGTTATTTTAATGTAAGCCAATCTGTATCTGCAACATTCAAACGGGAAGGTTGCCAGTCCCAAAAATAAGCATGACTGACACATTTATTGAAACTGAGTTTATTGTTTACAATGACTGAGAATCATACAACTCTCCATACATTTTTATGAATGTCCAGTTTTTTGCTGTGCAGTTAATACATCTATGAAAATGGACTATTTCAATGACCCCTTATGGTGTGAACCAACACCACCTATATAAGAAGGCCTTAGTGCAGGCGGCCATTTTTGGCCTCCCGCATCACGGCTGCCGGCGTGTAGACAGATATCATAGTGCAGAGGTAAGTACATATAGAAATAGGTGAGTGAATGTTGGGCCTCACGATGTGACGCAGCACTAAGGCCTTCTTATATAGGTGGTGTTGGGTGTGAACATCTTTAACTATCGGTTCTTCTTATGATTTATTTCCTTTTTATTGTTTTAGCTTCCTCTTCTCATTGTCAATGACTGCGGCAAAATTAATCGTGCCAAGAAAATCAGATCAAGAAGAAATTTTAATTATTAAGTTCGCGGGCTGATTCAATTTTTTGACAAACCCCTCTAAATGAATATGTTTTATCTTAAAGAGTGTAACGTTATTAATTGGGGTTTCAAACCCTCCCCCCCCCTCTAACTACGTTCCAAACATGACCTAACCTATCCAAATCATAGTATTATCATTCTGGGATGTTATAAAGTTGATGTGTTTCATATAAAAAATCGTGAAAATTAAATCAGCCCGCGAACTTAATCCAACTGTCGATTTGTTGAAGAGAAATTATTTCTCGAGACAGATCGGCAGTATCAAGCCAAGATACGTGAGATTTGTATGGCCAGGTCTACATTTTAAACGGTTTTCCAAACTTTGACGACAAAAAACACCAACTTAGAGGCTTCGCAGCATATATGTCGACAGTTGGATCTCATGTATACATGCAACTAGTAATTACCAAAGAGAAATAACTAGTTCAGAGGTGTTATCAATATTTTTTCAAACACAGTTTCACTTGAATATGTACTTACAATAACCAAACATAGAGACGATATCATTTCAAGAACAGTCTTCCCCTGGGTAAAAATATTTATAGTAGGTCGAGACTCAAGACATAACCTGCAAACCTCTTTATTTCGAAATAGTTTTTTTACTTCCATTGCAGTTACTAAAAAGTCGATTTCCGAATGACCTATACTAAACTATTTGCACATTAATCGCAAATTTCAACATCAAATGACTTATAATCACAATATAGATAGGCATTTCATTTGTCAATATTCTTTTCAAGAATAATTGACAGAAGTCTGACATTGACAAACTAGGACTTTATCCATAGAAAAAATTGGAATAAACACAACTATTTTTTCTGTGGTTGATTTTTGATGGCGGGCCAAATTAAATAATTCATAATAATAATTATTATTAATGTTATCAGACAGGCAGCTATGCTGATCACACAAGAGTATTCACTTGTTCAGTCTGTCAAGTCCACACTTGGTGCAACAACTAGTTCCGGCGGCAAACCGTTCCATGCATCCACAACTCTATTGGACAGGAAATCCTTCCAGGGATTCTGCCTGAAACTGTGTTTATCTAGCTTCAAACTATGACCTCTCAAATTAGTGTTTTGGTTGAGGCAGAGCATCAGCTTCAATTCAGGGCAGTCGTAGTATTCATTTAATATTTTGAAGGTTTCTATGAGATCCCCTCTCTTTCTCCGTTCCTCAAGAGTTATGCACTAAGTTTTTTTTGCTTGTAGTGAGACATTGTTTCTTATAATAAGTCTTAGTGCACCGCTCACCCTGCTACCAGCCACTTTCCTATGTTCGATTTCCCTTTCACACTTTCCATCCTACTAAACATACTTCCTAAATACACATTTTATTCACTTGCCCAAACATTCATTTTCCATGATTATTTTTACAATTCGTTCTTGTTATCCCTTTCAAAAATCAAAACTGTTATTTTGCTGACATTCATTTTAAGACCGTTTTTTGCACAATTTTCAAATACACTTGACACAAGTTCTTGCAAATCATTTTCACATTCAGCCATAAGTAATAGGTCATCTGCATCCATAAGCAGATATAAATAAGTCTAGTAAAAGTCTCCTAAAGAGAATGAATGAATATTCGCAGCAAGATAGTTCGGAGTAGAGTCAACCATTTACTGAGTCTTATTGTGTCTCTAAACCAAAATCAATCAATTCTCCCTTTTACACCCCACTCAGGGGCATAGGGAGGCAACAAGAGCTCTCCATTGCGCTCGATCTTGCGCAGTGTTTATGACCAAACCAAAATACTTTAATTATTTTTTTAACACAAATGATTTTTTCAAGTATGAATATTTTTTAAGATTTGGTTAAAAAAAGGTAGAAACAAATAAAACTGTTTAAAGGTATATATAGACTTTATTTTGTGACAAGAATAATAATTATTGCACTTCTTTAGGAGTTTCTGCATTTGTTAAGAAAGTTTGTCGCGATGATTTTGGCTTATACACTTCACTGAACACAATGTCTTTATGGTTATGCTTGAAGTGGCTTTTCATATTGGCTAACTGTGCGTAGGCTTTGGGGCAACTTGGGCACTTAAAAGGGGTCTCCCCTGTGTGAAGTCTCTCGTGTTCTCTTGTGGATCTGTTATCGGCAAACATTGAGTCACAATATTGACATTTGTACCGTTTCACATGTCTTTTTTTATGACATTTCAGTAATAGTTTATTTTTAAAAATTTTCCCACAAATATCACATTTCACCTTTTCATCCTCGGTATGCACCAATTCTAAGTGTTTCTACAAAAAAAAAAATTGATTATTTATATTTATTATTATTTACCAAACAAGGGGCAGCTAATAACAATGCGTTTTTTCTAGAAATTTTTTATTTACTTTTTGTAACATCTTTTCACCCTAATTGAAGTGGTCTGCAAAGATGTAATTCATTTGTAAAATAATCTCCTGTCTGTGTGATGCGTGTGATGAACTTTCAACCAACTGTTATCTAGGACCATCTGCCAAGTAGATTCTTCTCCGAAACAGAAAATGTTGCACTTCAAGCACAGTCTTTATTCTTTTAACTTTTAGATTTTATGATAAAAAAACACGACAAGAAATCGAGAAAAAAAGAGTATGTCACATTGTCTCAGATAGTTTTCGAAAATCTGTGACTTCATTCAAGGATTTGTGTGAAAAATGTATCTACCTGCGTCACTAACAAGTGTTTCATGCCTTTAAAATATCTGGTATATTTGCTCTTTCCAAAAACTAAAATGTAATTAGGCAGTCTTAGTGCATTTTAAAATTTCCCACCGTTATTTGGTCTTTTATATTTTTTGCCTGTTCCAGGGTTCAAATTTTTCATCACCATACAATAAACAAATGCATGCACAGATGGAAACGGTTCAAAACTGATCTTGACTATCAACTATAAATCTTTTCTAATGTGCAATTTGTCTATTGAGTTGAGATTGAAAAAAAGTACACAAAAACGTCAGTGTCAAAAATATAAGTGTTGTAAATTTTTTTAACAATAATTGATTCTATTTACCGAAAATGTAATTCTATTATCCGATAGAAATTGTATGAAATTCTTAATTTTCAATCGGGACTTGGGACTTTTGATTGTATAAAGCGGCTGATTCTATTAACCAGTGATCACAATAACCGGCGCCTACTGTATAACTATTTTGCAGGCGGGTCTAGCAGCACTGTTTGAAGAAATCCATGGATCCTTCAAAGACCAAGGGAGAAGATTTGAAATTAAAACATCTTAGGAGGTGAATGAAGGTGTTTTAAAAGCTCCACCCTTCCATTTTATTTTTTTGTTTGAGTGGAATTTAAAATCCTGTGGCAGAAGTAATTTAAGTGAAACCATTTATTTGTTGCTCCACAATTTATTTAATACCTATCCTGACTAGTTGGGATGCAAATGTTGTCCCACCTCCTCGCGGTGCATCCTGGGCAGTGTCTGGTGCTGGGTCGCTCATGTGGGGGTGGTTACTTCTACGTGAGGGATTGGGCTATGCCGGGACTGGCTAAGAGGACAACACCAATCTAAGGTGTTAAGCGTACCGTGCCGATGGATGAATGGCTGGGGGTTTACCCAGTCTAAACGGTGCATCTCCGATACCTTAAAGCCTCGGAGATTAACCTCAGCCCTTCAGCCGACATGCGGGGCTCTGTCGGCTGTGACTTCTTTTCCCTTGCTAAACCTGGGACGGTCGTGAACGTCAATACAATCACTTATAAAGTGAATCCTTTCTCACTGGATGGTCACCCGGCCAGTGAGGAACTGACTCTCTCGGGAGTAACACTATCCATTAGTAACATGGACATCAAAAAAAATCCGTAAGGAACCTAGTGTTCCTTAGCAGGAATAATCTATGTACCATCACGAGGTCCCTAACGGGGCACTGCAGGCTGAACAAGCATGCACATGTGCACCATAGGGATATTGGACTGTGGCATGTGCAGGGCGTGTGGGGTATCACTTGAGACCCCAATGCACCTCCTGTGTGAGTGCCTACCAATGATGCGTAATAAGACACAAAAATCTGGGCACTTTCTAGATGTTCCCAGATAAAATTGAGGAGTTCAACACCAACAAAGTCCTCTGATTCTTCCAGGAGGCTGGACTAAGCGACGAACTCTAGATGCAGGGCCAGTCACAATAGTTCCATTTTGGGACGCAGTGACGGTGACCTCCTTGGAGGCAGCAGGCCTAGTAAATAATAATATAATATCCTGACTAGTTTCGCAGGCACAGGTATTGCACGGTCACAGGTGACAAATAAACTATACAGGGTGTCCCAGAAAGTACGACTAAGCAAAAGTCCAGAGATAGAACCCCTTAAAGGCTATCCATATAACTCAATATAATATGTTCAGCGATTTTTTATAGTTTTTGAGTTATAGTTGATTTAGTGCAGAATATAAATGGTTACAGAGACACCAATTTTTGTGGTACATGCATAATTTTTTTTCTAGAATAGCTGAATAGTACCTATACCTAAAATTTTACAAAAACTTTGAGGACGATTTAAAAAAAAGTATCACATAACATTTTTTCTTCCAACTATTTTCAAAAACTTTTAGCCAATTTATCAATCTATAAACCCTGTAAATTTTATTAAGCTATCTTAAAAGATGAAAGACAAAATATATGATATCTCACCTTCAATACATGCAGTCGTACTTTCTGGGATAGCCTGTTTTATATCATAAAATATGAATAGCAAAGAAGAAAGACAAATATGATATCTCACCTTCAATACATGCAGTCGTACTTTCTGGGATAGCCTGTATTATATCATAAAATATGGATAGCAAAGAAGAAAGACAAATATGATATCTCACCTTCAATACATGCAGTCGTACTTTCTGGGATAGCCTGTTATATATCATAAAATATGAATAGCAAAGAAGAAAGACAAATATGATATCTCACCTTCAATACATGCAGTCGTACTTTCTGGGATAGCCTGTTTTATATCATAAAATATGAATAGCAAAGAAGAAAGACAATTATGATATCTCACCTTCAATACATGAAGTCGTACTTTCTGGGATAGCCTGTTTTATATCATAAAATATGAATAGCAAAGAAGAAAGACAAATATGATATCTCACCTTCAATACATGCAGTCGTACTTTCTGGGATAGCCTGTATTATATCATAAAATATGAATAGCAAAGATGAAAGACAAATATGATATCTCACCTTCAATACATGCAGACTAGAAAGACTTTTTTTACAAATATCACAAGTGACTCTACTGTTGGTGTGAATTTTCATATGTTTTTTGAGTGCGCTCTTTATTTTAAACTTTCGAGAACAAATGTTGCAACAGTATGTTCTTTCTGTGGAATGAGTTCTTAAATGTCCCCTGATAACATCTCTTTTGACGGAGTTTCCACACACGTGACACACAGTCAGTCTAGTTTCTTCATGGTTGACTTCCTGTTTTTCTCTATTTTGCTTCTTGCTTTTTGGTTCAGCTTCCTCGAAATATTTTTCAAACCAATCTTCTGACTGATCGGAATCGTAGTGGTTATCAGCTTCTTGATAAAAATCATCGCATGGTTCTATTTTGATAGTGCCTATTGTGTAAAGGTCATCAAATAGTTCTGTTTTGATAGCATCACTACTGAACACCATGTTATTCTGCTTCTGCAATATCTTATCTGTCTCTAGACATTTCTGCCTGAACTCTTTGAACTGTTGCAACAACTTCAGACACTGAATACATATTTTTCTTGGCATATTATCATTTTCCCTTACCTAAAATAAGTTTGAAAAATAACAAAAAACTTTTTACCTGGAAGGTTAATTAAATTTTTCTTAATTAGGTAAATCATGTTTATGCAAATGATCCAAATTCCAATTACCTATTATGTCCTTTTTTGTAACTCTACCCATGCCGTAAATTATATTGAATTTACAAAGAACAAGTTTTTTTTAACGAATCTGTACTCATTCAAAGTGAACACAAATACACTCTTTCACAATAAGCTACTTAAAGTTTGTGTCATGAAAAATGTTCGGGATCCAACCCAAGACCTCCGAACAAAACAGTATGGAAGCCGGCATCGTAACTATCAGGCTATCAACCAGGTAAACTTGATTTTTAGCGTCGCGAACATTTCTATTCCAATTATCCACAACTGTAATTTTTTATGACGTTTGGCGTTCAAATCAAGTTTACCTCTATAGGAACCAATAGATGTCTCTAGTACAACACCAAAGATGTGACAATTAGAGTAGAGATACTCCGAGTATTTGGAAATATAAAACGATCTTTTGAATAGAGCAAAGGAAAGTTGTCAGCCCTCATCCTACTGTTTAAAATCTAACCTACACATTAAAATATATTGATAATATATTATGCTCTGGATTTAAGAAAATAACTTACATTTATTCATTAATCCAAAGATTCAGGTTTTATTTCTACTGATTAAGTTTAATATGTACTTACAGTAACTAAACATAAAGACGATATCATTCCAAGAACAGTTTGCCCTTGTGTAAAAATACCAACAACAGGTTCAGATGAAAGACACAACCTGCAAACGTCGTTATTTGAAACTGTCTCCATTTGTCTTACGATTAACTAAATTTGAGCAAACTATGGTTTATATTTTAATAACGAATAAGTTATGAACAACTTGTAGCAAAAAACAACAACAACAAAACAGACATTTTGCAGAATTGACAGATATGTGACATTGACCAGTGTTGCCAACGGATTTTGGCCGATGTCGCCGATTTTCAAAAAAAAAAGTAGCCCAAAGTCGCCGAACTGAAAATTTGGTAGCCCAAAGAGTCGCCCAACTGAAAATTTGGTATACGGAAACATGAGTTTTTGCTAAAAAAAGGTCATTCCGAAAATTTTGGTATTCGGAAAGATGAAATGTAGCTAAAAAAAAAGGTCATTCCGAAAATTTTGGTATCCGGAGAGGTGAAAGTTCACCAAAAAAAGGTCATTTTGTATCCGGAAAGGTGAAAATTCGATAAAAGGGAAGTAGCCCAAATGGCGACCGGTCGCCATTTAGATTTTTTCGTCGCCAATTCTCATCACTTATCTTATCTGTCAAATATATTCTGTGTTCACTACCGTGCATATTATTGTTATTACAGTATATTATATTATCTATGATTATTATTACAATATTATCTTGGATGAATCTATGGTTATGGATGGATTCATTGATAAAACTTTTGAAGCCGCGGGGTCGGGGGGAAAATGAATTACGACGCCATCTTAATGGAACTTACGGGAACATATTCTCTGTTTTAACGAATATGTTGCTGGATCTCTTTTTTAGTGTTTTGTTGTTAATAACTACGTTTACGAGTAGACATATTATTACTCTTTTAAAGTTTAATTACAGTTTTTTTTTCATATTAAATTGTGATGATTTAATGTTATGTTGGTTTTATTTGGTGAACTTTATTTCAAATCTTTCCTTAAACTGAAGAGATGATTAATTTAAGTCAAATACACAAGATATTTCAAACTACTCGAAGTTCTGATATATATTTTCAATTATTCCATACGAATTGTTGAAATATGGTGCAACCAAGATGGCCGCCAGTATTTCCTCACACCCCCTCTAGTGGCATCACTTGCTCTCGTACAAAACTCAGCTGTCAATCTCTCCATATATAATAATTCCTCCAAGAATATTATCTAGCACAGAACACATATACTCTTCTTCTTCTTCTTTTATTTTTGGCTTATCACCCCTAAATGGGGTGTTCCTGCCATGATCACACTGTTGATTATGCATTTTTATTAGTAAATAATATATTATGATATATCAAAAAGGGTATTGTCAGTATGAATTAATTAATAAGATTGTAATATACTATATCAATGAGTGAAATTGAGTAAAACAAAACATTGAGAAAAAATGTAAATTAAATTTTAAGTGCATTGGTCTTAATAAAAGCTACTAATGTTTTAAGAAGGGCTGTGTTGTCGGATGATAGAAGAGTCGAAACATCAGTTGGAAGCTCCACGCGGCATCTTATCAGTTCACTCATTAATGGGAATTGGTCATTAATGGGGCATTCAAAAAATATGTGATTAAGGTCCTCCGTACTACCGCACTCGCAGTACGGGGACTGAGCCACTCCTATGCGAAACAAGTGTGAGCCACAGCAACAGAGGCCCAGTCTCATTCTAATTATAGTTGATACGCCAAACTTGTTTAGCTTGATTTTTGAAAACCATGGCTTGCTCGGGATATTGGGCTGAATTCTGGCATAAGTTTTTCCTTTGAGTTTGGACGATTCTGCCCAGTTTAGCTTCCAGGCATTTGTTAGCTTGGTCTGTAGAAGGCTCCTGACATCTGATGCAGTTATTCTTGTATATAGAGGCAAACCATCCATTGCAGCCTCCTTGGCGAGTACGTCAGCGTTCTCGTTTCCACGAATCCCACAATGAGCTGGGATCCATGATAAAGTTATATGGTATCCGGCTTCTTGAAGTTGCTTTAACTTATCCCGGATCTGCACACTAATGAGATCCTCTGGGTCCTGATATGCTGGGGCGTCTAACTTGGTCAATACACTTAAAGAATCACTTAGAATAAGGAATCTCCCGCGGTCTTTGCCACTAATGTATTTCAAAGCCTCAAATATCGCGATTGATTCAGCAGTAAATATTGATGAAGCAATTGGGAGCCGGACTTTGCATATTCCACCGTCGTGGGTGAAAAATGCTGCTCCAGTTTCCCCTGACTCTAACTTGGACCCGTCAGTGTACACCACTGACCAGTCAGACCATCTTGTCCTCAAAATATTTTGAAATTCTGCTTCAGCATGAGGACCATGGTTTACACCAAGTGATAGGATAACGTTTGGTTTAAAAATTTGGATGTCAAATGGGTATGAATATAACGGTAAACTTGGTTCTTTGTGAATATTAGCAATGATTGTCTCAAGTGTTGTGAGACTGTTAATCAATAGGGGAGGGGTTTTATGCCTCCAAAAGGCAGAGTTCATCTCCATTGACAATTCCCTTAGCTTTGGAATTAATGGATGATTGGAAAATCGCGAACATCTAACAATGAATCTGTCAGAGAGAAGTTGTCGCCTAAGATTCAGTGGGGGGTCCAACGCTTCCACCTGGAGTGCATTAACCGGAGAGGACCGCATTGCACCGAGTATCAGACGTAGTCCCTGATATTGAATCTTGTCAAGCCTTCCTAAATTTTTCTTTGTTGTAGGTTCGATCAGGAATGTTGCATAGTCCATCTGACTTCTGACGTATGCATTATAAAAAAGTTTTTGTGTAATAGGGTGTGAGCCCCACCACACTCTCGACACCGCTCGCAGGGTATTCAGTCCGCTCTGACAACGGTTGGTCACTTCGGTGATGTACGTGTTCCAGGTAAGGTGACAATCCAGGGTGACTCCCAAGAATGTAACCTCCTTCACAACAGGTATGATCTCATTTTGACACCTCACCACAACGCTCGGGGTCTTTCTTTTTCTAGTAAAAAGTATGAGTTTGCATTTAGAAGGGCAAAGTTGCATACCGTGTTTTACAAGCCAAGAGTGAAGTGATTCGAGAGACTTATTTAATACATTTTGAAGTGATTGAATGTGCGGGCCGGATGAGAAGATGAAGAAATCGTCTGCATATTGTAGGATCCTAGAATGAGTGGAAATAGACTTATTGATATCGTGGGTATATATATTAAACAGTAAAGGCGAGAGAACCGAACCCTGTGGCAGGCCCTTAAAGACCATACGGGAGATGAGAGTGTTAGAGATAATATCCTCTATTTCAATAAATCTCTCTGTAAGGAGATTCAAGATAAATTGAGTAAATTTGCGTGGAACACCCAGTCTTAACATTTTCTGCCCTAGGACGCCCAACAGTACATTGTCAAATGCCCCGCTCACGTCCAGGCATGCCCCCAACACATGTTCATTCCGAGAGAACGCTAATCTCACCTCGGTGACCAATAAAGAGATACTGTCCGCTGTGCCTCTGGCTCTTCTGAAACCAAACTGTGTATTGGGCATTATATGATTATTCTCCATGAACCACTCCAAACGTCTTTTAAGTAAGTGTTCGGTTACCTTAGCAAAAACCGAGGATAGGGCTATGGGTCTGTAGGAAGAATGTAAGTTTGGATCTTTACTACGTTTTAAAATTGGAACAACACGCTGTACTTTCCAGGAATGTGGGATATGACCAGATTCAAAAGAGATATTGATGATTTTGAGAAAATAACTGAGGGATTTTTCACTAAAATGTGTGATATAACTGTAGAAGATATTATCCAACCCCGGTGTGGAGTCCTTCAGAGATGGGAGAATGGCCTGGAGTTCTCCAAGGCAAAAAGGAGCATCCATCCAACTCTTGGTTTGAAAGCTGTAAGGCAGAGTAATTTCATTTAGGCTAGGAACAGAAGGAGGAGACAATCTCTGTGTAAAACCCTCAAGCCAAGAGCTGTCAGCAGGCTGAGGAGTTTTATGGGATGTGGAATGTCGGAAAGAGTTGATTGTTCTCCAGACTAAGGTTAGCGGCGTATCCGGCGAAAGGGATTCGCAGAAACGTCTCCAACCCTGCCTTTTTTTATTTTTCAAAATGCGTTTAGTATTTGCCTGTGTCCTTTTGACTTCTAGGTAGTTTTCTAGTGTCCCATGTCGTTTGTAGTTTTTTATACTCTCTCTTCTGATACCTACTGCTTCCTCACAGTCTTTATCCCACCAGGGTGGAGGTGGAGCTTTTTTTCCTTTTTTTGTAGGTTTTTCAGGGATAGATGCATTAGCCTCTTCCCTTACCAGCTCAGCAAAAGCCTCACAGCAAGATCGGACGGACTCCGTCGTGACATCAGGAAGTTTATCAATGCCTGCATCAATTTTCTCCGAAAACATTGACCAGTTAGCTTTATTTAGCCATAGCCTAGGGGCCCTCTTCCGAGGTTTGTGTGTGTGTGAGTGACCAGCACCGCACAAGTTGGTTTTATATTGGGATAGTGATCGCTTCCCAAGGTGTCAGCGTCAAGAACCCTCCACGTAAGTTGTGGAGCAATTTGGGGATCTGCCATGGTTAGGTCTACTGCGCTCGGTTTTTGACCGTGATAACCTAATCGGGTGGGTGAGCCATCATTGAGAATACAGATGTTGAGGTTGTTCATAAGGTCAACAATGCATCTACCCATTCTGTCACAATTAGCTGAATCCCACAGAGGGTGGTGGGCATTAAAATCTCCCAATATTATGAACTTATGGGTGATTCCATGAAAGAAGTCTTCAAGCTGCTGCATACTTGGAAGATTTGAAGGAGAAATATATAAAGAAACAACTATTGTATCGTATATTTTGGCTGCAACAACATCAAATGGGCAGTTCTGGGGTTTTATGCTGAGAGGTTGGAAGGGAACTTTGTGGTGTATAAGGAGGGCAGCACCTCCCCTTCCATCTGAGCGGTCGTCGCGGAGGACATGGTAATCTGGAATCCTGAGATGTATGTACGGATTCAACCATGTCTCAGAAATTCCTGCTACGGTTACACTGTTGGATCTTAAGAGCTGTAAAAATTCATCTTTCTTATCAAAAAAACTACGACTGTTCCACTGAATCAGAGATTTCAGAGGATTCATGGGAGAAGGGGCTAATTATTTCGATCAGTTTTTTGGCGACGTAGGACGGTATATGATTTGTTTCATTGACTATAGAGATTAAGAGATTGAATAAAAGAGGGATAGAGTTTTCTTTGTTTAAGGCAGTGCCATTTGGAGAAATTTCGGAGTGCGGTAGCTGTCCGTTGGGAAACCAAAGAAGATGAGAATGGTCGGGTTTGTTGTTTTGAATCTGTGTACGTTGTGTGGGAGTTTTATAGAACGTTTGTCTATATGAAGTTGTAGGAGTATTGGGAATTTTGTTTGAAATTGGTTTTGTTTGTATTTGAGCAGATTTTGTAGTAAAGTTTTTGGAAGCTACGACTTCCGAAAAGGGCTTCATTGTTGGAGAGTGTCTCTTGCAAGCATCAACATAGGAAATATTTTGTTCGGCCATGGTTTTTTTGATGTTTTGTTGTCTCGTGTGTTCGGGACAGTTTCTGTTAACCGATGAATGATTTCCACCGCAGCTTAGACATCTGTAGTCGGACTCGGGAATCCCGCATCCTTCACCCAAATGTGCGTCACCGCACAGAAAGCATCTCGGTTGTGAGCGACATACGGTCTTAGTGTGACCAAATCGACAACACTGGAAACATTGGATGGTCGGGAATATATATAGTTCCACATTGAAATGTACATTGTAAATATTTATGGATTTAGGCAGAGATTGGCCATCGAAGGTCAGAACCACCGCCTGTGAAGGTTTCCATTCCACACCTTGTGGAGACCTAGACTTAAAATTTAAGCGCCTGGTTTTAATAATTTTCCCATTATTCGGAACATTGGCGTCAATTAGTATATCATCTGTGGACCAATGTGTAGGATATCCGCGGATAAGTCCCATGCGGGTTATGTGGAAGGTGGGTATGAAGGTATCGTAAGTGGCTTTGATTACTTCCGAGACCATGAAGTTATTGGCATCATCAGCAGACTTAAATTCTACCGATAATCTGTTTCTACCGAGGGATTTGATACCTCCCCAGGCTGTAGAGATATTATTTTTGTGCAGAAATTTACCAAAATCTACATGGAATAATTGGTTGGCGTCTCTTTTGGTAACGTGTACGATATATGGCCCTTGATCCCTAAAATTATATAAACGTGTTGGTACGACACTGATGTTTCGCATATTAGTCTTGTATGGTATATCACTATCATCTTTATCATTTGTTAGGTGTCTTTTGGCCGGCAAGGTGATAAATTCTGATGGAGAAGGTACATTTTCTACGGTCAAGCCAATATCTTTGTCAGGGGGGTCCGGCGGTTTTTTATACATTATGTTTGGACAAAATTAGTTAACCTAAAAACAAACTACTCGAACTAAGGGACAAAAGACAAACTAAACTATTTTTATTTACAATTTATTAATCTACCAGATAACTAATTACAAACGGAACACAAATAACATAAAATAATAAGAAAAACTATAATAATATCACCAAAATCCTGTGAGAAAAAAATTTCTGCTGTCAAACCACGAGTCTTTCAGCTGTCCAAATGTCACACATATACTCTCTAACGAACAATGAAGACGAACTCTAGTCATCATAACAACAGCGACAACATACCCGCTTTACAGTATATCTTAGAGTAAGGGTGGGTTTCCCGATCGTTAGTAATAGCAAAGCGTTAGCATTAGCAAAGTAATAGCAACCTGTTAGTAAAAAAATGCGTTGTTCCACACAAATGTGACGTCATAATAGTAAAGTACTTTACTAACGGATTACTACTCGCTTACTACGCATTCTACCTGTAGTAATGGTGAAGCATTAGTCATAAACGTCAAAGTTTCAATTTGACACTTGTGAATTCGCTGTGCCGGTCATGCAAACTTATTCCGACAAGTGAGTATTTTGTAGTCAGTTTTAATTAATTTAATCTCATTGTATTACATATTATACTACTTTTTTTCTTTAATAGCATTTGATGTATTCAAACCATAGATTTTTATATGGTTATTGTATAGAATTCTGTGATTCAAACCCATAGGAAACGAGTTTATAACAAAGATGACAAATATATAGATAGATATTACAATAATGTTTTGCTTATGTTTAAAATTTGTCAGATATTATTATGGTTAACTATTACGTTACATTTTCTGTATCTTTCATAACTGACTTATCACTTTAATGATTTCATTGCAGGAATCGTGCCATACAAACTGAAGAGCAATTGTTAATGGCTCTTCAGGATCACCACGGGAGTCAGACAGGGCTGCGTACTGGCTCCATTTATATTTATTATTGTTATGGACTTCCTCTTGAGAAAGTCCATGCAAGGAGCAAGAGGTATACGTACTATAAGAGATGGTCTAATGGGCGAACTGTGCGATCTGGAGTACGCGGATGACCTAGCGTTGTTCAGTACGACAGTGGAGGAATTACAGCGCAGTGTTTCAAGACTCTGCGACGAAACAGCACGCCTTGGCCTTCGAGTCAATGCCAGTAAGACGGAGCTCAAGGTGAGTAATGCCTGCCCCGATAAACAGCTACCGATAACCATCGATGGTCACCAGGTCTCCCGGGTGGATAAATTTAAATACCTGGGAGCAACCATTACCACCTCTGGTGACCTCGGGGCTGAGCTCCCGATACGTATCGGTATGGCAAGTGGCGCCTTTAACAACATGACCAAGATTTGGAAAGCGTCGGCGTGTAGTGTCGAGACGAAATGTAAACTGTTTGATGCGTGTGTGTTGCCCATTCTCTTGTATGGGTGTGAGTCCTGGCACCTGACCAAGGCCCAGGCACAAAAAGTCTCAGCCTTTGAGATGAAGTGCCTAAGGAGAATTCTGGGCGTAAGATGGTACCACCGCATCACGAACGACGCTATACGCCGGCGCACCCATCGTGAACCTATCACCTCCACCATTGTGGGGAGGAGATGGACTTGTTAAGGATGCCGAATGACAGTTGGCCGAGGAGAGCGCTGTTCTTGCTCCCATCAGGGTCCCGAAGACGAGGAAGACCCTCTCACACTGTGTTCCGCTCCTTCGAAGCAGAGCTGATGGACATGGTGTGGGAGGAGGTCATAAACATTGCGCAAGATCGAGCGCAGTGGAGAGCTCTTGTTGCCTCCCTATGCCCCTGAGTGGGGTGTAAAAGGGAGAATTGATTGATTATATAAATATGCTCAGAGAAGGGACAGAAAAAGAAAATTTTGTCCAGGACTTTTAGAATTGCTGGGTTTTCTAATGTTATTGGTACAATAGACTGTACTCATTTAAATACAGTTTCAAGGTAGCTGAATTCTAACAAAATGACATGATATCAATTAATTTGTATGGGAATTTTCTGAAAAAAAAAATCCAAAATCTTTATGTGCCTATGGCAATAAGGCCTGATGACACCTGATATAGATGGTTTATATTTTACCTCTGCGTTTCTCAGTTATGGCGTCTTTAGAGGATATAAGAATATACCCCAAATCCCAACATTTTAACAATTAATGTATCAGCTTAATGTCTATGAAGACTGCTAGGGTCAGCTCTCCTCGTCCTCAGGCTGTAGACTCTCCTCTGCTGCGCTTTTTTTTAACAATTAATGTATCTTTGTGATAAATAAAAACAAAACAAATGTACCTATCTAGAATCTTTAATATTTACACTGAATATATATTGGAATTAATATAACAACAAAATGGGTATAAAAATAAATTTAAACATATTAATTATAATTCTTCTTCTTCTTTACAATGTGGCAATTCACTCTCGAGAGAGTGATCTATATTAATTATAATTAAAATATGAAAATTAAGCATTTATTTATATGTGTGATAATGTCATCATTTATTTATAAGCGTTATTCATTTTCCAATTTTTTCACTTCCGACAATAATTTTTGTTTTGCTAACATCTTTATCTGCATGTCTAAAGTGTCCATTTCCCGTTTTCTCATATGGTCAAGTCTAAATATTTCTTGCGAAAAATAGCCTGGTTGCCTAGAATGTAAAGTGCATAATGACAATTGTATATTTAATTAAATTATATTATTATTATATTTATATGGAAGTAATTGCTTGTTTTTATTTTGTCCTTCATTGTTTAAAATTTCAATCAAGTGATAATCAAGATGAACGAAGTTATTTATTTATTTATGATTCGCAGAACAGATATGAATATACAATACATAAGAAAAACATGAAGGTAAGGTACAAGCTGAGGTAATCTGTTCCACAATACATGTGCATACAAATTGACTACTTTTGAAACATATTATAATCATAGCTTAAATCAGTTATAAACTTAAAAAAACAACAAATTACAAAAAAATACAAACATTAAATCATAAAAGAAAATTTCAAAGAAGGGGAAGGAAAGGATAAATAGAAGGAGTAAGGAAGGATTCACCTGGAATGTAAACATTGTAGAACTTTCTTTTTAAGCTGCAGAGAAGACGCCGCAAAACATATCTATACTGTCAGAGAAGAATTTGTTGTAAGTGTCGGCCATTCTATATAGGGGATTTCTAAGGCCTGCAATTGTGTTGGGTTTGTCCATATTGCATGAACGAGTTTGTAATGGCACCCGGAATAAGACACGCTCAAGTAATGATGGCGTGTCAAACTCGGAGGTACAAATTTTTCTCAGAGTGGTCATATCAAGAAGTATTCGACAATTAGATAGTGTAGTTAAATTGGTCATGTCTACCCTATATCTCCCATTCATAAATTTAATAAATCTGTTTTGAATACCTTCAACCTGATCAATGTATTTCTTAAAGTATGGGTTCCATATGGTTGAACAATATTCCAGTTTGCTTCGCACTTACCTGCAATAAAGAATGAGAGTTGAATCATCACTTTTAAAGTTTTTTGTTGATCCCAGCAATCCCGCGCACTCCCCAGTGATATTATTTATGTGTTGGTCGAAGTGTAATTTAGAGTCCACAGTTACTCCCAGATCCTTAGTATGAGTCAATTCCTTAAGCCCATGTCCCTGTAAATTGTAAGTATATGGAATAGCTATTTTCTTTTTGGTGAAACGAATAGTATAACACTTCTTATCGATATTCAAGTAGAGCTTATTCTTCTGGCAATAATCATTTAGTCTGTTCAAATCATCATTCATTCTGTCACAATCAGCAGAGTACAAAGTTTGAGTAGACAAAACAATTGGCTATGTCATTTATAAATATCAAAAAGAGCATTTTATGAATGCATGCAAGCATGTTTAGTAGGGATGGACAGGAACTAACTAGGCAGGAAATATGCTCTGGAAAACAGATTTAAATAATATTTTCAAAAATTATGAACAACAAATGTGTGTACACCACAGAACTGCTTAGACATAAAAAATATTATACTTACTTGGTAATATTGGAATCTTAGGGATTCATATTTTATTTCCAATTAAACCGACAAATAGTCTTAGCTTTAAAAAATGTAATATTGACGACGCAGCAGCAATGCACGTAAATATAACCAAAAAGTAATGAATGACATTGCACGCGCATGACATTTTATAATAATGTTGCGTGATGAAAAAATGTTTTTAAGCATTGTGATGTTGGTAAGATTGTTACTAATCGATTACCTTTTACTTTGACATTCCTTGCGATGGAGCAACACCTGATAGTAAAGTATTGTGCTAATACTTTACCATTACTCGCGGCGTCGAGAAACCCACCCTGAGAGTATTCTCTTACTCTAAGCAGTATATATTATATTATCTATGATACCCGCTCACACTGACAGCGCCGGCGGTGTAGACAACCACGAACCACACGAAGCGTTAAATTGTCGACGACCTTCTGCTGTGCGCATGCGCAGGTGTTTGAATACGGTGAAGTGAACATAGAACCACGAGGAACCACGACGGTAAATCAGTTTGAAAAGTAGTATTATTATATACTCTATGATCACTGATCAGCAGCCTTATTCACGGAAAAGTTTGACTTCAAACTAAACTAGTTACTAAACTTCTGTAAAGATTTTCTCATAACCGTCCGATAATATAGAGATTTTCTAGTCATGACAGAAGTTTAGTAACAAATCTAGTTTAGTAACTATAGTTTAGTTTGAAGTCAAACTTTTCCGTGAATAGGGCTCCTGTTTTGATCTGTCGTCTGAGGCGTCTAGTTTTTAACTTTGTTATTCAGATAACTTGGCAAACCACAAGCACAGTTAACATACCCATATCTAGAGCCAGCTTAAAAAAACTACATGAAACTCTCGTAAACATCTGTTCAATTTAACATATCACTGATGTGTTCAATTTTTTTTTACAATAAATGGGAACATTTCTTCAAAAGATGATCGAGCTAAGGCCATCCCTTTTGATAAAGCGGAAAACCGCATTTGGAACATTGGTGCTGTCACGCACATGAGTGAGTGTCATGATTTGGGCTCTAACCCTGTCTACCTATTTTGTTTGGATTATTTTCATCATGTTTGCTACCGAGATTCAGCACATTATTTTAACCTATTGCAGCTTTTTATTCAAAAAGTTTTTAATTTAATTAAGATATTAAAGCTGCTTTAAAAAGTCTTAAGAATGGAAAATGACAAGGAACATTCCGGCTGAACTATTCAAGTATTATACCTATAGCAAATAGACACCATAAAACCCAACTTCATAAGAGAGCTCAAGTATGGAATCATATTACAACACAAGCTTTAAGTAGCTTACTGTGAAAGAATCAGAGTGTATTTGTGTTCACTTTGACTGAGCACAGATTCATTTGTTTGAAAAAAAATATATATATATTAAAAAAATGGACATTAATGTTATGGGAAACAATAATATACCCATAACATTACATATTTTAATTATAAGACTAATCGAAACTATTGACTTAACATAACGCAATGCACTGTATTGTTTTTTTTTCATTTACAAAAAATAAGGCAATACAAATCATTAAATGATTGCTCTCCAATGTGAGTAAGAACTCGTGTTTTGGAGAGGTAACTTAAGTATAATAAGTGTCCCATACCAGTGTCAAAACATTTTCATTTTTTATCTCCATAATATTATTATTTTTCTTTAAAAAGCCCTCTTGGCGTGAAAGAAATAAATGACGAGTGTCAAGATTGGTCAAGATCCACAGCATTATTTTGAATTTTGCCGCCAATTTGTCATGCACAGTTTAAACGTCAAACAGGATTCGTCGACAATTTAACGCTTCGTCGAACCACGCAGTGCGAACTCCACGAGCGTCTCCAGACTGTACCACGGCCACCAATAGGATTCCATTATTACGAGCATGCGCATAGGACGTATCGAAATGTCAATATTTGGCGGGTTAGGAGGATCTGTTCGAAAAATTTTCCGTTGTTTTTCACCACCTACCTCTGTGCTCCCACTCAAAGAGAATATAATACCTTACGGATTGCTCCCACTTCTCGACTTATCCGAGTGGAATTTGCTGTGTTTTTTTTTCTTTACTTTTAACTTAGCAATGAATAAATGCGACGATTGTGAAAGAGTATTTGCTTATAAGAAAGGTTTGATAAGCCACCAAAAACGAAATTGTGGGAAAAAAAACATCTAGGATCATATGTGGAGAATGTGAAAAATCATTTAACACTCCTATTTCACTTGAAAACCACATTGAAAACCATCATGGCGTTGTCCAAGTCAAAGTTGAAAAAGAATTCGCCACTTTTGAAGGTACATGAGTCAAAATAATCATATTTCAGTTTAAATAAGTTCAGTAATTGTTAAGTTCACAGACTGTTTCGACTTTTCAATTTTTTATATGAAACATATATAGAATTTATATAAAAATTGGTAAATAAGCATTTTATGAATTAATGTGATAACAATTAATTGAAGTATTTTGATAAAGACATTTTACTATTCATGGTTCATGTAAAAATGGAATTATTTATATATCCTGTCTTAACACAAAGGGAGAATGGATATTTATTATATTAAAGTACCAAATTTGATTTCAAGATATAAAGTATTCCTTTCTGCCATAGATTAGGTATATCATTAGAGAGATCTCCTCACTTTTGAGGTAGTAGAAAGAAACACTTCGTCACCAATATTGCAGGAACGTGTAATTTCATACTTTTTTTTTCACTTAACGATAAAACTACCAATATAATAATATATGCCCCTACAATAGGAATGAAGAAACTGCTGTAAAAAAGAAGATAAATTTGAATGCAATAATGTGACAACCATTCGATTGATGGAAAAAATCACTTTCAAAAATATCAACTTACGGCGACGACTTGTTTCAATTTACCAAATAATGGAACTACATGTGCACTGACAAAATAAAATCATTTTAACAGTTGCTATTGACTATCTAATTATTGGTGATATTTTTTCAGATTTTTTAAAGTGGAAGGAAGAAGTCGAAGCGGCTACATTATCCTCTTATGTAGTTGGAAATAATAAAAATTTGAAAAATGGGTTAACAAAAAAATATTTTGTTTGTCATAGAAGCGGATTTTTTACTAGTAAGTCCAAAGGTATAAAAAGGATCAAGAGCCAGGGGACAAATAAAAATAATTCTTCATGCCCTTCAATTATGGTAAGTTATAAAAGAGAAATACTTACTATTGAGGGGTTTTTAAAATTCTTAGTTTACTTGTAACTGTGGCATCCATTGTCAATAAAATTCATTTCTGGAATTTATAGATCATAAATGGCCACGCCTGGTGCATTATTATATAATAATAATAACTTTATTCAGTAAAAACAAAATATAATTATCATATACCTATCCATGCTTGTTCCTGATATCACTAAGGCGTCCAGCTTGTTCAGCATTTTTCTAGTTCGCTTACTAATCAATCTATTGGATGTGATTTTCCATTGTAGTCAAACTTTTTACCTAGAAACTTGAATGGACAATCTTCATTCAGTTTTGTTATCTTATTTCCATTTATCTTTAAATTTATATCAATTGGGCCATATCTTGTACCTCCTATTTATTCATTGTATTAGAATTTCAACCATATGACTTTGTTGGATTTATTTCCATTCCTTTTGACCAATCACAAAACTGTTGTATGCGGTACAGCATTTTTTGTCAATTTCCCTGATTACTTGTTAGTAACTGTTGATAGTTTCGGCCGAGGGTGCTTGGTAGTAGTTCATTTTCACTTGTAGTTCTTGGTAGTAGTTTGTTAGTAACATTTGTGTCCTACCGGTCCTTCTCTATGGCTGTGAATCTTGGCACCCAACATGCGCTCAAAACACCCGCATAGCAGGATTCGAGAGCAAGTGCCTCAGAAGAATGCTGGGCATACGTTGGAATGACTTTGTGCCGAACACAGTTGTCAGATACCTAACAGGTCAACCACTGGTCACTACCACTATAAGATTCCGCTGACTGACCTGGCTGGGTCACGTACTCAGGAAGCCTACAGAGGACATAACCCGTCTTAGTCTCAACTACCATCCAGAAGGCAATCGAAGACGCGGTAGGCCCCTCCAAACAATTAAAAGGCTCTACGAAGCTGACCTTCAGGCCGTTGGTGTTGACTGGGATGCGACTGCTGGAATCGCAGGGGACAGGACCGCATGGCGAGGACTTGTGGAGTCCATATGCTCCAACTAGGGAGCGGACATGGATGAAGAAGAAGAAGTAACGTTTAATCATCTGCAAATGCCAAACAAGGCTGTGTATATATCCCGTCTCTCTTCAGTCTGTAACCCCAGTTTCTTCTCATTTATGCTCAAATCTCTCAATAGGATATTAGAAACAATATTAAAAGCCACTGGTGACAGACAGCATCCTTGAAAGAGTCCCACATTATATTATTGTATAGGATCAGAAAAACCACTTTTGAGTTTCAATATAAATTTTAAATCTGAGTAATAAGATGTGATAGTATTACAGAGTTTTTCTGGGAAATTAAAGTGTTTTAGTGAATAGATAAGTAAATCATGTTCTATTGAGCTAAAAACATTAGTCAGATCTAACCAGCATACTGATATATGTCGCTCGTTTTGTCTAGCATCTTGTAAAGCTTCAGTAAGTAGGGTATTATGTTCTATACATCAGCTGATAGTTCTGGAAGAAATCCCTTTTATATGCCTACAGTCAAGTACTTATTCTTTAACATAAAATTAAGCAATTTTTCTTGCACTACACTGAAAATATCTTGGCAATGTTATATGTTAATGCAATTGGCCTTGTATCTTTTGGGTCACTAGTAATTTCTTTTTTGGGAGTAGAACAAATATAGCACTTTTAAAGGAATTTGGAATGATTTCCTTATTCCATAAAACTTTGTAGGAATCATATATGAATTTTTGTAATGATGGACATATCTTATATATGATGTAAGGTATTCCATCAGGTCCAGGGGATGAGTTTTTTTTTTCTTGATACACTGACATAGTTTGAGGGTCTACATTAAACAATGTTACTGATGGTATTTCTTTTTTGCTAAAATTTGTGTATTTCACAGATTTTTTCTCTGAGTATTTATTTTTATAAAATGAGATCATATCAGAGATCATATCAAAAAACACAGAAGTCAATAATAAAGGTAATGTACAGAAGGCCCATACGATTTCCTACAGAACAGCTCTACAGGGACAGTGGTTTTTTGGACATCAGGCAACTTTACATGCGACTTATACTGACCTATCTGAATAAACATACTACTGACTTTCAACCTAACTATATTCTTCTGCATAACACTAGAAACCGTCGACGGCTGCAGCCATTTCCAGTAAGAACAACACATGCCCAGCGCCAATATACCTTCCTGGCACCAAGACTCTACAATAGGGTCTTGCCCGACATTGAGAGTAGAATTGCACGGGACGGGAAAAATTTTAGAGATCTAGTAACGCAATGGCTCAGAGAAAAAGGGCGAGAAGGCTCAAATGATTTGCTCTTTAATTTCCATAGGTAAACCGCAAAACTCTCTGGGTGTTGAGGGACATGTCCTTGTGTTGCTGCTTAAAATACTGTGCTGTTTGTATGTGCTTGTTGTTTTTGTTGTGATTGCACTTGGGGGGTGTGGTGCGTTTTTCGTCTCCTGGCACGGACCTTTCATCCATTGGATCGCAAATATCTTATATTGTAAATTGTTTATTTCTTGCTTTTTCCATTTAACAGGTTAAACTATGCTATGCGTGGTAATATTTTATACTAGCATTTGTAAACATCTAGTACTGCCTCAGAACAGACCATGTCTAGTGAGGCAGTAAAATTTCCAACTACTGTAACTGCTTAAATGTATTGTAAATATTAATATTAATGGGAAATAAAATTTCATTCATTCATTCATCAGTGTCTTGTACATTTAGTTTTCCAGACGTAGGTTTTAATTTAGCTTTCATGTATTGGAACGGGTTTTTGTCAAAGTTGTTTTCTTCTTTCACTCTATTATATTCTCTTTTCTAGTCTTTGATATCTCTTGAATAAGTATAAGCAATGATCTATATGCTCTGGCCAGCTGGTGACAAAGATTCGCATTTCCTACGCTCTTAGCCAGTCGTAATTGTTTTTGGGTTTCTCGTTTTCTATTCCTCAAAGATAATTTCAAAGCATTCTCTCTACTTTTTACCATGGTTGTATCACTCACTAGATATAATTCTTCAAAATAATTATATACACTAGCTGTAATATGATCTATTATGTTTTCTTTTGACACTTCTTTTTCTCAAAGTTTTATCGAACTTGTTAAATTTTTGTCATGTTGTTTCCATGTGGGTTCACTCACGAACGGTAGTTTGAGTTTTCTTTTGGCAATTATTTGTCCGCAATAGTTATTGTTCAGTATTTCAGCATTATCTTCAACAAAATCAGACCAGACCTGGGACATGTGGGGGTTCACTCTGTCCGTGGCATATTGTGACGTGCTTATATTTCTATTTATGGCATCTGCATCACTATCTGAGTGCGATAATAGATGTTTTTTGAGCCAGCTAACTCTTTTATAAATTTTTCCACATTTTTGACAAATAAAGTAAGTTTTCCTGCTAAGGTCTATTTCATGATCAATCCTGTTGTCCGAGGCTATTTTGAGTTGTCGTAGCAATATGATCAGTGGTGGCTTGCTTGGCCGTATCACTGAGTCTTTCTTTCTTTCCCACAGTCACTCGTCTCTCCAAATTGTCAGAATTATAATTTATTAAAGAGAAATACAATCATGGTTTCACTGATTTTAATCTCAGGCCCACGAGCACTGATGATTAGAGCATCAATCAGAACAGGCGAGTAACGGACGGGCTTGCGACCATGTATGCGGGTTCAAGGGGCCTCTTTATGACTTAAGTTACACTTACCACTCATCCACCAATCTCCGACTGATCCTCCACAACCAAATCCAATAAGATGCGTACAATGCAGTTTTTGATATCCTATCCAGAAGTTCTTTTATTTTAGTTCTAGGAAGGCCTAAATCTTTGAAATAACAATATAAAGATTTTGCGGGTAGTCCTCTCGCTCCCACCTCTACAGCATATATATTTGTACTAAAGCCATTTTGAACTGTTTTATCTACTAGTTCTTTGTATTTGCTTAGTTTGTATTGGTGGTCATTTGGGATATTTGTGTCCCATGGAACAGTTAGCTCCACATAAATAACTCTATATTTCACTTTCTTACTATTTATACGTAGGTAATATAAAACTTCCTCGTTTTTATATATATATACCACCTTTTTTAAGATATTTCTTTATCGTATGGTCATCACATCTTAAGAGTTAAAAATTGCAACTATCCATTTAACATATTATTATAAAACTAGCACGAGCAAGCTCCATTGTCAGATGTATAAGCCTAAGTTTAAAATGTATTCTGTTGCCAATTCATTTAACAAAAGGAAATCAGTGAAGTCCCCTCCATACGCTCTCAACCTGCACAAAGATGTTTATTTTACTGTATACTTACATACATTCTACTCTAATCTAAACTCCCTTTATGTCCCACTAAGGAACATAGGGAGGCAAAAAAATCTCTCCATTGCGCTCGATCTTGCGCAATGCTTATGACCTCCTGAAGGAACATAGGGAGGCAAAAAAATCTCTCCATTGCGCTTGATCTTGCGCAATGCTTATGACCTCCTCTCACATCATGTCCAACTCCCTCAGCTCTGCCTCGAAGGATTAGGACACTGTATGAGACAGACTTCCTCGTCTTTGGGACCCTGATGCAAGGAAGAACAGCACTCTCCTCGGCCAACTGTCATTTGGCATCCTAAACACATATCCCAGCCAAGTCCATCTCCTCCCCATAATGATAGAAGTGATGGGCCTAGATAGAAAATATTATGTAATAATCTCTCTTTGGCTTTTGAACAATAAAGACACGTTTTACAAGAAGAGTTTTTATTGTACCATCACTACCATCTTCAGACCGCATTAAAGCCATCAACGCAAAAATCCATCCAAATATTATTAAATATAGATTATTTACAAGTACATTATTGGAAAATGATAAATTAAAACAAAGAACATACATTTTAAAATAAATATTTATTGTGAGATCAAAAAAATACAAGTACTCATATTCTTCGGTTTTTAGCTTTACATAAAATATCAATATATAAAAACACAAAATACTTATTGTATATAGACTAGTTAATAAGACATAAAAAAAATAATTAATATAAATACCTACATTAAAATAGGTACTTTTCAAGTAAGAGTTAATTACAGCTGGGACATAGACCACTTTTGTTACATTGTTGTTGTCACTCTTTTCAACATGTGGGCGAGGAGGCTTGTCTTTGGGGCCGAGAACCCTTTTGTTGCTCTTAGTTCACGAGGTAATCTTTCGTTGAATACCCTATTCTGCATTTGTGGTAATACTAGTTCCCTCACCAAAGACATTATAAAATGACCCTATAGCATTTTACTAGTTTAGTCACAGGCATCATGCAGTATGTAAACGATAAAAAATTGTCATGGGTTTACGTGTTGTGTGTAGAGATATTATTTATCTCTACACACAACATTATTATTTAATTGGAACATATTTTGTCCATTTCGTCCACTCCACCTTTCGACTTATCAATAATTATTATAATACACGGTTTTCCAGATTCGCATCTGTTTCTATTTTGTGATGCATTGATGATACAAGTATAACGGCTTTTTTTCTGTTTAGGGGGCGACCATTTATCACGTGAGACCAAAAGGGGGAGGGGGGTCTGGAAAAAATCACGAAACATCACGTAGGGGGAAAGGGGGTCTAGTGAGAAAAATATCAACAGTGATTAAACTATGAAAGTCTTGCATTAATTTAACCGCTCTTTCTGCCGTATCCTAAAGTGCTTTCGGTGCCATTAGCTTCCTTTTAACTTGTTGGAACAAATCAACATTAGACAATACAGAAAGCCATCCATCAGCCCACCATAAAAAATGTTACATTGCATTCAAAGAAGAATTCTGTGGATTTGAAGTAATTTGAAGAATATCTTGAAACCAAATTTGCTTAAAATTGTTTATTATGCGTTTTTTCACTCTGTCCTGGTCTATGGAGTGACTGGATGGGGTGGGACGTATACTAACCTGTTACCTGTAGAAGTGATCCAAAGGATGATAATAAAAATAATAATGGGAAAACCAAAAGACCATCCAACTGAATTGATTTTTAGAGAATTTGCGGTACTAGCATTTCATCAGATAGTTAAAGAATCTGCAATCTTATTTTCCTACAGAAATTTATTCCATTACTTCCAAATTTTTTCTACCACTAATGATAGACGAACTAGAACACAACATAAAATAAAAATACCCAGAAACCAAACAAGTGCCGCACAAAAGCGATGTTTTTATAATAATAATATAACACTTTTCTATACAAAGGTGTTAGTATAGCCGGCGGAACTTATTGCCTGAGGCAATTTTTTCCAGTCAACCGGTCCCGTCCAATCTGAGACAGGCCAACCCCGGGTAGAAATTTCAAGTGAGAAAACACTTAGAAAAACTCTGACCCGACCGGGAATCGAACCCGGGACCTCAGATCTGAAGTCCACGCTAGTACAACTAGGCTACCGAGGTGGGTTTTATAGGGGGATCGTGTTATTTAATGATCTCCCTGATGACATACGCGAAGTATGCGACTTGGACGTTTTTAAAAGGAAACTTAAAAAGCATATGAGACCTCAATCCGATAATTAGATTTTGTGAGGATGATTGTTTGACCTTTTTTTTGTTTGCGTCTCAGAATTTTCTAAATTTTATATTATGTGTATATGTGTTATTCCATGTGCATTGTTATTATTATTATTAAGTTAATTGAATTGAGGTAATATGTTTTTGCATATTATTATATTCATGTAGTTAAATATTTTATTAATGTGTTTATTAATATACTCAATGTTAGCGGTGCTCCTCTCTCGAACACGAGTCTTCGACTCTATCGGGAGAGAAACAACGTTTATTTATTCTATTGTTACTTTTAATGTTTATAATGTGATGTCTATTATTTTTCTCTACAAAGAATAAATACATAAATTTAAAAAATATATATATAGCTTCATACTAACTTTTGAACTTAAAACTTTGACATCAAGTCGGCACGGGTTATCGTTATCCGATGTCAATAATATTGAAAATTTAAGTTTTTAGAGTCAAATAAAAAAATTGACGGTATGCGTTTTGAAATTCGAAATAAAAATTAACCTTATAGCCTGGGACACCAATAATAATATATATATGTATTTAAATATCTCCGTGACGGAGAGAAATGTATGAAGCATGAACGAAATGTTTTTATCTTAAATGATTTTGTTTTATATTATCATTCTTAAATTAGAATAAATAAATGTTCATTAATTTACATATTGCAAACAATTTTTTTTTATTTTTCAATAATTTTGTTAGTCTAACTTTGTGATAGTTATTATTATAATATTATATTCATTAGGTTGAAGTACTTAGGGAGCATTCAAGAATTACGTAAGCAATATGGGGGGAGGGGGGGTTTTCTTGTAAAACGTTACTATTGTATTACCGGCGCCGAAACAAAGGTATTTAGTGAATTTCCAGTAATAATTGTGATTTGAGGCATACATAGTTGTAATATGTGCGTTAGGTAACGTTTAGAGAATGGGAAGAGGGGTAACGAAGAGCGTTACGATGCATTGCGGGGGGGGGGGGGGGTCAATAATGCTAAAAATATGCGTTACGTAATACTTGAACGGTCCCTTACTGAGCTATTTAATAATGCTATTTTGTAAGTGAATCAATGTGGATTTCTTTATTGTAGTAAAATAAAGCTCTATATTTATAAAAATGTAATGCAACTTTATTTTTTCAAAAATCCTTATCAGATCTTCCATCACTCTTCAACAAACTTAACAAAAATTGTGAAGTATGGTTTACTCCCTTCCAAACATTAATTGTCGATCTTTTTTCATTACTTCTTTAAACACATTATTTCGCACACTTATATTTGAACCATTCTCACTACACATTCGTATAGGCATTTAATTCTTTTTCTTCTTTCATTACCCATTCTTGAGACAAATTTACTTAACATAATAATTATTATTTCTATTACTTACTCGACATAATAAGTTTGACTCCGAATTCTAATCAGAGGTTATGTTATGGATTAAGATCACAATCATATAATAATACCTATATTATATTTTATTAATATTCAATGAGGCCTTTCACCCGAAAATATAATAACATCACATACGATCACAGAACACATATACTCTCTAACGAGAGCATATGATAGTTTAATATGGTTTAATGGAATTTTGACATTTCATCTGATGAGTACGAACACAAAGTGGGCAAACACTATGCTGTGCGCATGCGTAATAATGCTGCATTCCTATTGGTGGCCGTGGTACAGTCTGGAGACGCTCGTGCGAACTCCGCGTTCCATAGACAAAGAGATGGAGCATAAACAAATAAACGATTCCTCGTCACATCCAACTCCACAGAACACATATACTCTCTATGTCCAACTCTATCGGAAATTTCAAATAAGATCGATATATTTATGAAAAATTCCGAGTTATGGTTAAAGCATAACCAGCTGTTGTTGACTTTCAACTCTTTTACAACAATTATGGATGAATTTAATAATAGATTAAAGTGTATGGACGATTTAATCAACAATGTTATCTCAAACAAGATGGATGATATTTTGGCGAAAAATATAGTTTTATCCAATGAGATTTATACTAGAGATGCAATCGAGTCTAAAAAATGGCATGTAAAAAATTGTGCCACCACCGAAAATGTGCCACGCTCGTGTTTTAGTCGTTGACAACAGCTCGAGCTTGACAGTTGTGTCCGCGGTAATACGGCGTTCTTGAAAATGGTGGATTTTTGGTGAAAAAAAGTCGTTCCTCAACAGAAATCAATATAGGAAAATCCTTTTATCAAAAAGGACGTATTTTATATATTTTAAGTGCATATTATTGTGATAAAATGTTTAAAATATAAAAATATATTTGACAATTCTTTTTGTTTTATTAGTTAGGCCCACATCACACTACGGGTGCATACCGAGCGGGGTTAAAAAAACCGCGTCTGTATGAAACGCGTAGATACATTTTTATTTGAATTTATAACCCAGCGGTTCAGTCGACGGCTTTCTTACTACAGCATACGTCATGGGCTTGAATCCCTGTGCCGACTATTTCCACTTTCACAACACAACTCTTCCATAGTGTGTGCAAGTTTCCAAATGTATTTGTGTTCACTTTTAATTAGCCTAAATTCATTTAAAAAGATACACCCGTACGCGGCGTATGCACAGTGCATAGGTATATTTCTAGATTTTTTTTTTATTCTATCAAGGTTTTTTTTTATCAATTTATTTAGAAAAAAGAATACAACTTATATTTAAACGGAGTGCCCTCTAATTAAAATTATATATGGAATTTAAGGATGTTCTGCAAACAGAGGTTTTCCACTATCAATGAAATTTTTTACGAAATCCATCATACAACTGAGAAATCGCCAGCGGTTTTTCCCACGGTGCCGTATTTCTGACGGTTCTCGTTTAAGCTGTGTGTATGAGCCCTTACCTAGCCGGACGAAATTTAGAAGCAAGTACACTATAACTAGTGTTTTTATAAAAAGGGTCATTTTTGATTCAAATAAATAAATCATTTTTTCCATTTTCGAAAAATATTTTTTATGAATTTGCTGTTAAACTGTTCATTGTCTGCCTCGCATTAATAAAGACGAGAGATCTTTTTCAAAAGGTTCTTAGACAATTCTGACAAATACATTCAAATCTCACGCACAAAAAGAAATTTCTATTAATGTGTACCGGTAGAAAGTGACAGCACTTAGCCGTTTGGCGTATTATGTGTGACAAAGACAAAAATATTCGTCAGTAATGCTTGATTGCATATTTTTATTTAAGTTCAACTTCAAATTTACTCGTGATGCTAGTTTCAAACCAAAAATTGTATGGAATTGCATCTCCAGTATAATATCTCATTGGTTTTATCTGAAAGAGTATCCGTGCTCGAGACGAAATTGTATACCTAGGGTCACTTGGGGTCACTAGGGTCGGATGTAGAACGTCGAGTGCAAAGATAATATAAATATACTGGTCGCACTGGTCGAGTGTTTGCGTTCGGTTTTCGATTTGTTTTCATAGTTTTTCTAATATACCTACCATAAAATGGAATCACCACTCTATGTAAGTCATTATTTTGCCTTTTATTACACTTTTCACATAATATTTGGCAATGCCTCGGTTTCACCACTATTTTGAGGTTATTTTATACACTAATAAAAAATAATATTTATTAATTTTAACCTTTAACTGCATAGATATGGTCCTCTATATAGATTCACATATTTAGTGAGAAATGTCCTTTTCAAAATAGGACTCCCAAAAAGAGCTATTTGGAATATATATACATACATCCGTGGCGATACAACCCTGTGTGGGTCTTGGCCTCCTCCAGAAGACACCTCCATGCCACCCTGTCCCCCGCCATGCTCCGCCAATCGTCCACCCCCATCAGTCCGAGGTCTCTTTCTGCTCCGTCCAGCCATCTCAGTCTGGGTCTCCCTATGCTCCTCCTTCCAGCAGGTCTCCCACAGAAAACTTCCTTGAGGAGGGACGGTTCGCTCGATCTTTGAACATGGCCCAGCCATCGGAGAATTTTTTTTTTATTTGGAATATAAAATGTTAATTTACAAAGTAATTTACCCCCATTTTCTTTTAACTCTCAAATGTATGATAAATAATATTTATCGCATTAATTGAATTATTATAGGTAATAATGTAAGAATCATTATAAAAAGTTCCACATACCTAATATTGATAATTACTATTTGTCATAATATGCCAGTGACCATAAGTATGAGAAATGTCATGCCACGGCTTGGCAAACCACCACAAACACCAACGTGTAACAGGGTGTTTGCTTTGGCTTGTGTGAGCTTGCCAACGCTTGCAACAAGTGTCCGTTTTTGACACAGATCAAAGGAATTGCGGCAAATCTATTAAAATACAGTGCGCACGCCAACGTGTCATTGGCGTCCAAGAGTTTGTGAAGGCATGGATTATTATTATTTGAATACTAGCCTGCAGCCTCCATGGAGGCTGCCGTCACTGCGTCCCATAATGGAACTTTTGTGACTGGCCCTGTATCTAGAGTTCATCGCTCAACCCGGCCTCCAGGAGGAAGCGCAGGAGCTTGCGGTGGCTTGCCAAGCCACGGCAAGTGTGTAATTGTAGCATTACATTTAAAATAGGACTCTATGCTAGCAATTAGAACGTTGCCAAGTTTAGCTTCCAGGCTTGTAATATAGAAGGCAGTGGATAAACTCAATGAGCAGACCACTGTTGAATCTCATTTTTTTGTGAAAAGTTACCTCAAAATTTCGAGACCAGCATATACCTAGATATTGTGAATTTTCAATTACCGTCAGATATTACAATTCTCCTGGGGGTTATTCGCAAACGCCTGAAGATGAGGGTGAAAACCCTCTAATGTAAGCTCTAATTAAAGTCATTATGTGTGGATTTCAAGCTAAATATTGTGTTCAATTTTTTACCATGCTCCTGGGGGTCGTTTCATTCCTGGCTTACTTTTTTATCAGCTTGTAGAGTGCTGTAGGTAAGTTGTATGGTAAGGTTCTGATTGAAAGAGTAGGAAAGTTGACTAAGAGTAAGATTTGGATGTTCAAGGTGCTTCTTTGAGTGGAAGGGAGTGCATTGATCAGATCTTTTCCCTGCGAATGGTCGCTGAGAAGCTAAAACACATAAAAACCGGACAAAATATATTATTAATATAATCAATTGTTACTATCAAAGTCTATATAGTTTGCATTTATTTAGTTCATAAAGCACTGTATTTTTTTGTTATAAAAAGGCCAAAGAAACTTAAAATTAATAGGTATAAAGTTATTACGTACTGTAAAGAATTTGTTTTGCTCACACTTGCGATGGTCCTATTGTTTTATCTACATATGTACTTTTAAAGTTAATACCAAAATACTGAATCGAAATAATATCCTTACTCCCCTTATATCAGTTACCAATACTTACTGATTGGGCGGTATCTGTATAATAAAATTATAATTTCTTACTGTATAATTATTATATGCTTTATGTTTGTATTTTATTTGAAGCAATAAAGATAACTGAATAAAAAAAAAAAAACTATATTATAATATCCCCGGTGTACCTATTTTGTTTTTTTAGTAGTTATTTTCTTGTATTGCTTGACAAAACATGGCTTTGCCAACCTTACAGCTGAATGTGAATAATTCTCTGGTTCTGGACACTTCACACGATGTCGTAAGACGAAAGGCTGAGGATAAAGTCTCAGATGGCTTCCAAATATATACCAAACTACCAAAATAACATTTCAAATGCAATTAACATCGGGAACGTATCAAGCGACATTATCTGAAGTAACAACCAACAAGAATCATATAAATGCGTAATTTGATTGTAGGAATAATGCCACCCTCCTCAAAGCATGACTCACATCCTAGTTGAGTTATTATTGTAAAGCAAACTACAAAAATGTATTATATTAAATGTGAAATAAATAAAAAAGAAAATGTAAATGTATTGATTTAAAATATTTGCATTTTCTTCTACAAACTGAAGAAGGCGAACACAAATAGGTACACTTTTGGAATCTTTCACAAAAAGCAAAGCTTGTGTTGGTTAATTCATAGGTAGGTGGGTGCCTACTCAATTGGATAAATGTCATGTATTTAATTATTATTAGTTATTGTTCTAAATTTGAATTTGTTTTTCATTGTAAGGTCTTTTTGTTTTGTTCTAGAAGTATAGTTGTATATCAGTGGGTCGAAACCGTCATACAAAGCACTTTTTGTATGGATGGCGACAGGTTTCAGGTACCAACATTGAAAAACAAAAATAATATCATGAATTGCAAACTTGTTGTTTGCGACGCGACTGTTTATGTTTGAAAAACATCAAACTAAACTGAAATCTTAACGCCATTTTTTAGCGGTCTGTTGTGTTATTGTATTATTTTCGAAGAGAATACAAAACCTACGGATTGAGTATTGAGGTCATTTTGTTGATATTCAAAGATAATCATAATGCGCAAAAGGTGTGTCATTTGTAATAAAAGTGATGAGAAAAATACCAATTGTGATGTTTATTTTTTTGACTTTTGTGATGATTTTTTTATTCACTTTTTTCAAAAATTTCAAATATTATGTATTAAAAATATGTGTACAACAAATATTATGTATTAAAACTTTTGTCAAAAGTGTTATAAATATCTAGTAGGTGTATAGATACTCTTGTGTAAATTTTTGTAAAACTGCAATAAAGCTATCATTAAGTTAAATACTTTTTTTTTTTAACCAATGACTTATGAGATATTTAAAATTGTTTGGGTATATAAGTAGTCTGTGGGTATGACCATGACTGCCCGCTGTCAAGTACCAGAAAGGCAACATCGCCATAATAAAAATTTTGTTTCAATGTTGGCTAAACAAACCAGTCAGTACATTTTTTTCATCTATGGAGTTGCGTCTCTTATCCGTAAGGTATTATATTCTCTTTGGTTGTATATAAGCTTTTCAAGTTGTGTTGTTGCATAATTTAAAAAAGTATTGAAACATTTTATAACCCGACACGATTATTTGTTCTCATTTTATTATTTAACATGTGTTGTGAAAGTGGAAATGGCCACCACTGGAATTGGAACCCTTGACTCTACGTACGAAAGCCGTTAATTGAACAGTTGAGCTAGCAACCTTCTTTATTTTTTCCTTTTTTGACAAGAGTTGATTAAAAAAATGTAACTAAGTTTTGTTTTGTTGTAGATAAAAGCTAAAGCCTTGGGAAGGGACCAAGTCATGGTGTTGATAGATCTAATAAAGAAACACAAAGTTATCTCAACAAAATCCACCAACGCCACCAATAACAAACTGAAGGAAGAGGCGTGGAGGGCTATTGCTGCGGAGCTCTCGGCTTATAGCGGCGAACTACGGCGCCCGGTGCAACTTCGACTCAAATGGGAGAATTTGAAAAAAGCTGCCAGGAAGCGCCAAGCTTTAATCCGACAAAGAAGGTTAATGGTATGTAAGTGTCTATTTATTTGAAATTTTTTTGCCGTTTTTATTTTCTCTTTGCCCCAACCTTTTGTCTCCTTTTAACGTCCGGACCACCTTGTGCATAGATGCCAGGACTTCCTGTCATGGGTTGACGATTGAGTGACATCTTGTGATATGTTCTTTAATAATTTGTTTGAGGCAACAAGAGCCCTCACAATGTAGTAAAGAGGGTATAGTACAGTGAACTAAAAGAGATTACCAAAAAAATATAGAAAAATTATTATAAAACCCAATGCTAATTTTTTATAACTATTGAATTGAAGTACTAATTGAATCATCCCTCTAGCACCTTGGTCGACATCTGCGGCCACATGCGGCCCGATACTGATATTTGTGCGGCCCGCGATGCGACGAGCGATTTCAAAAGACAAATGTTCCCAAAGTCGACAAAGTCCCCTAAATAGACAACGGGGATCGGAAACACGGAAATTCCTAAGATTCATCCAAACTCCCTTTAGACACCACTTAGGGGCATAGGGAGGCAACAAGAGCTCTCCATTGCGCTTGATCTTGCGCAACGTTAATGACCTCCTCCCACACCATGTCCAGATTCCTCAGCTCTGCTTCGATGGAGCGGAACACAGTATGAGAGGGTCTTCCTCGTCTCCGGGACCCTGATCATTCGGCATCCTTAACACATGTCCCAGCCAAGTCCATCTCCTCCACATAATAGTAGAGGTGATGGGCTCACGCTGGGTGCGCCGGCGTATAGCGTCGTTCGTGATGCGGTGGTACCATCTTATGCCCAAAATTCTCCTGAGGCACTTCTTTTCGAATGCAGATACTTTTTGTGCCTGGGCCAAATTCAGGTGCCAGACTCACACCCATACAGGAGAACAGGCAACACACACGCATCAAATAGTTTACATTTCGTCTCGACACTAAACGCCGACGCCTTCCATATCTTGGTCATTCATTCATGTTGTTGAAGGCGGCACTTGCCATACCGATACGTGTCGGGAGCTCAGCCCCGAGGTCACCAGTGGTGGTAATGTTTGCTCCCAGGTACTTAAATTTATCCACCCGGGAGACCTGGTGACCATCGATGGTTATCGGTAGCTGTTTAACGGGGCAGGCATTATTCGCCATGAGCTCCGTTTTACTGGCATTGACCCGAAGGCCGAGGCGTGCTGTTTCGTCGCAGAGTCTTGAAACACTGCGCTGTAATTCCTCCACTGTCGTACTGAACAACGCTAGGTCGTCCGCGTACTCCAGTTCGCCCATTAGACCATCATTTTTTATATATGGGTTTTGGAATTATTGATAATATTATATTTTAATTTATTATCAAAATCTATTTTGTAAAAAAAATCATTTTAAAATTACAACTATTTTCAATTGGAGAGTGATTATTACGAAGATTATAAGAAAAAGTATATACGACCTCCTGTTAAAATGGCACGGTAACACTGAAATATGTCAAGCCAGAAGGGCGAACAAACATTAAAAATCGTATAAGCTTTAGACTAATTGGCTCAATTTCTAAATCAAGGGGCTTAAATACTAGTAATAAATAAGCTCAATAATATTTATAAAATGTAGCTGTTTCCGACACTTGTTTTTACGCCCTTCAGTTTTCTTATAAGATGATTAACTCACTAATGCCCCGTTAGAAAACAAAAACGGATCTTTCAACTGTCAAATACTGGCTATTGGGGCATTAAACACCTTAATGAACGATTAAAGTTAGTGGGTTGTTCCACCTCCCAATAGCGCACTAATGGACAATTAAGAACTGTCAAAATGGTTGTTTAATTTGGACAATTTTGTCTGTTTGATACCGTATTTCGGAATTGTTGATGATTTTTATTATGAGAGCGCATTTTTTTTTCGACCAATTTATAAATCGGATTACAATGCTTTCTATTAAGCATCAAAATAGAAACAAAGTATCGTCTATTTTATAAAAATATCTCACTTTGGTAGTAATGCTAACAGCCGGTTTCATAAAAAGCTTCAAAAGAACACTTCAGATAAAGTTTCTTTTAAAATTTATAGACTCCTTTAAGCTGACGCACACTTATCGATTTTCTTTCGTATCAGAGCTCTTAGGGTCCTTTTTATGTATCTAGTTATAGAACATGTCAATTAATAAATGTGATTAACAAAAGCTGAAACTTCTACTAACAGCTTAAAAATATTTCTCGATAAAGGTTAGAATTAAAACATTTTGAAAAAGTGTTTTCAACTTTGAAGAGCTTTTTTGAAAAAAAAGTTATGGAATTTATTCCGCAGATAATTTCAAAAACTTTTTTTAAACGTCTTTTTAGCTATTCAAAAAGGTATAACACTTGCTATAAAAATAGACAAAACATTAACCAAATAACAGATTTTTAGTTTGAGGAAAAAGTAGCCAAAATACGTAAATAAAAGATAACAAAAACAGAGCAATATTTTTATAATTCATCTTCAATATTTGACACAACCCTTTGGTTAGTGTGAAAGATGTCAAAAGTGTTTTTGTGTTCACTTCGAATGAGCACAGATTCATTTAAAATATATATGGGTGCCGCTATTTCTAAAATGTACATTTTTTGTTTTCAGACTGGCGTGGGCAAGTCCTACATCCCACCGGACGAGGCATTGGATGCTGTGGCAGCCATGCTGGGTGCCACACGCAACAAATATTCTGCTCCCTGTGATGAGCCCGTGGAAGATGGGGAAGTAGTGTTCATGGATAGTGGCGAAATGGAATTGGAGGAGGCACCTACCACGCCCCGAACCATGTCACCAGACCAAACCATACCTTCACATCCCTCACAAAGAGTACCCTGTAAGTTACTTTTTTTTTACACACCTGTATACAAAGTTAATTTTCATGAAATGGACTCTATACAAATGTGCGGATGGTTGAACTACGATTGAGTCAAATGACGTTACACTTTATGCACTCTTTTTAAACAGCTGGATACAGGATGTAAACAATACTGTCATGAGACACATTTTTACAGTATGGAAACATAAAAATTTTGCAAAATAATGAAATTTGATGACAGTTATACTATCTTTTTTGTTTTTTTAATTTTTTTTACCCATCACATTATGTCCCGTAGGGGGTAGGCAGAGAGAATGGACCTCCACTCCTTTCTATCCAAGCACACTTCTTTCGTTTCTTCTACTGACATACCATTTCTCATACAACCTCTCCTATTTCTTTCACTTCTGACCTTCCTTGAGGACAGAATCGATATGTTGGATCCATGTCCATACATCATTGATGGTAACAGGATTGCGTTCACACCAGTTTCTTAGCTTGCGCTGAGACAAGGTATCTGTCCAGCCTGTTCTTAAACATATTCTCAGATGTTGATTCCACAACCTCCTGCGCCACTGAATTCCATTCCTCAACCACTCACTTTGTCAAAAATGCTGTGAATATATTCAATACTAGTTTTCCCGACAGACGTTGTCCTGTATTCCTAACTATGAATATTGAATTCTAATTTGTATAATGATAAGCTTATTTATACAACGTCTGTTCTGTTCATCTATATTGTTAAAATACTAAGAGGGTTACCACCTACTTAGAGTTTTCTTTGAATTTCTCATTACCCACTCAACTTTTTTAATGTTTTCATTTATTCCCATTATCAACTACACTTAACAGTTTACATATATAGGGTGACTGGTAATTCAATACATTCCTTGTAAGGGGTTATACTAGAGAAAATTTGCAACAATTTTGTTCCCATTAACCAGGGGTAAAATACCAGTGGTTTTCGTGTTATTTAACTTTTTAGAGTTTTTTTCAATTTTCCACCTTTTGACCTAAAATTTAAAATTGTGAACAAAGTACTTCATTTAGGAAAGTAAAAATATGCTTTTCCAATAGCTGAAGAATGAAGGAAAAGCTGATGTAAAAAATCTAGAAGAAAATCTTAAAAACCTCAGAAATACAACGTTTTAAAATCACAATTCGGTGTTTTTTATTTTTTATTTCGATTTGTCTAACGGACTTACTCCAAAAAAGTATAATACACTTGGCATACAAAACACAAGAAAAACTTCCCCAATTAATAAACTTTCAGAAAGCGTATGAATGTTTTCTAAAACTGACTGTGATTTAAAAACGTCATATTTATGAGGATTTTGAAATTTTCTTCTTGATTTTTTACTTCGACCATTTTTTTATTCTTTAACTATTAGAAAAATTAATTTTTACTTTCCTAAATGAAGTACTTTGTTCACAATTTTAAATTTTAGGTCAAAAGGTGGAAAATTGAAAAAAACTCTAAAAAGTTAAATAACACGAAAACCACTGGTATTTTACCCCTGGTTAATGGGAACAAAATTGTTGCAAATTTTCTCTAGTATAACCCCTTACATGGAATGTATTGAATTACCAGTCACCCTGTATAATTAGTGGAATTACTGCCCCACTAGACAACGTCTGTTCTGTTCATCTATATTGTTAAAATACCAAGAAGGTTACCACCTACTTAGAGTTTTCTTTGAATTTCTCATTACCCACTCAACTTTCTTAATTTTTTCTTTCGTCCTGAAAAAAGCAAACACGCCAAAAAATTATGCGGTGACATCGGGAAATAGGTCTCCATTTTTATTTACTTTTATACAAATTTTGACACAATTTTTTGGTAATGTGTCAAAATATAAAGCATTTTCAAAATGAACATACCTACTTACCATACAGATATATTCCTCCATCAAACTTTTTATTTTTTTTCAAAACCCTACACTCGTTTTTGAGTGGTTTGGCTGTAACCAATCATAATTGAATAACTTCTAAAATATTTTATTACAGTATCGAAACTAAGACGACTTGGGCATAGCATCAAAGCTGAGAAAGATGAAGCCTTGGCCAAATACTTCAAAGCCAAGACGGAGAAGACAGCTGTAGAGCAGGAGGTCTTGTTGGAAGAGAAGGAGAAGGTAAAAGAAGAAAAGGAAAAAGTGATCCTAGAAAAAGAGAAAATTAGATTAGAAATTGTAAAGCTGCAAATAGAAATAGATAGTTTAAAAAATATACATAATTTCAAAACTGAAGTACTCTAACTCTACGACAACCACATTATTATCTTGATTTTAATTTAACGCTTTCAAGATTCAAATGTTAAACTGAAACACAAATATATCTGTTTCAGAAACAGGTTAACACTTTCACCGCTAAACTTTTATATGGTAAAAACCCTAACGAAATTCGAAATTTTCAAAATTAAAAAACGTGGGTAATTTCAGGAAATAGGTTTTTTTCTTTTAGGTTCATAAGTCGGAAAAATTACCTATCGAACGCGCACATCGTGAGTGAATCATCCTCACTAGGGATGACGTAATGCGGCTGACAAGATAGTATGGATCATTTGAACTCAAAATAATTATTTTTTATGTTATGAAAATAAATTGAAGAAAACGTACAATTTTGGGGTAACCAGCGAGAATCTAACGTGTGCCAAAAACTGACCTATACAGACAGCTCTGTCGGCCGGTATTCACATTGCGATCGTATTTCGTGTATACTATGTACTGCAATAACTTCACAATATACAGGGTTACAGGAAAAGTCGTACTGAATAGGTCAAGGTCTTTAATAATAATGCAAGGTCTTTTTTGCACCAGGGCGGAATAAACAGTCAATCCGGCACTGTTTCCGCATATCCTACGCAGTGATTTCATTTCCACAGCATTTATTCCAACTTCCAAATTTTTCGTCCATGTCCAAGTTTCACTCCCATAAATCATGGATAGTATCAGGATACTATCCAACAAACTTTGCAGTATTACTATAATATTATATAGGTAAGCATTACAAATAATGTGTTTGAAAAATCAAATATTTTATTGATAAATAAAAAAAACACATTCCAAATACGATATTGACAAAGTTATACTTTTTTTACATTAATTTTACCCCCGAAATTGAGCAGAGATCGTGCTGAGAGGAATTATTTATTGGGTTAATATTTACTTACTTACTTTCCTACTTGATTCATTTTTAACAAAAACATCAAAACTAATAAATTTTATGAATTTGACTTTTTTTAGACAGATATTAAGACAGTGAATATGCAAAAAAATATTGCACTGTTTTAATAATAAACAAAAACAGCAGTAATAAAGTTTCATGGTTTATATTTTTACATAATATTTTTACATCGAGGATTGCCTTTTATATTTCGGGATTCTCTTTTAACGTAGTTTTGCAGTCTAGCAACTAACGTTTCTGTTTTGACATTTTAAGACTTGGTTTACTCCGAAGAAGCGATTTATACGATTGAAAAAAATGTTTTTTTTCGGATGCCCAATCAATGTGTAAAAAGTGTTCGGAAGATTGGTTCAATCATATTATGAGAATATTCATCGAAATAATTTAGAGATACGAAAAACCAATATTTTATACCATTATTTTTGGGAAATTAATTGTGGTATTTTCTTACGGACCCCGTAAAAGACAATCTTTTTTTAATATTCAAATAAAAAAAATCTTGGTCCGTATTCCCGATACTACCATTTCCGTGGCCTTTATTCCTGTCCCTCACACTTTGTCTTCATCCCTTTACCCCAGTTGCGCCTGCATATATTGTGACATTTTTTTTGTTTTTCTTACTTCTTACTTCTTACTGTTTGCGTATTTACTTTACTGGTGTTTTTATATAATTTGTGAGATAATTTTTGTATCACGAATTACTGTATGTACCCATCTGTCTAATAAAATAAAAACAAATACATTTTCGATACCACTTTGACAATTAAAAATTTTACTGCTGTTTTTCATTTTAAAACACCCTTTATTATTAAACAGCATATTTCAATTGTTCACACTAAACCAGCCTTGGAAGGAGCAGTAGACGACAGTCTTAAGTCTGTAGTGGTTCAAATTTGTATAAAATTAACCTCTTAAAAATCTGACACTAATTGATTTAATCTAAGTACCTGTCAAAATAGTAGGAAAATGACGCAATATTCCCTAAATATTTGAAATTTTGTTTCGATGCGATGATCTAACATACTGCAAAGGCTTTCATTTCCTATGTATCAAGATTCTGCATAGTGCATTTTTAAAAATTAGTATTAGCAAACATACACGTTTTAAAAACTTCAACACTACGTTAGCATAGGTTAAGCTTAGAAGTATTTGATAGATAAATGCTTGTTCCGTTGAAAAAAAATCGGCATCGGGCATCGAATCCTAAAGCTCCAGCGCGAATGTTGTCTAAACTGAACCTTGAACTAAACTATAAAACAAACAACTAATTATCTCAAATATTTACGAACATGTAACAACTAATGACTCTAACAATACATTACTGAAGTTCGATTTTAAATGGAACAAACCACTACGGGCTTATGACCGTCTTCTACTGTTATTTCGAAGGCTGGCTTAGTGCGATCGCTTTAAGTTAACAACGTTCGTCATTAGGTGATAATGTTAAGTCTCTGAAACTCATTTAATCGAAGTTTTAGAATACATACATATTTACAATTTAGAAACATATTGAGTAAATATTGCAAACCATTCTTTATATCTCTTGCGATTCTAGTTGCATTTTGATAATTAATATTATAAGTACTCTTCTTACCGTAATCTGGCTTGATTCAGCTTCTTAGCTTCGTTTCGGTTGGCTAAGGTACCTACTTTTCGACGCAATATTACTGAAGCAATAATGATTGACGAAATCGTAGCAAATAGTTCTGTTAAATAAATATAGCTTTATTACTCATAAGTACAATGTGGCAATAAAAAACATTTGAACAGTAGAAAGGGCGGACTTATCCCGAAGCATCTCTGCCATCCAATTCATCAGTAAAGAACTGTCCGTAAAGAATCTTTGAACTCTATTATGCGTTAAAATTCATCGAGCCTTCTTCGTCGTTTCCTCATCTAAAATTATATCAGTGAAATCAAACTATTGACACGTTGAAGTGATAAAGTTCATTAAAAAAATATTCATATCGGTACAGGAGATGGACATAGCTGGGATATGTGTTACTCCTTCTGAAGAACTCATGTCTTCAGAAAGAATCTCCCTTCCATCAACGCTCATATCTCCCAATGTCTCTTTCTTCCAACTAATTTGGTCAAAGTGACGTTTCCAAATAAGGTTACCTACCTTTACTAAATACACTCTCTCCGTAGTAATTTTCTTTATGGTACCCAATACCCATTTTCTGCCATTTATTGGTCTAAAATCTTTGACTAATACCTCTTCCCCCACTTCAAATGAAGACTTCCTAAATTTCTTACCCCCATAATAGTATTTTTGTTTTTCTGAGCTAAGAATCATCTTATGTAAAATTTCCTTGGGAATTTTATCTAAGGTATCCTCTTCCATATTTGGAGGCAATGATAATTGGAACCTGTTTCTTATCTTTGTACCAAACATTAACACAGCTGGTTCACATCCAGTGGATGTGTGTGGGGTATTTCTATAATCAACTAAGAATTCATTTAACCTATCCTGAATATCTACATACCTTACTTTTACATTGATAGGTCATTTTCCTTAGAAAGTTTTAGGGTCCTGACCCCGTTTTCAGCAAGACCATTAGATTGTTGGTGTTGCACTGGAGAAGTAATGTGAGATATACCACATTCTTTCCAATATGTGTTACATTCCTGCGATATCAGATTTGGAGCATTGTCACTTACTAAAATTTTAGGAAACCCGAAAATACTAAATAACTTTTTCTTGAATGATATGATATGACGTTGTGCTCTTCAATACTATACAATCTACCCATTTCGAAGTTGCATCCACCAGTACTAGAAAATCCATATTTTCAAAAGTGAAAAGATCTATGTGTATCCTGTATAGACAATTTCAAACCGTAACGAGAACTGCATTTGTATTGAGTACAGGGTGACCACGATACAAAATAAAAATCATAGTTATATATCTTTATTGCGTGGCGTACTACTCACAGAGTCGCCCATTTTTATGAAGGATGGTCACCTATAAAAAATGGACGTGCTCTCCCTTCGACGTTCTGAACCAAACTGGCACGCATACAACTTAGAAAATCACAAATCCCGACGCGGCAGGTAGCTACCACTACATATATACAATTGTGTGTACGTATAGGATCAAACCCCACCAATACAAATGTGATTCGCTAACAGTTTTGAAACGATGTATACCAGACTAGACCTGTGTTTTCCCATGGTGAGAGTTTAGATTTATGAGGATTTTCCTGACAACCTCTGCATACCTCACAACTGTCCACTAAGTTGGAAATGTCTCTATTTATGCCTGGTCAGAAATAATAATTTCTTGCCAAATTTTTAAGTCTAGCACTTCCCTGATGTGACTTATGTAGACTTTCTAAAAAATTTTTTCTTAGGGATGCTGGTACCACTACTCTATGAGCAAACATTAAGCAATCATTATGTATCGACAATTTATTTCTTAATTTAAAAAAAACTCTAATTCCGAATTTTTTTCAATTTTACAATTCCAATTGTTCCTTAAACACTTGATAGTTTTAGAAATGACCTCGTCAATTTCCAATTCTTTTTTAATTTCCTCAAATATAACAGTATTTCCTGTTTCTTCTAAAATGAAAACATCGTTTAACTGGTGAAAAATTAAATATTTGTTCATGCGTTAATTCTATAACATTGTTTGTGTTCTTCTCCCATTGCCGTCTTTGTATTCACTTTGCGCAATAAAATATTTGTAAAATTTAAAAATATCAGCTTACGTTTTTAAAACTCTATTGTAAGTAGCAGATATTTAAATAAATGCACAATAATATCAATTCAGTGGTAAGTATATCAGATGAAAAAAATATTAAATAACATTTGAATGAAATTATTATGTCAACAATCACGGTACATTCGTTGCTAACATGTTACCAAGCATTCTTCTCCCATTGCCGTCCTTCCAGCAGTGGTGCAAAATTAATTATTTGTTCATGTGTTTATTTATTTATTTTTATTTATTTAAAGCCAATGATACACTTCAGATAATACATATGAGTACAAGCAATATATAAAAGACAAAAATATAAATAATGCATTACCCTATTTAAAAGTGTACACATATTTCACAAGTTGTAATGTTTTAAGCCCATAAGGTTGTCATTTATAATAAGATATAATTTATAAAACATAAATAAAACAAATCAGTAGTAACATAAAATCAAATAAAATTGAAAAATAAAAGCCATTACATAATCACAATCAATTAAATAAAGTTGAATAGTTAAAAATTTAAAAAGTTTAAAAACCAACAACCCTGAGAATGACAAACACACCCACCACCTCAACAAAAAAAAACATGAAAATTTTTAAATATGATTTTTAAATAAGTTTTTTTTTTCTTTTAAATATGAGCAGATAAGAAAAGGAAAGAGGAATGAGGAATAGAAGGGGAAGGGGAAGGAGAGGGGGAAGATCATTGGAATGAGTGGAACACCAACAATAAGCGGTCAATTATACACCATTCAAAATCTGCAAAACAGACATTTTAAAGCCACGAGGATTACTCGCAAACATGTCGACGTCAGAAAATCTATTGTTGTAGTTGCTTAATATACGGTAGAGAGGGTTTCGCAAACCAGCATTAGTATGAGCTGTACTTAAAGCTCAGGGGCCGGTTAGTTCTTCTTTCTGAAGGCGCACGAAAACCGATTTTGGCCAGTAGTTGAGGGACATCGACCTCCGATGTACATACCTTCCTCAGAATACACGCATCCATCAATTCACGGCGCCCCGAAAGATCCAACAGGTTCCCACAGAATGCATCGCCGTACCTACGTCCGCACATTCGTCGAAATTTACGTTGTACACGTTCAATTGCTAAAACATATTTATCATATAGCGGGTTCCAAATTGTAGAACAATATTCAAGCCGTGACCTGACAAGTGCAACATATAGAATTATCATGGTTTTAGGATCCCTGAACTCTTTGGTTGTTCTTAAAATAAAACCCAATGTTCTGTTACATTGTTCCGTGATATCCTCAACATGCGCCTCAAAGTGAAGCTTACTGTCAAATACAATGCCCAGGTCCCTTATCTTATCTAGTTGGATCAAAAATTTGCCATCAATTGTGTATTTTATTTTAAATATACCAAACCACTATCACTCGCATGATAGTGGTTTGGTATAAGTACTGCGCACGAACGTAACTTCCTTGAACAATTTGGCAGTCTCGTTTATCAGATTGCGCGTTTCACTGTTGGACATTTCAAATACTTTGACCACAGCAGCACCACCAACACGTACAACAGCCTCCAACACGCGCAACTCGGCACGCAGTAATTTTATATTCTCTATTTCTTGGTCGGCATCATCCTCACACGCCAACGCCCCATCAGCAGTGTACAGCCCAACTGTGCCCCGCAGCGCGTTGGATACAGCGCTCACGGTATCCGAAACCAACAAATTACCGTCTTTACCCACTTGCTGCGACAAATTGCGCGCCTTCGAATTCTCAATACTTACATGCATTCTGCATCCGTACTCTGCGCCTTCAAAGGGTAAATAGTACACCGGACAGTTACCCCGTTTTAACAACTCCGCAACGAATCCACCCGGGCCGCTGCACACGTCTAATGCGACATCTTTTGGTAGGTCGAATTTCCTAAAAATCTCCCTCAATTTCGCCTGTGATCTGTTTATGCAATTGTGGAAAACCTTCGCGTTTGCCTTCATCCAGGTATTGTACACACCATCATCCAAACCGCCCACACGCACCCTCAAAGTTCTCAATTCGCGTCTATTGCAATTGCTAGAGGACATGCTTGAAAAATTAGTGGCAAATGAACGCACACTACCCGCACCCATATTAACCGCACACACGTCCCCGTGCGAACTCGGGCCATCAGACTCTAGCACAGCACTACGCCAAGATCTAACCATTTTACCAACATCACCCTTGCCTGAAGATTCACCGGCCGGTAACGCCGCACTGTGGACAATAACCGGGTCTGGCTCTACTAAAATCTATAACTTCTTTATTTGTAAAGATATTCTTTTCAAATTTTTTACTCTCAAAAGCAGAAGGTTTGTTAATTATGCTGATATGAAAATAAATAAGTTTTAATGTACAGTTATTTTTTTAAAAACATTTGAAAACTGACTTTTGTAAATAAAAATCATACTCACTTAATAGTCTATTTATTGACTTTTAATTCGATTTTAGAGTTCGTAAAAGTAGTTTTGTACATAAAAGACAGATAAAATGAACTAAAAATCAAAATAAAAATGATCTATACAGGGTGTATAATATAACAAATCAAAGATACTTTACTTGTAGAATCACAACTAAGCAAGTATATTTTGTTACATTTCAAATTCAAATATCTTATCTATTGCTAACAACTAATGGTATGTGTTACATATTTTTGGAAACCTTATTTTATATAGATAAATTTCAGCCATAAAAATTTTTGGTATTCTATTTGTTGTAATTTTTTTCTTAATAATACTGTAAAATTATTTAAAAATAATATCTTCCAAAGTTTGTCGAAGGTTTTCACGTTTACTAACGTCTTCCGACGCGTTGAAATTTATGTTAAATTATAGCCTAGATATATATCCTTAACATATCAAAAAATTGGCTGCTCGGTTATGCTCTTTTAGAAGTTATGAATGATAAAATTACACCCAGTAATAGTAGAGTGCCAAAGAAAATCATATTGCTAAAACCAGGGCTGACTATCACAAAACTTATTTTTATGGTTGAACCATGAAAACAATTAATAATTAAATAAAATTAAAATAATATATTGTTTCGATTTTATTCACAATAACTATTTAAAAGCATATCTTTTTGATGGACATATAAATATAAGCGTGTGCGTATTAGATTTCATGACCTTCAGGATCAAAAAAGTAGATACAGAGTACCTACTTCATCAAATTCGTTCATTTTTTAAGTTACCACCCTATGGATTCCCAATAGTATTATGTTATTATAGGATCTGGAGCATGAAGAAGAGTATAAAATAAACCTATCTTCTATAGCATAAAGAAAGTAATTGTGGAAAAATATTATTATTATTTTAATTGTATATATTGATCATGAAGTGTAATGTAAAAGCATGATAAAAGGGTTAAAGGATATTAATACCTATTGTTTTCAGCATATTTACCATTGTAGTTTTTCAGTAATATTAAAATTAATTCTTTGAAATGTTTATCACGTTACACCCTGAATAGAATATTCTCTTTTATTTTTTTAGTTTATTTTATCTATTTTTTATATATGAAAATTATTTTTACTTAATTTAAAATCGAATTAAAGTTCAGTAAATATATTATTAAGTGAGTATGATTATTATTTACAAAAAACAATTTTCATATATTTTAATAAAAATAACTGTACACAAAAACTTAAAAATATGTATACCATCATAATAAATAAATATTCTGCTATTATTGTGCAAAATTCGAAAACGATATCTTAAAAAATAAAAGAGTTATAGATTTTAGTAAAGCCAGCACCGGTTTTCGCAATAGGATTATCTGCGACACTCTACTTGTACCGAGTGTACTTTTTTATTCATAACTTCTTAAGAGCCGGACACTCGAAAATGGCTGTTTTTATATAAACGTTGTTCCCTTAATAGGTATCGTAGCACAACAAAAAAGGAAGTGTGCTTTAAGTTAGAGCTTTGGCTATCAAGTCTTCCAATTTGAATTTATATTTTCCAAATTTAGTTCGATAGAAAAAAAATTCAAAGTTTGCTCTATATTTTTATAAATCATAACGGTTTAGGCTATCTACTCAATAAAAAACGCTTTAAAATATACCAAAATGCGTGTCTTTTAATTTTCTTCAAAACCATCGTCTTTTTTTATTTCTATTTAATACAGTTTTCTAATTAATCGGTAAAAAGTGATTGGGCGCTTAGGACCTTTTCCTTTAGAAACAAAAACTGTATAGGCTCCATACAAATCCTAAAATTCTTCATTCGTGAGAGAACGTTGTGGGGGGCGGACGTATCGCTCTGTACTCTGTAGTTTTTTTCTGCAGAAACCCTCCACTTTCTAATGTTGGTCATTTGGGGCTAAATGCAATATTTGTGAGAATCCATGGTTGTCAAAAATTTTATATTTATTTATTTTTTACATGTTTTTTTCCCTTCTACATTTTTTCTTTACAAATATTTTTAAATTCAATTTTTTTTTCCATAAAATAATATAGAATTACGTTTTGACGTATTTTTTATCGTAATATCTTAATTAGATATAATAAGTTTTTACCACATAATTCTTGACTTTTATCAGTAGCTAAGTCAAAGAACCTATCATCAACAAAATTGCGTAAATATTACGTTGATAATATAGTAATTGGTTTATAACTACATACGTACCTACAATATATTATATGAACAAAAAAGTTTTTATGTTACACAAAAATAAAAAGAAAATAAACTTAAATGAAGCCAACCTCTACTCGGGGTTTGAATCTTGTCTAAGATTAGACGGGACCGATTGATTGGTAGAAAATGCTTTAAGTTAACTTCCGCCGGCTATACCTACCGAGAAGAGTGTACTTTAGTAAAACAAAACTCATGTGCGTTTATTCAATAAGCTATTAAAAAGTTGGTCTTATTAATGTCACTCAACTTCGTCGAAATACGCACTCAACGAATACGAACTCAAATAGTACTTATAGAACTTCATTATATTTAATTCTTCAAACACACTATTTTCAACTTTGTAATACTGAGTCATTATAAATATTTATAAATAAAACTAACTTTGCAGTATTACAATAGATTATATTTCGGATAAAAAATGTAATATATTGTAATACTGCAAAGTTAGTTTTATTTATAAATATTCATTATATTCAATTTGAAAAATATCCATTATTTGACATGACACAAACTTTTAAATGTATTAATTAACCTGATATTTATGGTTTGGCTGCCAACCCTGACTCCGATTGCATTTTGACTAAGGATAAAGAAATGAACAAAATATCATTGTGTCAGCAGGGTAGTTAAGTGACAGAGACAGCGAGAAGAAAGTTCAACCAGTCTCACGCACAATATGACGAGGTATGCGCGGGGAAGCGGGGACAAAACTCAGTTTGGTGCAATGAGCTAGATTATATAACTGGAGTGCTAAAGGCAATACAACAAAACACAAGAATATGTGCCGACCAAGTGTGCGAATAGAAGAGAACACAAGTGGTATTTCCGTCTCTTTCTACGCGTTCTAAGTTCTCGTTGACGTATGGCCGTTGGATTATTCTTATTCAGCAGTATAATATACATACAATATTATTTTTTTTATTTAATAAAAAATGGTGTAATAATAGTAAATACCTACTGCAACCCTTTTCAATTTCCTCTACTTATAGGTATCTATTTGAAGTTTGTGTTCATTCAAGAGGTATTCCTCAATTTGATTTTCAATAACTAACTATAACTACCTACTCCCTTTTTGACCCCACTTATGGGGAAGCAACCAAGTGAACCAAGGGCGGATCCAGCTTTGGCGCCAGGGGGGGGGGGGGGGGTCACATAGCAAAAAAAGGTCATTTCCAAAATTTGGTATCTGGAAATTGAACTTTTCCTAAAAAAAAAAAAAATGTCATTTCCATAACCCAGGGGGGTCATGACCCACAAGAAATCATAATTTTGTTACGATCGTAATAGAAAAGTTGGTATTTTATTAATAAATGTAAGTACCTACTGTACTTAAAAATATAGGGCCTGGCACAGCCCAGGGGGGTCACGGGGGTCATGCCCCTCCCCCCCTGGATCCGCCATTGGAAGCAACACAAGTTCTCCATTGCGCAATGTTTATGACCATACCAAGTCCAAATGCCTCTGCTCTGCTTCGAAGGCGTGGAACACGGTATTAAAGGTCTTCCTGTGGGGAAAGGGGTCCTGATGGGAGGAAGAACAGCGCTCTCCTCGGCCAGCTGTCATCCGGCATCCTTAACACATGTCCAAGCCAAATCCATCTCCTCTTCAACAAGTGGTTGATAGACCAGTGGTATCAGTCTGCCAACCATTTACACTTTCACAACACAAGCTTTGGTTTATGTGAAAGATGTCGAAAGTGTATTTCTGTTCACTTTGAGTGAGCACAGATACATTTGTATAAAAAAAAATATTAAAGGTAGGAGTTCACTTCTAGCTTTCATCGACGATGTATACCTAATATTATTTTAATACCATCAGGGTCCGAAGACTAGGAAGACCCTCTCATACCGTGTTCCATTTCTTCGAAGCAGAGCTGAGGGATTTGGACATGGTGTGAAAGGAGCTCATAAACATTGCGCAAGTTCGAGCGCAACGGAGAGCACGTGTTGCCTCCCCAAGCCCCTAAGTGGGATATAAACAGAAATTTGATTGATTGATTTAATTATATTTTAAAATTTTATTAAGATTTGTATTTTATATGAAACACCTTCAGTTTACTCTAATTATAAAGTAGTCCGAGCCGAGGAAAAACTGGATGGTTTTGTTTATTTGCAAGGGATTAGCATAAGATCTATAATAAGTCTTAAAACTACATATTGTCATAAAATACAAAAAAAGTAGTACGTTAGTGCTTCAAGTAAGTATTTTGAGAGTAAACAAAATTAAATTACCATAGTATAATATAAAGAATTTCGAAATCAAAACCATTACAACTATCAAAATTACTTCATGTTTATCGTATATTCTTTAAAGTAACATTCCTAGACAGAGATAGAAATACCCCCACGGGCTATCTCATTCGCACTATTGTTTGGCACAAAAACGAAGTATGGAAGCGGCACTCCAGTTATATAATCTAGCTCATTGGTTTGGTGATTTGAGTGTCCGGCTCTTAATGAGCAAAAACGAGCAGCCAATTTTTTGATATGTTAAGGATATATACCTAGGCTATAATCTAACATAAATTTCGGCGCGTCGGGAGACGTCGGTAAAAGTGAAAACCTTTTCTAAGTCACCTGTGACCATGCAGGACCTGTTCCTGCGAAACTAGTCAGGTAAATAAATATAGTGGAATAACAAATCAATTGTTTCATTTAAATTATTTTATTTAAATAATTCCACCAAGAATGCACGTTCAATTCGTTAATTTTATTAAAAACGCGAGTGACGCAAAAATTGCGAACGTGTACAAGAAACTCAGTTTCAGTTTCTAAGTCACCTGTGACCATGCAGGACCTGTTCCTGCGAAACTAGTCAGGTAAATAAATATAGTGGAATAACAAATCAATTGTTTCATTTAAATTATTTTATGAAAACCTTCGTCAAACTCATGGAATTGATATTTTTTATGATTTTACAATATTATTAAGAAAACACTTATAATAAATAAAATACTAATTTTTTTTGGACAAATATTTATCTATATAAAATAAGGTTTTCGAAAATATATAACACATACCATTAGTTGTTATTGTATGCCCACTACGAAATGTCTCTCGGGGCAATAAAACCCTTTTTCTATTGCTACCTCGCTCGCACCCATGGTTGTTACGCAGGACAATAGTGAAGCAAATAATGACGCGATGCTTCCGAACCGACATCGAGAAATAAATCCCCATCGGAACTATATTTTTTACAATAACAGAAAATTTCAATGAATGCTTGTGTATTCACATAGTGAAAGTTCATTTTAATACACTTTATTACCGTAGCTGCACTTTTATGTTATTTTATATGATTGCTTCACGTAACAAATAATATTTTAATGCTTCTCTATGAATTTCATAAAGTTTGAAATGAATATATTTAGAATTTTTTATTTAATTTTCAATATGTACAATATTAGTATAAACAACACAATTATAAAGCATATAAACAAGATTATATCATTCATGTATCCAATACAATTCAAATAATTGATATAGGTATGTTAAAAGATATATAAATTAAGTCATAAAAACAATACCGTCTGAGTTTTTTTTATATTTATATCTTATATATATATCCTTTAAAATTTTCAGCATTGAAGACTTCCCACACTTGTAATTAGGAACTTGTTCTTGAAACTTTGTTAAAATTTTGTGGACAGATGGATACTGGCCTTCATCATAAAATGATTGAACAGTGCTTTTTAATAAGCTTTTATTGAAGGTATCCATATCGGTAACTATAGCTCTTTTGATATATTTTTCACGTGGAGAAACTACGGTGTCTGTTTGAAATTCCACATTTATCCGGTCTATTGTTTTGAGACTGGTACCACAAATTATTGATGTGATTTCTCGAGGCTTATTTAAATTGATTCGAGATAAAATTCTGCCATCACATTTTAATTCGTTAAAGAACGTTAAGACATTGCGAATTATTGTTCTGCTGTGAACAGGAATATCACCTTGCACTTTCAAAAAATTCACATTTGATAATAAATTCTCCATTTCGCACTTCGTTTCGTAACAAAAATAAATTACACGTCTGAACACTAAGAATTTCCAAATACGACTGACTAATCCATATATATTACCATCATCTCGATTAGAAAGTTTTGAAATGCTTTTCTCCTAAAAATTACATAGAAAAACCGATGACTCATCACTCAGGTATATTTGCTTGTCGACGCACGATGATTGTTTTACCGCCCCTATTGTCAGTGGGTTTTATTGCCCCGAGAGACATTTCGTAGTGGGCATACAATAGCAATAGAGAAGATATTTGAATTTGAAATGTAACAAAATATAATTGTTTAGTTGTGATTCTACAAGTAATGAATCTTTGATTCGTTATATTATATACAAATAAATGTTAAAAATGTAGAAATTTGATATCATTATAATGGTTAACATTTATTTTATCAAATGCAATTAAAAATATGTGGAAAATGTGTACCTAAAAAATCATTAAATATTTGCGACTGTTCTACCATATTCCACAGTGCGCCGGTGGGGTGCGGGTGCCTTGAACCAATGGACGCTTTTTCGACGAGTATGTACCGGGTCTAACCGATAGATTACTCACCCACGGCTCTCCCATCATGTTTAGCAACTGTTCTGCAATCACTCGAAAATCGTTCATGTATGCCTGCGACTGCACTCGATGCAAAGCTTTCGCAGCTGCGATTTCTTCCTCGGAAGGCCCGGATGTGGTCCATCCCACAGCGTCCACTATGCTCCTGATCGTATTTTTAATTGAATTCTTCGCCTTGGCCAATGAGAGTTCATCCCGTATACGATCTGCAACCTTCCTCAACCGAACTGCCACTTCGTCTGTGGTGCCCTTCTTACTATTACTTCTACTGACAGCCCCTTTCTTGCGCCCAGCGGTGGCATTCAACAACCACTGTTGTTTGAACAGCGTTTTCGTCTCCTTCTCCGATGGAGTCTCACTCAGTAAATCCGGGCTCACAGCCCCCGAGTCGATGGGCGTGATCTCACCGGAGGATTTCGTCTCTAGAGCCAGCATAATCTTTGGGTCAACGAGTAAATCGTAATGTTGACCTGTGTAGTGCATATGTACCACTCTACCTTCACTACCAGCCATATAAAATCTATTGTCGGGGGCGTGGATGCAGAACCGAACATTGCGCACCGCCGCGAAATACTCGATATCCTCCGAACCACCCCAAACATGGCTACTGGCTTCCTCCCGTTTGTCAGCCGACACTTCCGGGCTTGAGGCTACCTCTTCTCTTAAGTGTGAACCATCATGGCCTTCACCAAGACCCATGCTTATTGTGTGATACAAACAATCACCGTCGCCCCGCACTTGCACACGTTCGAGTGCAAGCTCCGGTTCTAAACACCTATCTATTGACTTGGTGTACACCATATCATCGGCACTACCCTTGATATTCTTGGGCGTGCTTGTCTGTACATTATGTCTCCTTGTCGCCAGATCCAAACCTTTCTCAATCAAACCCCTCAATTTATCCATGTCCAAATTAGAGACTTCCTGCGAAAATATCTCGGGATCAATCATGTACTCCTTCGTGACGCGCACGGTAGCGTTCACACACCCCAAACTCTGGTAGTACAGAGAGGGCATGTAATTACGCTCCAACACCTCTTCCAATTCCACACTTGTTGTGAAAATTTAATAATTATATTTTTTGGACGGTTGTTAGATACAGCGCTCACGGTATCCGAAACCAACAAATTACCGTCTTTACCCACTTGCTGCGACAAATTGCGCGCCTTCGAATTCTCAATACTTACATGCATTCTGCATCCGTACTCTGCGCCTTCAAAGGGTAAATAGTACACCGGACAGTTACCCCGTTTTAACAACTCCGCAACGAATCCACCCGGGCCGCTGCACACGTCTAATGCGACATCTTTTGGTAGGTCGAATTTCCTAAAAATCTCCCTCAATTTCGCCTGTGATCTGTTATGCAATTGTGGAAAACCTTCGCGTTTGCCTTCATCCAGGTATTGTACACACCATCATCCAAACCGCCCACACGCACCCTCAAAGTTCTCAATTCGCGTCTATTGCAATTGCTAGAGGACATGCTTGAAAAATTAGTGGCAAATGAACGCACACTACCCGCACCCATATTAACCGCACACACGTCCCCGTGCGAACTCGGGCCATCAGACCCTAGCACAGCACTACGCCAAGAACCACTCGATTTAGTTTCACTTGGGGCTGGGAGGCTCGAAGATCTAACCATTTTACCAACATCACCCTTGCCTGAAGATTCGCGCCTTCGAATTCTCAATACTTACATGCATTCTGCATCCGTACTCTGCGCCTTCAAAGGGTAAATAGTACACCGGACAGTTACCCCGTTTTAACAACTCCGCAACGAATCCACCCGGGCCGCTGCACACGTCTAATGCGACATCTTTTGGTAGTTCGAATTTCCTAAAAATCTCCCTCAATTTCGCCTGTGATCTGTTTATGCAATTGTGGAAAACCTTCGCGTTTGCCTTCATCCAGGTATTGTACACACCATCATCCAAACCGCCCACACGCACCCTCAAAGTTCTCAATTCGCGTCTATTGCAATTGCTAGAGGACATGCTTGAAAAATTAGTGGCAAATGAACGCACACTACCCGCACCCATATTAACCGCACACACGTCCCCGTGCGAACTCGGGCCATCAGACCCTAGCACAGCACTACGCCAAGAACCACTCGATTTAGTTTCACTTGGGGCAGGGAGGCTCGAAGATCTAACCATTTTACCAACATCACCCTTGCCTGAAGATTCGCGCCTTCGAATTCTCAATACTTACATGCATTCTGCATCCGTACTCTGCGCCTTCAAAGGGTAAATAGTACACCGGACAGTTACCCCGTTTTAACAACTCCGCAACGAATCCACCCGGGCCGCTGCACACGTCTAATGCGACATCTTTTGGTAGTTCGAATTTCCTAAAAATCTCCCTCAATTTCGCCTGTGATCTGTTTATGCAATTGTGGAAAACCTTCGCGTTTGCCTTCATCCAGGTATTGTACACACCATCATCCAAACCGCCCACACGCACCCTCAAAGTTCTCAATTCGCGTCTATTGCAATTGCTAGAGGACATGCTTGAAAAATTAGTGGCAAATGAACGCACACTACCCGCACCCATATTAACCGCACACACGTCCCCGTGCGAACTCGGGCCATCAGACCCTAGCACAGCACTACGCCAAGAACCACTCGATTTAGTTTCACTTGGGGCTGGGAGGCTCGAAGATCTAACCATTTTACCAACATCACCCTTGCCTGAAGATTCGCGCCTTCGAATTCTCAATACTTACATGCATTCTGCATCCGTACTCTGCGCCTTCAAAGGGTAAATAGTACACCGGACAGTTACCCCGTTTTAACAACTCCGCAACGAATTCACCCGGGCCGCTGCACACGTCTAATGCGACATCTTTTGGTAGTTCGAATTTCCTAAAAATCTCCCTCAATTTCGCCTGTGATCTGTTTATGCAATTGTGGAAAACCTTCGCGTTTGCCTTCATCCAGGTATTGTACACACCATCATCCAAACCGCCCACACGCACCCTCAAAGTTCTCAATTCGCGTCTATTGCAATTGCTAGAGGACATGCTTGAAAAATTAGTGGCAAATGAACGCACACTACCCGCACCCATATTAACCGCACACACGTCCCCGTGCGAACTCGGGCCATCAGACCCTAGCACAGCACTACGCCAAGAACCACTCGATTTAGTTTCACTTGGGGCTGGGAGGCTCGAAGATCTAACCATTTTACCAACATCACCCTTGCCTGAAGATTCGCGCCTTCGAATTCTCAATACTTACATGCATTCTGCATCCGTACTCTGCGCCTTCAAAGGGTAAATAGTACACCGGACAGTTACCCCGTTTTAACAACTCCGCAACGAATCCACCCGGGCCGCTGCACACGTCTAATGCGACATCTTTTGGTAGTTCGAATTTCCTAAAAATCTCCCTCAATTTCGCCTGTGATCTGTTTATGCAATTGTGGAAAACCTTCGCGTTTGCCTTCATCCAGGTATTGTACACACCATCATCCAAACCGCCCACACGCACCCTCAAAGTTCTCAATTCGCGTCTATTGCAATTGCTAGAGGACATGCTTGAAAAATTAGTGGCAAATGAACGCACACTACCCGCACCCATATTAACCGCACACACGTCCCCGTGCGAACTCGGGCCATCAGACCCTAGCACAGCACTACGCCAAGAACCACTCGATTTAGTTTCACTTGGGGCTGGGAGGCTCGAAGATCTAACCATTTTACCAACATCACCCTTGCCTGAAGATTCGCGCCTTCGAATTCTCAATACTTACATGCATTCTGCATCCGTACTCTGCGCCTTCAAAGGGTAAATAGTACACCGGACAGTTACCCCGTTTTAACAACTCCGCAACGAATCCACCCGGGCCGCTGCACACGTCTAATGCGACATCTTTTGGTAGTTCGAATTTCCTAAAAATCTCCCTCAATTTCGCCTGTGATCTGTTTATGCAATTGTGGAAAACCTTCGCGTTTGCCTTCATCCAGGTATTGTACACACCATCATCCAAACCGCCCACACGCACCCTCAAAGTTCTCAATTCGCGTCTATTGCAATTGCTAGGGGACATGCTTGAAAAATTAGTGGCAAATGAATGCACACTACCCGCACCCATATTAACCGCACACACGTCCCCGTGCGAACTCGGGCCATCAGACCCTAGCACAGCACTACGCCAAGAACCACTCGATTTAGTTTCACTTGGGGCTGGGAGGCTCGAAGATCTAACCATTTTACCAACATCACCCTTGCCTGAAGATTCGCGCCTTCGAATTCTCAATTCTTACATGCATTCTGCATCCGTACTCTGCGCCTTCAAAGGGTAAATGGTACACCGGACAGTTACCCCGTTTTAACAACTCCGCAACGAATCCACCCGGGCCGCTGCACACGTCTAATGCGACATCTTTTGGTAGTTCGAATTTCCTAAAAATCTCCCTCAATTTCGCCTGTGATCTGTTTATGCAATTGTGGAAAACCTTCGCGTTTGCCTTCATCCAGGTATTGTACACACCATCATCCAAACCGCCCACACGCACCCTCAAAGTTCTCAATTCGCGTCTATTGCAATTGCTAGAGGACATGCTTGAAAAATTAGTGGCAAATGAACGCACACTACCCGCACCCATATTAACCGCACACACGTCCCCGTGCGAACTCGGGCCATCAGTCCCTAGCACAGCACTACGCCAAGAACCACTCGATTTAGTTTCACTTGGGGCTGGGAGGCTCGAAGATCTAACCATTTTACCAACATCACCCTTGCCTGAAGATTCGCGCCTTCGAATTCTCAATACTTACGAGATATTTACGAGATTTTCAATAGAAATCAGTACCAAAAACACAAGTATGGCACAAACAAGATACAATAAGATCAATATATCAAAGGTTGTTATCAAGAAACTTAACAAATTCCTCATATGTGGCATTGAAGATGTCAATATTAGGCGCCATATCGTTAAAACAGCGGACCACCCTACTGGTCGGGGAATATCGAATAATATTCCACATGCATTCTGCATCCGTACTCTGCGCCTTCAAAGGGTAAATAGTACACCGGACAGTTACCCCGTTTTAACAACTCCGCAACAAATCCACCCGGGCCGCTGCACACGTCTAATGCGACATCTTTTGGTAGTTCGAATTTCCTAAAAATCTCCCTCAATTTCGCCTGTGATCTGTTTATGCAATTGTGGAAAACCTTCGCGTTTGCCTTCATCCAGGTATTGTACACACCATCATCCAAACCGCCCACACGCACCCTCAAAGTTCTCAATTCGCGTTTATTGCAATTGCTAGAGGACATGCTTGAAAAATTAGTGGCAAATGAACGCATACTACCCGCACCCATATTAACCGCACACACGTCCCCGTGCGAACTCGGGCCATCAGACCCTAGCACAGCACTACGCCAAGAACCACTCGATTTAGTTTCACTTGGGGCTGGGAGGCTCGAAGATCTAACCATTTTACCAACATCACCCTTGCCTGAAGATTCGCGCCTTCGAATTCTCAATACTTACATGCATTCTGCATCCGTACTCTGCGCCTTCAAAGGGTAAATAGTACACCGGACAGTTACCCCGTTTTAACAACTCCGCAACGAATCCACCCGGGCCGCTGCACACGTCTAATGCGACATCTTTTGGTAGTTCGAATTTCCTAAAAATCTCCCTCAATTTCGCCTGTGATCTGTTTATGCAATTGTGGAAAACCTTCGCGTTTGCCTTCATCCAGGTATTGTACACACCATTATCCAAACCGCCCACACGCACCCTCAAAGTTCTCAATTCGCGTCTATTGCAATTGCTAGGGGACATGCTTGAAAAATTAGTGGCAAATGAACGCACACTACCCGCACCCATATTAACCGCACACACGTCCCCGTGCGAACTCGGGCCATCAGACCCTAGCACAGCACTACGCCAAGAACCACTCGATTTAGTTTCACTTGGCGCTGGGAGGCTCGAAGATCTAACCATTTTACCAACATCACCCTTGCCTGAAGATTCGCGCCTTCGAATTCTCAATACTTACATGCATTCTGCATCCGTACTCTGCGCCTTCAAAGGGTAAATAGTACACCGGACAGTTACCCCGTTTTAACAACTCCGCAACGAATCCACCCGGGCCGCTGCACACGTCTAATGCGACATCTTTTGGTAGTTCGAATTTCCTTAAAATCTCCCTCAATTTCGCCTGTGATCTGTTTATGCAATTGTGGAAAACCTTCGCGTTTGCCTTCATCCAGGTATTGTACACACCATCATCCAAACCGCCCACACGCACCCTCAAAGTTCTCAATTCGCGTCTATTGCAATTGCTAGAGGACATGCTTGAAAAATTAGTGGCAAATGAACGCACACTACCCGCACCCATATTAACCGCACAGACGTCCCCGTGCGAACTCGGGCCATCAGACCCTAGCACAGCACTACGCCAAGAACCACTCGATTTAGTTTCACTTGGGGCTGGGAGGCTCGAAGATCTAACCATTTTACCAACATCACCCTTGCCTGAAGATTCGCGCCTTCGAATTCTCAATACTTACATGCATTCTGCATCCGTACTCTGCGCCTTCAAAGGGTAAATAGTACACCGGACAGTTACCCCGTTTTAACAACTCCGCAACGAATCCACCCGGGCCGCTGCACACGTCTAATGCGACATCTTTTGGTAGTTCGAATTTCCTAAAAATCTCCCTCAATTTCGCCTGTGATCTGTTTATGCAATTGTGGAAAACCTTCGCGTTTGCCTTCATCCAGGTATTGTACACACCATCATCCAAACCGCCCACACGCACCCTCAAAGTTCTCAATTCGCGTCTATTGCAATTGCTAGAGGACATGCTTGAAAAATTAGTGGCAAATGAACGCACACTACCCGCACCCATATTAACCGCACACACGTCCCCGTGCGAACTCGGGCCATCAGTCCCTAGCACAGCACTACGCCAAGAACCACTCGATTTAGTTTCACTTGGGGCTGGGAGGCTCGAAGATCTAACCATTTTACCAACATCACCCTTGCCTGAAGATTCGCGCCTTCGAATTCTCAATACTTACGAGATATTTACGAGATTTTCAATAGAAATCAGTACCAAAAACTCAAATATGGCACAAACAAGATACAATAAGATCAATATATCAAAGGTTGTTATCAAGAAACTTAACAAATTCCTCATATGTGGCATTGAAGATGTCAATATTAGGCGCCATATCGTTAAAACAGCGGACCACCCTACTGGTCGGGGAATATCGAATAATATTCCACATGCATTCTGCATCCGTACTCTGCGCCTTCAAAGGGTAAATAGTACACCGGACAGTTACCCCGTTTTAACAACTCCGCAACGAATCCACCCGGGCCGCTGCACACGTCTAATGCGACATCTTTTGGTAGTTCGAATTTCCTAAAAATCTCCCTCAATTTCGCCTGTGATCTGTTTATGCAATTGTGGAAAACCTTCGCGTTTGCCTTCATCCAGGTATTGTACACACCATTATCCAAACCGCCCACACGCACCCTCAAAGTTCTCAATTCGCGTCTATTGCAATTGCTAGAGGACATGCTTGAAAAATTAGTGGCAAATGAACGCACACTACCCGCACCCATATTAACCGCACACACGTCCCCGTGCGAACTCGGGCCATCAGACCCTAGCACAGCACTACGCCAAGAACCACTCGATTTAGTTTCACTTGGGGCTGGGAGGCTCGAAGATCTAACCATTTTACCAACATCACCCTTGCCTGAAGATTCGCGCCTTCGAATTCTCAATACTTACATGCATTCTGCATCCGCACTCTGCGCCTTCAAAGGGTAAATAGTACACCGGACAGTTACCCCGTTTTAACAACTCCGCAACGAATCCACCCGGGCCGCTGCACACGTCTAATGCGACATCTTTTGGTAGTTCGAATTTCCTAAAAATCTCCCTCAATTTCGCCTGTGATCTGTTTATGCAATTGTGGAAAACCTTCGCGTTTGCCTTCATCCAGGTATTGTACACATCATCATCCAAACCGCCCACACGCACCCTCAAAGTTCTCAATTCGCGTCTATTGCAATTGCTAGAGGACATGCTTGAAAAATTAGTGGCAAATGAACGCACACTACCCGCACCCATATTAACCGCACACACGTCCCCGTGCGAACTCGGGCCATCAGACCCTAGCACAGCACTACGCCAAGAACCACTCGATTTAGTTTCACTTGGGGCTGGGAGGCTCGAAGATCTAACCATTTTACCAACATCACCCTTGCCTGAAGATTCGCGCCTTCGAATTCTCAATACTTACATGCATTCTGCATCCGTACTCCTAGCCTTCAAAGGGTAAATAGTACACCGGACAGTTACCCCGTTTTAACAACTCCGCAACGAATCCACCCGGGCCGCTGCACACGTCTAATGCGACATCTTTTGGTAGTTCGAATTTCCTAAAAATCTCCCTCAATTTCGCCTGTGATCTGTTTATGCAATTGTGGAAAACCTTCGCGTTTGCCTTCATCCAGGTATTGTACACACCATCATCCAAACCGCCCACACGCACCCTCAAAGTTCTCAATTCGCGTTTATTGCAATTGCTAGAGGACATGCTTGAAAAATTAGTGGCAAATGAACGCACACTACCCGCACCCATATTAACCGCACACACGTCCCCGTGCGAACTCGGGCCATCAGACCCTAGCACAGCACTACGCCAAGAACCACTCGATTTAGTTTCACTTGGGGCTGGGAGGCTCGAAGATCTAACCATTTTACCAACATCACCCTTGCCTGAAGATTCGCGCCTTCGAATTCTCAATACTTACATGCATTCTGCATCCGTACTCTGCGCCTTCAAAGGGTAAATAGTACACCGGACAGTTACCCCGTTTTAACAACTCCGCAACGAATCCACCCGGGCCGCTGCACACGTCTAATGCGACATCTTTTGGTAGTTCGAATTTCCTAAAAATCTCCCTCAATTTCGCCTGTGATCTGTTTATGCAATTGTGGAAAACCTTCGCGTTTGCCTTCATCCAGGTATTGTACACACCATTATCCAAACCGCCCACACGCACCCTCAAAGTTCTCAATTCGCGTCTATTGCAATTGCTAGGGGACATGCTTGAAAAATTAGTGGCAAATGAACGCACACTACCCGCAACCATATTAACCGCACACACGTCCCCGTGCGAACTCGGGCCATCAGACCCTAGCACAGCACTACGCCAAGAACCACTCGATTTAGTTTCACTTGGGGCTGGGAGGCTCGAAGATCTAACCATTTTACCAACATCACCCTTGCCTGAAGATTCGCGCCTTCGAATTCTCAATACTTACATGCATTCTGCATCCGTACTCCTAGCCTTCAAAGGGTAAATAGTACACCGGACAGTTACCCCGTTTTAACAACTCCGCAACGAATCCACCCGGGCCGCTGCACACGTCTAATGCGACATCTTTTGGTAGTTCGAATTTCCTAAAAATCTCCCTCAATTTCGCCTGTGATCTGTTTATGCAATTGTGGAAAACCTTCGCGTTTGCCTTCATCCAGGTATTGTACACACCATCATCCAAACCGCCCACACGCACCCTCAAAGTTCTCAATTCGCGTCTATTGCAATTGCTAGAGGACATGCTTGAAAAATTAGTGGCAAATGAACGCACACTACCCGCACCCATATTAACCGCACACACGTCCCCGTGCGAACTCGGGCCATCAGACCCTAGCACAGCACTACGCCAAGAACCACTCGATTTAGTTTCACTTGGGGCTGGGAGGCTCGAAGATCTAACCATTTTACCAACATCACCCTTGCCTGAAGATTCGCGCCTTCGAATTCTCAATTCTTACATGCATTCTGCATCCGTACTCTGCGCCTTCAAAGGGTAAATAGTACACCGGACAGTTACCCCGTTTTAACAACTCCGCAACGAATCCACCCGGGCCGCTGCACACGTCTAATGCGACATCTTTTGGTAGTTCGAATTTCCTAAAAATCTCCCTCAATTTCGCCTGTGATCTGTTTATGCAATTGTGGAAAACCTTCGCGTTTGCCTTCATCCAGGTATTGTACACACCATTATCCAAACCGCCCACACGCACCCTCAAAGTTCTCAATTCGCGTCTATTGCAATTGCTAGGGGACATGCTTGAAAAATTAGTGGCAAATGAACGCACACTACCCGCAACCATATTAACCGCACACACGTCCCCGTGCGAACTCGGGCCATCAGACCCTAGCACAACACTACGCCAAGAACCACTCGATTTAGTTTCACTTGGGGCTGGGAGGCTCGAAGATCTAACCATTTTACCAACATCACCCTTGCCTGAAGATTCGCGCCTTCGAATTCTCAATACTTACATGCATTCTGCATCCGTACTCCTAGCCTTCAAAGGGTAAATAGTACACCGGACAGTTACCCCGTTTTAACAACTCCGCAACGAATCCACCCGGGCCGCTGCACACGTCTAATGCGACATCTTTTGGTAGTTCGAATTTCCTAAAAATCTCCCTCAATTTCGCCTGTGATCTGTTTATGCAATTGTGGAAAACCTTCGCGTTTGCCTTCATCCAGGTATTGTACACACCATCATCCAAACCGCCCACACGCACCCTCAAAGTTCTCAATTCGCGTTTATTGCAATTGCTAGAGGACATGCTTGAAAAATTAGTGGCAAATGAACGCACACTACCCGCACCCATATTAACCGCACACACGTCCCCGTGCGAACTCGGGCCATCAGACCCTAGCACAGCACTACGCCAAGAACCACTCGATTTAGTTTCACTTGGGGCTGGGAGGCTCGAAGATCTAACCATTTTACCAACATCACCCTTGCCTGAAGATTCGCGCCTTCGAATTCTCAATACTTACATGCATTCTGCATCCGTACTCTGCGCCTTCAAAGGGTAAATAGTACACCGGACAGTTACCCCGTTTTAACAACTCCGCAACGAATCCACCCGGGCCGCTGCACACGTCTAATGCGACATCTTTTGGTAGTTCGAATTTCCTAAAAATCTCCCTCAATTTCGCCTGTGATCTGTTTATGCAATTGTGGAAAACCTTCGCGTTTGCCTTCATCCAGGTATTGTACACACCATTATCCAAACCGCCCACACGCACCCTCAAAGTTCTCAATTCGCGTCTATTGCAATTGCTAGAGGACATGCTTGAAAAATTAGTGGCAAATGAACGCACACTACCCGCACCCATATTAACCGCACACACGTCCCCGTGCGAACTCGGGCCATCAGACCCTAGCACAGCACTACGCCAAGAACCACTCGATTTAGTTTCACTTGGGGCTGGGAGGCTCGAAGATCTAACCATTTTACCAACATCACCCTTGCCTGAAGATTCGCGCCTTCGAATTCTCAATACTTACATGCATTCTGCATCCGCACTCTGCGCCTTCAAAGGGTAAATAGTACACCGGACAGTTACCCCGTTTTAACAACTCCGCAACGAATCCACCCGGGCCGCTGCACACGTCTAATGCGACATCTTTTGGTAGTTCGAATTTCCTAAAAATCTCCCTCAATTTCGCCTGTGATCTGTTTATGCAATTGTGGAAAACCTTCGCGTTTGCCTTCATCCAGGTATTGTACACATCATCATCCAAACCGCCCACACGCACCCTCAAAGTTCTCAATTCGCGTCTATTGCAATTGCTAGAGGACATGCTTGAAAAATTAGTGGCAAATGAACGCACACTACCCGCACCCATATTAACCGCACACACGTCCCCGTGCGAACTCGGGCCATCAGACCCTAGCACAGCACTACGCCAAGAACCACTCGATTTAGTTTCACTTGGGGCTGGGAGGCTCGAAGATCTAACCATTTTACCAACATCACCCTTGCCTGAAGATTCGCGCCTTCGAATTCTCAATACTTACATGCATTCTGCATCCGTACTCCTAGCCTTCAAAGGGTAAATAGTACACCGGACAGTTACCCCGTTTTAACAACTCCGCAACGAATCCACCCGGGCCGCTGCACACGTCTAATGCGACATCTTTTGGTAGTTCGAATTTCCTAAAAATCTCCCTCAATTTCGCCTGTGATCTGTTTATGCAATTGTGGAAAACCTTCGCGTTTGCCTTCATCCAGGTATTGTACACACCATTATCCAAACCGCCCACACGCACCCTCAAAGTTCTCAATTCGCGTCTATTGCAATTGCTAGGGGACATGCTTGAAAAATTAGTGGCAAATGAACGCACACTACCCGCAACCATATTAACCGCACACACGTCCCCGTGCGAACTCGGGCCATCAGACCCTAGCACAGCACTACGCCAAGAACCACTCGATTTAGTTTCACTTGGGGCTGGGAGGCTCGAAGATCTAACCATTTTACCAACATCACCCTTGCCTGAAGATTCGCGCCTTCGAATTCTCAATACTTACATGCATTCTGCATCCGTACTCCTAGCCTTCAAAGGGTAAATAGTACACCGGACAGTTACCCCGTTTTAACAACTCCGCAACGAATCCACCCGGGCCGCTGCACACGTCTAATGCGACATCTTTTGGTAGTTCGAATTTCCTAAAAATCTCCCTCAATTTCGCCTGTGATCTGTTTATGCAATTGTGGAAAACCTTCGCGTTTGCCTTCATCCAGGTATTGTACACACCATCATCCAAACCGCCCACACGCACCCTCAAAGTTCTCAATTCGCGTTTATTGCAATTGCTAGAGGACATGCTTGAAAAATTAGTGGCAAATGAACGCACACTACCCGCACCCATATTAACCGCACACACGTCCCCGTGCGAACTCGGGCCATCAGACCCTAGCACAGCACTACGCCAAGAACCACTCGATTTAGTTTCACTTGGGGCTGGGAGGCTCGAAGATCTAACCATTTTACCAACATCACCCTTGCCTGAAGATTCGCGCCTTCGAATTCTCAATACTTACATGCATTCTGAATCCGTACTCTGCGCCTTCAAAGGGTAAATGGTACACCGGACAGTTACCCCGTTTTAACAACTCCGCAACGAATCCACCCGGGCCGCTGCACACGTCTAATGCGACATCTTTTGGTAGTTCGAATTTCCTAAAAATCTCCCTCAATTTCGCCTGTGATCTGTTTAGGCAATTGTGGAAAACCTTCGCGTTTGCCTTCATCCAGGTATTGTACACACCATCATCCAAACCGCCCACACGCACCCTCAAAGTTCTCAATTCGCGTCTATTGCAATTGCTAGAGGACATGCTTGAAAAATTAGTGGCAAATGAACGCACACTACCCGCACCCATATTAACCGCACACACGTCCCCGTGCGAACTCGGGCCATCAGTCCCTAGCACAGCACTACGCCAAGAACCACTCGATTTAGTTTCACTTGGGGCTGGAAGGCTCGAAGATCTAACCATTTTACCAACATCACCCTTGCCTGAAGATTCGCGCCTTCGAATTCTCAATACTTACATGCATTCTGCATCCGTACTCCTAGCCTTCAAAGGGTAAATAGTACACCGGACAGTTACCCCGTTTTAACAACTCCGCAACGAATCCACCCGGGCCGCTGCACACGTCTAATGCGACATCTTTTGGTAGTTCGAATTTCCTAAAAATCTCCCTCAATTTCGCCTGTGATCTGTTTATGCAATTGTGGAAAACCTTCGCGTTTGCCTTCATCCAGGTATTGTACACACCATCATCCAAACCGCCCACACGCACCCTCAAAGTTCTCAATTCGCGTTTATTGCAATTGCTAGAGGACATGCTTGAAAAATTAGTGGCAAATGAACGCACACTACCCGCACCCATATTAACCGCACACACGTCCCCGTGCGAACTCGGGCCATCAGACCCTAGCACAGCACTACGCCAAGAACCACTCGATTTAGTTTCACTTGGGGCTGGGAGGCTCGAAGATCTAACCATTTTACCAACATCACCCTTGCCTGAAGATTCGCGCCTTCGAATTCTCAATACTTACATGCATTCTGAATCCGTACTCTGCGCCTTCAAAGGGTAAATGGTACACCGGACAGTTACCCCGTTTTAACAACTCCGCAACGAATCCACCCGGGCCGCTGCACACGTCTAATGCGACATCTTTTGGTAGTTCGAATTTCCTAAAAATCTCCCTCAATTTCGCCTGTGATCTGTTTAGGCAATTGTGGAAAACCTTCGCGTTTGCCTTCATCCAGGTATTGTACACACCATCATCCAAACCGCCCACACGCACCCTCAAAGTTCTCAATTCGCGTCTATTGCAATTGCTAGAGGACATGCTTGAAAAATTAGTGGCAAATGAACGCACACTACCCGCACCCATATTAACCGCACACACGTCCCCGTGCGAACTCGGGCCATCAGTCCCTAGCACAGCACTACGCCAAGAACCACTCGATTTAGTTTCACTTGGGGCTGGAAGGCTCGAAGATCTAACCATTTTACCAACATCACCCTTGCCTGAAGATTCGCGCCTTCGAATTCTCAATACTTACGAGATATTTACGAGATTTTCAATAGAAATCAGTACCAAAAACACAAATATGGCACAAACAAGATACAATAAGATCAATATATCAAAGGTTGTTATCAAGAAACTTAACAAATTCCTCATATGTGGCATTGAAGATGTCAATATTAGGCGCCATATCGTTAAAACAGCGGACCACCCTACTGGTCGGGGAATATCGAATAATATTCCACATGCATTCTGCATCCGTACTCTGCGCCTTCAAAGGGTAAATAGTACACCGGACAGTTACCCCGTTTTAACAACTCCGCAACGAATCCACCCGGGCCGCTGCACACGTCTAATGCGACATCTTTTGGTAGTTCGAATTTCCTAAAAATCTCCCTCAATTTCGCCTGTGATCTGTTTATGCAATTGTGGAAAACCTTCGCGTTTGCCTTCATCCAGGTATTGTACACACCATCATCCAAACCGCCCACACGCACCCTCAAAGTTCTCAATTCGCGTCTATTGCAATTGCTAGAGGACATGCTTGAAAAATTAGTGGCAAATGAACGCACACTACCCGCACCCATATTAACCGCACACACGTCCCCGTGCGAACTCGGGCCATCAGACCCTAGCACAGCACTACGCCAAGAACCACTCGATTTAGTTTCACTTGGGGCTGGGAGGCTCGAAGATCTAACCATTTTACCAACATCACCCTTGCCTGAAGATTCGCGCTTTCGAATTCTCAATACTTACGAGATATTTACGAGATTTTCAATAGAAATCAGTACCAAAAACACAAATATGGCACAAACAAGATACAATAAGATCAATATATCAAAGGTTGTTATCAAGAAACTTAACAAATTCCTCATATGTGGCATTGAAGATGTCAATATTAGGCGCCATATCGTTAAAACAGCGGTCCACCCTACTGGTCGGGGAATATCGAATAATATTCCTCATGCATTCTGCATCCGTACTCTGCGCCTTCAAAGGGTAAATAGTACACCGGACAGTTACCCCGTTTTAACAACTCCGCAACGAATCCACCCGGGCCGCTGCACACGTCTAATGCGACATCTTTTGGTAGTTCGAATTTCCTAAAAATCTCCCTCAATTTCGCCTGTGATCTGTTTATGCAATTGTGGAAAACCTTCGCGTTTGCCTTCATCCAGGTATTGTACACACCATCATCCAAACCGCCCACACGCACCCTCAAAGTTCTCAATTCGCGTCTATTGCAATTGCTAGAGGACATGCTTGAAAAATTAGTGGCAAATGAACGCACACTACCCGCACCCATATTAACCGCACACACGTCCCCGTGCGAACTCGGGCCATCAGTCCCTAGCACAGCACTACGCCAAGAACCACTCGATTTAGTTTCACTTGGGGCTGGGAGGCTCGAAGATCTAACCATTTTACCAACATCACTCTTGCCTGAAGATTCGCGCCTTCGAATTCTCAATACTTACGAGATATTTACGAGATTTTCAATAGAAATCAGTACCAAAAACACAAATATGGCACAAACAAGATACAATAAGATCAATATATCAAAGGTTGTTATCAAGAAACTTAACAAATTCCTCATATGTGGCATTGAAGATGTCAATATTAGGCGCCATATCGTTAAAACAGCGGACCACCCTACTGGTCGGGGAATATCGAATAATATTCCACATGCATTCTGCATCCGTACTCTGCGCCTTCAAAGGGTAAATAGTACACCGGACAGTTACCCCGTTTTAACAACTCCGCAACGAATCCACCCGGGCCGCTGCACACGTCTAATGCGACATCTTTTGGTAGTTCGAATTTCCTAAAAATCTCCCTCAATTTCGCCTGTGATCTGTTTATGCAATTGTGGAAAACCTTCGCGTTTGCCTTCATCCAGGTATTGTACACACCATCATCCAAACCGCCCACACGCACCCTCAAAGTTCTCAATTCGCGTCTATTGCAATTGCTAGAGGACATGCTTGAAAAATTAGTGGCAAATGAACGCACACTACCCGCACCCATATTAACCGCACACACGTCCCCGTGCGAACTCGGGCCATCAGACCCTAGCACAGCACTACGCCAAGAACCACTCGATTTAGTTTCACTTGGGGCTGGGAGGCTCGAAGATCTAACCATTTTACCAACATCACCCTTGCCTGAAGATTCGCGCCTTCGAATTCTCAATTCTTACATGCATTCTGCATCCGTACTCTGCGCCTTCAAAGGGTAAATAGTACACCGGACAGTTACCCCGTTTTAACAACTCCGCAACGAATCCACCCGGGCCGCTGCACACGTCTAATGCGACATCTTTTGGTAGTTCGAATTTCCTAAAAATCTCCCTCAATTTCGCCTGTGATCTGTTTATGCAATTGTGGAAAACCTTCGCGTTTGCCTTCATCCAGGTATTGTACACACCATTATCCAAACCGCCCACACGCACCCTCAAAGTTCTCAATTCGCGTCTATTGCAATTGCTAGGGGACATGCTTGAAAAATTAGTGGCAAATGAACGCACACTACCCGCAACCATATTAACCGCACACACGTCCCCGTGCGAACTCGGGCCATCAGACCCTAGCACAGCACTACGCCAAGAACCACTCGATTTAGTTTCACTTGGGGCTGGGAGGCTCGAAGATCTAACCATTTTACCAACATCACCCTTGCCTGAAGATTCGCGCCTTCGAATTCTCAATACTTACATGCATTCTGCATCCGTACTCCTAGCCTTCAAAGGGTAAATAGTACACCGGACAGTTACCCCGTTTTAACAACTCCGCAACGAATCCACCCGGGCCGCTGCACACGTCTAATGCGACATCTTTTGGTAGTTCGAATTTCCTAAAAATCTCCCTCAATTTCGCCTGTGATCTGTTTATACAATTGTGGAAAACCTTCGCGTTTGCCTTCATCCAGGTATTGTACACACCATCATCCAAACCGCCCACACGCACCCTCAAAGTTCTCAATTCGCGTTTATTGCAATTGCTAGAGGACATGCTTGAAAAATTAGTGGCAAATGAACGCACACTACCCGCACCCATATTAACCGCACACACGTCCCCGTGCGAACTCGGGCCATCAGACCCTAGCACAGCACTACGCCAAGAACCACTCGATTTAGTTTCACTTGGGGCTGGGAGGCTCGAAGATCTAACCAATTTACCAACATCACCCTTGCCTGAAGATTCGCGCCTTCGAATTCTCAATACTAACATGCATTCTGCATCCGTACTCTGCGCCTTCAAAGGGTAAATGGTACACCGGACAGTTACCCCGTTTTAACAACTCCGCAACGAATCCACCCGGGCCGCTGCACACGTCTAATGCGACATCTTTTGGTAGTTCGAATTTCCTAAAAATCTCCCTCAATTTCGCCTGTGATCTGTTTATGCAATTGTGGAAAACCTTCGCGTTTGCCTTCATCCAGGTATTGTACACACCATCATCCAAACCGCCCACACGCACCCTCAAAGTTCTCAATTCGCGTCTATTGCAATTGCTAGAGGACATGCTTGAAAAATTAGTGGCAAATGAACGCACACTACCCGCACCCATATTAACCGCACACACGTCCCCGTGCGAACTCGGGCCATCAGTCCCTAGCACAGCACTACGCCAAGAACCACTCGATTTAGTTTCACTTGGGGCTGGAAGGCTCGAAGATCTAACCATTTTACCAACATCACCCTTGCCTGAAGATTCGCGCCTTCGAATTCTCAATACTTACATGTATTCTGCATCCGTACTCTGCGCCTTCAAAGGGTAAATAGTACACCGGACAGTTACCCCGTTTTAACAACTCCGCAACGAATCCACCCGGGCCGCTGCACACGTCTAATGCGACATCTTTTGGTAGTTCGAATTTCCTAAAAATCTCCCTCAATTTCGCCTGTGATCTGTTTATGCAATTGTGGAAAACCTTCGCGTTTGCCTTCATCCAGGTATTGTACACACCATCATCCAAACCGCCCACACGCACCCTCAAAGTTCTCAATTCGCGTTTATTGCAATTGCTAGAGGACATGCTTGAAAAATTAGTGGCAAATGAACGCACACTACCCGCACCCATATTAACCGCACACACGTCCCCGTGCGAACTCGGGCCATCAGACCCTAGCACAGCACTACGCCAAGAACCACTCGATTTAGTTTCACTTGGGGCTGGGAGGCTCGAAGATCTAACCATTTTACCAACATCACCCTTGCCTGAAGATTCGCGCCTTCGAATTCTCAATACTTACGAGATATTTACGAGATTTTCAATAGAAATCAGTACCAAAAACACAAATATGGCACAAACAAGATACAATAAGATCAATATATCAAAGGTTGTTATCAAGAAACTTAACAAATTCCTCATATGTGGCATTGAAGATGTCAATATTAGGCGCCATATCGTTAAAACAGCGGACCACCCTACTGGTCGGGGAATATCGAATAATATTCCACATGCATTCTGCATCCGTACTCTGCGCCTTCAAAGGGTAAATAGTACACCGGACAGTTACCCCGTTTTAACAACTCCGCAACGAATCCACCCGGGCCGCTGCACACGTCTAATGCGACATCTTTTGGTAGTTCGAATTTCCTAAAAATCTCCCTCAATTTCGCCTGTGATCTGTTTATGCAATTGTGGAAAACCTTCGCGTTTGCCTTCATCCAGGTATTGTACACACCATCATCCAAACCGCCCACACGCACCCTCAAAGTTCTCAATTCGCGTCTATTGCAATTGCTAGAGGACATGCTTGAAAAATTAGTGGCAAATGAACGCACACTACCCGCACCCATATTAACCGCACACACGTCCCCGTGCGAACTCGGGCCATCAGACCCTAGCACAGCACTACGCCAAGAACCACTCGATTTAGTTTCACTTGGGGCTGGGAGGCTCGAAGATCTAACCATTTTACCAACATCACCCTTGCCTGAAGATTCGCGCTTTCGAATTCTCAATACTTACGAGATATTTACGAGATTTTCAATAGAAATCAGTACCAAAAACACAAATATGGCACAAACAAGATACAATAAGATCAATATATCAAAGGTTGTTATCAAGAAACTTAACAAATTCCTCATATGTGGCATTGAAGATGTCAATATTAGGCGCCATATCGTTAAAACAGCGGTCCACCCTACTGGTCGGGGAATATCGAATAATATTCCTCATGCATTCTGCATCCGTACTCTGCGCCTTCAAAGGGTAAATAGTACACCGGACAGTTACCCCGTTTTAACAACTCCGCAACGAATCCACCCGGGCCGCTGCACACGTCTAATGCGACATCTTTTGGTAGTTCGAATTTCCTAAAAATCTCCCTCAATTTCGCCTGTGATCTGTTTATGCAATTGTGGAAAACCTTCGCGTTTGCCTTCATCCAGGTATTGTACACACCATCATCCAAACCGCCCACACGCACCCTCAAAGTTCTCAATTCGCGTTTATTGCAATTGCTAGAGGACATGCTTGAAAAATTAGTGGCAAATGAACGCACACTACCCGCACCCATATTAACCGCACACACGTCCCCGTGCGAACTCGGGCCATCAGACCCTAGCACAGCACTACGCCAAGAACCACTCGATTTAGTTTCACTTGGGGCTGGGAGGCTCGAAGATCTAACCATTTTACCAACATCACCCTTGCCTGAAGATTCGCGCCTTCGAATTCTCAATACTTACATGCATTCTGAATCCGTACTCTGCGCCTTCAAAGGGTAAATGGTACACCGGACAGTTACCCCGTTTTAACAACTCCGCAACGAATCCACCCGGGCCGCTGCACACGTCTAATGCGACATCTTTTGGTAGTTCGAATTTCCTAAAAATCTCCCTCAATTTCGCCTGTGATCTGTTTAGGCAATTGTGGAAAACCTTCGCGTTTGCCTTCATCCAGGTATTGTACACACCATCATCCAAACCGCCCACACGCACCCTCAAAGTTCTCAATTCGCGTCTATTGCAATTGCTAGAGGACATGCTTGAAAAATTAGTGGCAAATGAACGCACACTACCCGCACCCATATTAACCGCACACACGTCCCCGTGCGAACTCGGGCCATCAGTCCCTAGCACAGCACTACGCCAAGAACCACTCGATTTAGTTTCACTTGGGGCTGGAAGGCTCGAAGATCTAACCATTTTACCAACATCACCCTTGCCTGAAGATTCGCGCCTTCGAATTCTCAATACTTACGAGATATTTACGAGATTTTCAATAGAAATCAGTACCAAAAACACAAATATGGCACAAACAAGATACAATAAGATCAATATATCAAAGGTTGTTATCAAGAAACTTAACAAATTCCTCATATGTGGCATTGAAGATGTCAATATTAGGCGCCATATCGTTAAAACAGCGGACCACCCTACTGGTCGGGGAATATCGAATAATATTCCACATGCATTCTGCATCCGTACTCTGCGCCTTCAAAGGGTAAATAGTACACCGGACAGTTACCCCGTTTTAACAACTCCGCAACGAATCCACCCGGGCCGCTGCACACGTCTAATGCGACATCTTTTGGTAGTTCGAATTTCCTAAAAATCTCCCTCAATTTCGCCTGTGATCTGTTTATGCAATTGTGGAAAACCTTCGCGTTTGCCTTCATCCAGGTATTGTACACACCATCATCCAAACCGCCCACACGCACCCTCAAAGTTCTCAATTCGCGTCTATTGCAATTGCTAGAGGACATGCTTGAAAAATTAGTGGCAAATGAACGCACACTACCCGCACCCATATTAACCGCACACACGTCCCCGTGCGAACTCGGGCCATCAGACCCTAGCACAGCACTACGCCAAGAACCACTCGATTTAGTTTCACTTGGGGCTGGGAGGCTCGAAGATCTAACCATTTTACCAACATCACCCTTGCCTGAAGATTCGCGCTTTCGAATTCTCAATACTTACGAGATATTTACGAGATTTTCAATAGAAATCAGTACCAAAAACACAAATATGGCACAAACAAGATACAATAAGATCAATATATCAAAGGTTGTTATCAAGAAACTTAACAAATTCCTCATATGTGGCATTGAAGATGTCAATATTAGGCGCCATATCGTTAAAACAGCGGTCCACCCTACTGGTCGGGGAATATCGAATAATATTCCTCATGCATTCTGCATCCGTACTCTGCGCCTTCAAAGGGTAAATAGTACACCGGACAGTTACCCCGTTTTAACAACTCCGCAACGAATCCACCCGGGCCGCTGCACACGTCTAATGCGACATCTTTTGGTAGTTCGAATTTCCTAAAAATCTCCCTCAATTTCGCCTGTGATCTGTTTATGCAATTGTGGAAAACCTTCGCGTTTGCCTTCATCCAGGTATTGTACACACCATCATCCAAACCGCCCACACGCACCCTCAAAGTTCTCAATTCGCGTCTATTGCAATTGCTAGAGGACATGCTTGAAAAATTAGTGGCAAATGAACGCACACTACCCGCACCCATATTAACCGCACACACGTCCCCGTGCGAACTCGGGCCATCAGTCCCTAGCACAGCACTACGCCAAGAACCACTCGATTTAGTTTCACTTGGGGCTGGGAGGCTCGAAGATCTAACCATTTTACCAACATCACTCTTGCCTGAAGATTCGCGCCTTCGAATTCTCAATACTTACGAGATATTTACGAGATTTTCAATAGAAATCAGTACCAAAAACACAAATATGGCACAAACAAGATACAATAAGATCAATATATCAAAGGTTGTTATCAAGAAACTTAACAAATTCCTCATATGTGGCATTGAAGATGTCAATATTAGGCGCCATATCGTTAAAACAGCGGACCACCCTACTGGTCGGGGAATATCGAATAATATTCCACATGCATTCTGCATCCGTACTCTGCGCCTTCAAAGGGTAAATAGTACACCGGACAGTTACCCCGTTTTAACAACTCCGCAACGAATCCACCCGGGCCGCTGCACACGTCTAATGCGACATCTTTTGGTAGTTCGAATTTCCTAAAAATCTCCCTCAATTTCGCCTGTGATCTGTTTATGCAATTGTGGAAAACCTTCGCGTTTGCCTTCATCCAGGTATTGTACACACCATCATCCAAACCGCCCACACGCACCCTCAAAGTTCTCAATTCGCGTCTATTGCAATTGCTAGAGGACATGCTTGAAAAATTAGTGGCAAATGAACGCACACTACCCGCACCCATATTAACCGCACACACGTCCCCGTGCGAACTCGGGCCATCAGACCCTAGCACAGCACTACGCCAAGAACCACTCGATTTAGTTTCACTTGGGGCTGGGAGGCTCGAAGATCTAACCATTTTACCAACATCACCCTTGCCTGAAGATTCGCGCCTTCGAATTCTCAATTCTTACATGCATTCTGCATCCGTACTCTGCGCCTTCAAAGGGTAAATAGTACACCGGACAGTTACCCCGTTTTAACAACTCCGCAACGAATCCACCCGGGCCGCTGCACACGTCTAATGCGACATCTTTTGGTAGTTCGAATTTCCTAAAAATCTCCCTCAATTTCGCCTGTGATCTGTTTATGCAATTGTGGAAAACCTTCGCGTTTGCCTTCATCCAGGTATTGTACACACCATTATCCAAACCGCCCACACGCACCCTCAAAGTTCTCAATTCGCGTCTATTGCAATTGCTAGGGGACATGCTTGAAAAATTAGTGGCAAATGAACGCACACTACCCGCAACCATATTAACCGCACACACGTCCCCGTGCGAACTCGGGCCATCAGACCCTAGCACAGCACTACGCCAAGAACCACTCGATTTAGTTTCACTTGGGGCTGGGAGGCTCGAAGATCTAACCATTTTACCAACATCACCCTTGCCTGAAGATTCGCGCCTTCGAATTCTCAATACTTACATGCATTCTGCATCCGTACTCCTAGCCTTCAAAGGGTAAATAGTACACCGGACAGTTACCCCGTTTTAACAACTCCGCAACGAATCCACCCGGGCCGCTGCACACGTCTAATGCGACATCTTTTGGTAGTTCGAATTTCCTAAAAATCTCCCTCAATTTCGCCTGTGATCTGTTTATACAATTGTGGAAAACCTTCGCGTTTGCCTTCATCCAGGTATTGTACACACCATCATCCAAACCGCCCACACGCACCCTCAAAGTTCTCAATTCGCGTTTATTGCAATTGCTAGAGGACATGCTTGAAAAATTAGTGGCAAATGAACGCACACTACCCGCACCCATATTAACCGCACACACGTCCCCGTGCGAACTCGGGCCATCAGACCCTAGCACAGCACTACGCCAAGAACCACTCGATTTAGTTTCACTTGGGGCTGGGAGGCTCGAAGATCTAACCAATTTACCAACATCACCCTTGCCTGAAGATTCGCGCCTTCGAATTCTCAATACTAACATGCATTCTGCATCCGTACTCTGCGCCTTCAAAGGGTAAATGGTACACCGGACAGTTACCCCGTTTTAACAACTCCGCAACGAATCCACCCGGGCCGCTGCACACGTCTAATGCGACATCTTTTGGTAGTTCGAATTTCCTAAAAATCTCCCTCAATTTCGCCTGTGATCTGTTTATGCAATTGTGGAAAACCTTCGCGTTTGCCTTCATCCAGGTATTGTACACACCATCATCCAAACCGCCCACACGCACCCTCAAAGTTCTCAATTCGCGTCTATTGCAATTGCTAGAGGACATGCTTGAAAAATTAGTGGCAAATGAACGCACACTACCCGCACCCATATTAACCGCACACACGTCCCCGTGCGAACTCGGGCCATCAGTCCCTAGCACAGCACTACGCCAAGAACCACTCGATTTAGTTTCACTTGGGGCTGGAAGGCTCGAAGATCTAACCATTTTACCAACATCACCCTTGCCTGAAGATTCGCGCCTTCGAATTCTCAATACTTAGATGTATTCTGCATCCGTACTCTGCGCCTTCAAAGGGTAAATAGTACACCGGACAGTTACCCCGTTTTAACAACTCCGCAACGAATCCACCCGGGCCGCTGCACACGTCTAATGCGACATCTTTTGGTAGTTCGAATTTCCTAAAAATCTCCCTCAATTTCGCCTGTGATCTGTTTATGCAATTGTGGAAAACCTTCGCGTTTGCCTTCATCCAGGTATTGTACACACCATCATCCAAACCGCCCACACGCACCCTCAAAGTTCTCAATTCGCGTTTATTGCAATTGCTAGAGGACATGCTTGAAAAATTAGTGGCAAATGAACGCACACTACCCGCACCCATATTAACCGCACACACGTCCCCGTGCGAACTCGGGCCATCAGACCCTAGCACAGCACTACGCCAAGAACCACTCGATTTAGTTTCACTTGGGGCTGGGAGGCTCGAAGATCTAACCATTTTACCAACATCACCCTTGCCTGAAGATTCGCGCTTTCGAATTCTCAATACTTACGAGATATTTACGAGATTTTCAATAGAAATCAGTACCAAAAACACAAATATGGCACAAACAAGATACAATAAGATCAATATATCAAAGGTTGTTATCAAGAAACTTAACAAATTCCTCATATGTGGCATTGAAGATGTCAATATTAGGCGCCATATCGTTAAAACAGCGGTCCACCCTACTGGTCGGGGAATATCGAATAATATTCCTCATGCATTCTGCATCCGTACTCTGCGCCTTCAAAGGGTAAATAGTACACCGGACAGTTACCCCGTTTTAACAACTCCGCAACGAATCCACCCGGGCCGCTGCACACGTCTAATGCGACATCTTTTGGTAGTTCGAATTTCCTAAAAATCTCCCTCAATTTCGCCTGTGATCTGTTTATGCAATTGTGGAAAACCTTCGCGTTTGCCTTCATCCAGGTATTGTACACACCATCATCCAAACCGCCCACACGCACCCTCAAAGTTCTCAATTCGCGTCTATTGCAATTGCTAGAGGACATGCTTGAAAAATTAGTGGCAAATGAACGCACACTACCCGCACCCATATTAACCGCACACACGTCCCCGTGCGAACTCGGGCCATCAGTCCCTAGCACAGCACTACGCCAAGAACCACTCGATTTAGTTTCACTTGGGGCTGGGAGGCTCGAAGATCTAACCATTTTACCAACATCACTCTTGCCTGAAGATTCGCGCCTTCGAATTCTCAATACTTACGAGATATTTACGAGATTTTCAATAGAAATCAGTACCAAAAACACAAATATGGCACAAACAAGATACAATAAGATCAATATATCAAAGGTTGTTATCAAGAAACTTAACAAATTCCTCATATGTGGCATTGAAGATGTCAATATTAGGCGCCATATCGTTAAAACAGCGGACCACCCTACTGGTCGGGGAATATCGAATAATATTCCACATGCATTCTGCATCCGTACTCTGCGCCTTCAAAGGGTAAATAGTACACCGGACAGTTACCCCGTTTTAACAACTCCGCAACGAATCCACCCGGGCCGCTGCACACGTCTAATGCGACATCTTTTGGTAGTTCGAATTTCCTAAAAATCTCCCTCAATTTCGCCTGTGATCTGTTTATGCAATTGTGGAAAACCTTCGCGTTTGCCTTCATCCAGGTATTGTACACACCATCATCCAAACCGCCCACACGCACCCTCAAAGTTCTCAATTCGCGTCTATTGCAATTGCTAGAGGACATGCTTGAAAAATTAGTGGCAAATGAACGCACACTACCCGCACCCATATTAACCGCACACACGTCCCCGTGCGAACTCGGGCCATCAGACCCTAGCACAGCACTACGCCAAGAACCACTCGATTTAGTTTCACTTGGGGCTGGGAGGCTCGAAGATCTAACCATTTTACCAACATCACCCTTGCCTGAAGATTCGCGCTTTCGAATTCTCAATACTTACGAGATATTTACGAGATTTTCAATAGAAATCAGTACCAAAAACACAAATATGGCACAAACAAGATACAATAAGATCAATATATCAAAGGTTGTTATCAAGAAACTTAACAAATTCCTCATATGTGGCATTGAAGATGTCAATATTAGGCGCCATATCGTTAAAACAGCGGTCCACCCTACTGGTCGGGGAATATCGAATAATATTCCTCATGCATTCTGCATCCGTACTCTGCGCCTTCAAAGGGTAAATAGTACACCGGACAGTTACCCCGTTTTAACAACTCCGCAACGAATCCACCCGGGCCGCTGCACACGTCTAATGCGACATCTTTTGGTAGTTCGAATTTCCTAAAAATCTCCCTCAATTTCGCCTGTGATCTGTTTATGCAATTGTGGAAAACCTTCGCGTTTGCCTTCATCCAGGTATTGTACACACCATCATCCAAACCGCCCACACGCACCCTCAAAGTTCTCAATTCGCGTCTATTGCAATTGCTAGAGGACATGCTTGAAAAATTAGTGGCAAATGAACGCACACTACCCGCACCCATATTAACCGCACACACGTCCCCGTGCGAACTCGGGCCATCAGTCCCTAGCACAGCACTACGCCAAGAACCACTCGATTTAGTTTCACTTGGGGCTGGGAGGCTCGAAGATCTAACCATTTTACCAACATCACTCTTGCCTGAAGATTCGCGCCTTCGAATTCTCAATACTTACGAGATATTTACGAGATTTTCAATAGAAATCAGTACCAAAAACACAAATATGGCACAAACAAGATACAATAAGATCAATATATCAAAGGTTGTTATCAAGAAACTTAACAAATTCCTCATATGTGGCATTGAAGATGTCAATATTAGGCGCCATATCGTTAAAACAGCGGACCACCCTACTGGTCGGGGAATATCGAATAATATTCCACATGCATTCTGCATCCGTACTCTGCGCCTTCAAAGGGTAAATAGTACACCGGACAGTTACCCCGTTTTAACAACTCCGCAACGAATCCACCCGGGCCGCTGCACACGTCTAATGCGACATCTTTTGGTAGTTCGAATTTCCTAAAAATCTCCCTCAATTTCGCCTGTGATCTGTTTATGCAATTGTGGAAAACCTTCGCGTTTGCCTTCATCCAGGTATTGTACACACCATCATCCAAACCGCCCACACGCACCCTCAAAGTTCTCAATTCGCGTCTATTGCAATTGCTAGAGGACATGCTTGAAAAATTAGTGGCAAATGAACGCACACTACCCGCACCCATATTAACCGCACACACGTCCCCGTGCGAACTCGGGCCATCAGACCCTAGCACAGCACTACGCCAAGAACCACTCGATTTAGTTTCACTTGGGGCTGGGAGGCTCGAAGATCTAACCATTTTACCAACATCACCCTTGCCTGAAGATTCGCGCCTTCGAATTCTCAATACTTACGAGATATTTACGAGATTTTCAATAGAAATCAGTACCAAAAACACAAATATGGCACAAACAAGATATAATAAGATCAATATATCAAAGGTTGTTATCAAGAAACTTAACAAATTCCTCATATGTGGCATTGAAGATGTCAATATTAGGCGCCATATCGTTAAAACAGCGGACCACCCTACTGGTCGGGGAATATCGAATAATATTCCACATGCATTCTGCATCCGTACTCTGCGCCTTCAAAGGGTAAATAGTACACCGGACAGTTACCCCGTTTTAACAACTCCGCAACGAATCCACCCGGGCCGCTGCACACGTCTAATGCGACATCTTTTGGTAGTTCGAATTTCCTAAAAATCTCCCTCAATTTCGCCTGTGATCTGTTTATGCAATTGTGGAAAACCTTCGCGTTTGCCTTCATCCAGGTATTGTACACACCATCATCCAAACCGCCCACACGCACCCTCAAAGTTCTCAATTCGCGTCTATTGCAATTGCTAGAGGACATGCTTGAAAAATTAGTGGCAAATGAACGCACACTACCCGCACCCATATTAACCGCACACACGTCCCCGTGCGAACTCGGGCCATCAGTCCCTAGCACAGCACTACGCCAAGAACCACTCGATTTAGTTTCACTTGGGGCTGGGAGGCTCGAAGATCTAACCATTTTACCAACATCACCCTTGCCTGAAGATTCGCGCCTTCGAATTCTCAATACTTACGAGATATTTACGAGATTTTCAATAGAAATCAGTACCAAAAACACAAATATGGCACAAACAAGATACAATAAGATCAATATATCAAAGGTTGTTATCAAGAAACTTAACAAATTCCTCATATGTGGCATTGAAGATGTCAATATTAGGCGCCATATCGTTAAAACAGCGGTCCACCCTACTGGTCGGGGAATATCGAATAATATTCCTCATGCATTCTGCATCCGTACTCTGCGCCTTCAAAGGGTAAATAGTACACCGGACAGTTACCCCGTTTTAACAACTCCGCAACGAATCCACCCGGGCCGCTGCACACGTCTAATGCGACATCTTTTGGTAGTTCGAATTTCCTAAAAATCTCCCTCAATTTCGCCTGTGATCTGTTTATGCAATTGTGGAAAACCTTCGCGTTTGCCTTCATCCAGGTATTGTACACACCATCATCCAAACCGCCCACACGCACCCTCAAAGTTCTCAATTCGCGTTTATTGCAATTGCTAGAGGACATGCTTGAAAAATTAGTGGCAAATGAACGCACACTACCCGCACCCATATTAACCGCACACACGTCCCCGTGCGAACTCGGGCCATCAGACCCTAGCACAGCACTACGCCAAGAACCACTCGATTTAGTTTCACTTGGGGCTGGGAGGCTCGAAGATCTAACCATTTTACCAACATCACCCTTGCCTGAAGATTCGCGCCTTCGAATTCTCAATACTTACATGCATTCTGAATCCGTACTCTGCGCCTTCAAAGGGTAAATGGTACACCGGACAGTTACCCCGTTTTAACAACTCCGCAACGAATCCACCCGGGCCGCTGCACACGTCTAATGCGACATCTTTTGGTAGTTCGAATTTCCTAAAAATCTCCCTCAATTTCGCCTGTGATCTGTTTAGGCAATTGTGGAAAACCTTCGCGTTTGCCTTCATCCAGGTATTGTACACACCATCATCCAAACCGCCCACACGCACCCTCAAAGTTCTCAATTCGCGTCTATTGCAATTGCTAGAGGACATGCTTGAAAAATTAGTGGCAAATGAACGCACACTACCCGCACCCATATTAACCGCACACACGTCCCCGTGCGAACTCGGGCCATCAGTCCCTAGCACAGCACTACGCCAAGAACCACTCGATTTAGTTTCACTTGGGGCTGGAAGGCTCGAAGATCTAACCATTTTACCAACATCACCCTTGCCTGAAGATTCGCGCCTTCGAATTCTCAATACTTACGAGATATTTACGAGATTTTCAATAGAAATCAGTACCAAAAACACAAATATGGCACAAACAAGATACAATAAGATCAATATATCAAAGGTTGTTATCAAGAAACTTAACAAATTCCTCATATGTGGCATTGAAGATGTCAATATTAGGCGCCATATCGTTAAAACAGCGGACCACCCTACTGGTCGGGGAATATCGAATAATATTCCACATGCATTCTGCATCCGTACTCTGCGCCTTCAAAGGGTAAATAGTACACCGGACAGTTACCCCGTTTTAACAACTCCGCAACGAATCCACCCGGGCCGCTGCACACGTCTAATGCGACATCTTTTGGTAGTTCGAATTTCCTAAAAATCTCCCTCAATTTCGCCTGTGATCTGTTTATGCAATTGTGGAAAACCTTCGCGTTTGCCTTCATCCAGGTATTGTACACACCATCATCCAAACCGCCCACACGCACCCTCAAAGTTCTCAATTCGCGTCTATTGCAATTGCTAGAGGACATGCTTGAAAAATTAGTGGCAAATGAACGCACACTACCCGCACCCATATTAACCGCACACACGTCCCCGTGCGAACTCGGGCCATCAGACCCTAGCACAGCACTACGCCAAGAACCACTCGATTTAGTTTCACTTGGGGCTGGGAGGCTCGAAGATCTAACCATTTTACCAACATCACCCTTGCCTGAAGATTCGCGCCTTCGAATTCTCAATACTTAGATGTATTCTGCATCCGTACTCTGCGCCTTCAAAGGGTAAATAGTACACCGGACAGTTACCCCGTTTTAACAACTCCGCAACGAATCCACCCGGGCCGCTGCACACGTCTAATGCGACATCTTTTGGTAGTTCGAATTTCCTAAAAATCTCCCTCAATTTCGCCTGTGATCTGTTTATGCAATTGTGGAAAACCTTCGCGTTTGCCTTCATCCAGGTATTGTACACACCATCATCCAAACCGCCCACACGCACCCTCAAAGTTCTCAATTCGCGTCTATTGCAATTGCTAGAGGACATGCTTGAAAAATTAGTGGCAAATGAACGCACACTACCCGCACCCATATTAACCGCACACACGTCCCCGTGCGAACTCGGGCCATCAGACCCTAGCACAGCACTACGCCAAGAACCACTCGATTTAGTTTCACTTGGGGCTGGGAGGCTCGAAGATCTAACCATTTTACCAACATCACTCTTGCCTGAAGATTCGCGCCTTCGAATTCTCAATACTTACGAGATATTTACGAGATTTTCAATAGAAATCAGTACCAAAAACACAAATATGGCACAAACAAGATACAATAAGATCAATATATCAAAGGTTGTTATCAAGAAACTTAACAAATTCCTCATATGTGGCATTGAAGATGTCAATATTAGGCGCCATATCGTTAAAACAGCGGACCACCCTACTGGTCGGGGAATATCGAATAATATTCCACATGCATTCTGCATCCGTACTCTGCGCCTTCAAAGGGTAAATAGTACACCGGACAGTTACCCCGTTTTAACAACTCCGCAACGAATCCACCCGGGCCGCTGCACACGTCTAATGCGACATCTTTTGGTAGTTCGAATTTCCTAAAAATCTCCCTCAATTTCGCCTGTGATCTGTTTATGCAATTGTGGAAAACCTTCGCGTTTGCCTTCATCCAGGTATTGTACACACCATCATCCAAACCGCCCACACGCACCCTCAAAGTTCTCAATTCGCGTCTATTGCAATTGCTAGAGGACATGCTTGAAAAATTAGTGGCAAATGAACGCACACTACCCGCACCCATATTAACCGCACACACGTCCCCGTGCGAACTCGGGCCATCAGACCCTAGCACAGCACTACGCCAAGAACCACTCGATTTAGTTTCACTTGGGGCTGGGAGGCTCGAAGATCTAACCATTTTACCAACATCACCCTTGCCTGAAGATTCGCGCCTTCGAATTCTCAATTCTTACATGCATTCTGCATCCGTACTCTGCGCCTTCAAAGGGTAAATAGTACACCGGACAGTTACCCCGTTTTAACAACTCCGCAACGAATCCACCCGGGCCGCTGCACACGTCTAATGCGACATCTTTTGGTAGTTCGAATTTCCTAAAAATCTCCCTCAATTTCGCCTGTGATCTGTTTATGCAATTGTGGAAAACCTTCGCGTTTGCCTTCATCCAGGTATTGTACACACCATTATCCAAACCGCCCACACGCACCCTCAAAGTTCTCAATTCGCGTCTATTGCAATTGCTAGGGGACATGCTTGAAAAATTAGTGGCAAATGAACGCACACTACCCGCAACCATATTAACCGCACACACGTCCCCGTGCGAACTCGGGCCATCAGACCCTAGCACAGCACTACGCCAAGAACCACTCGATTTAGTTTCACTTGGGGCTGGGAGGCTCGAAGATCTAACCATTTTACCAACATCACCCTTGCCTGAAGATTCGCGCCTTCGAATTCTCAATACTTACATGCATTCTGCATCCGTACTCCTAGCCTTCAAAGGGTAAATAGTACACCGGACAGTTACCCCGTTTTAACAACTCCGCAACGAATCCACCCGGGCCGCTGCACACGTCTAATGCGACATCTTTTGGTAGTTCGAATTTCCTAAAAATCTCCCTCAATTTCGCCTGTGATCTGTTTATACAATTGTGGAAAACCTTCGCGTTTGCCTTCATCCAGGTATTGTACACACCATCATCCAAACCGCCCACACGCACCCTCAAAGTTCTCAATTCGCGTTTATTGCAATTGCTAGAGGACATGCTTGAAAAATTAGTGGCAAATGAACGCACACTACCCGCACCCATATTAACCGCACACACGTCCCCGTGCGAACTCGGGCCATCAGACCCTAGCACAGCACTACGCCAAGAACCACTCGATTTAGTTTCACTTGGGGCTGGGAGGCTCGAAGATCTAACCAATTTACCAACATCACCCTTGCCTGAAGATTCGCGCCTTCGAATTCTCAATACTAACATGCATTCTGCATCCGTACTCTGCGCCTTCAAAGGGTAAATGGTACACCGGACAGTTACCCCGTTTTAACAACTCCGCAACGAATCCACCCGGGCCGCTGCACACGTCTAATGCGACATCTTTTGGTAGTTCGAATTTCCTAAAAATCTCCCTCAATTTCGCCTGTGATCTGTTTATGCAATTGTGGAAAACCTTCGCGTTTGCCTTCATCCAGGTATTGTACACACCATCATCCAAACCGCCCACACGCACCCTCAAAGTTCTCAATTCGCGTCTATTGCAATTGCTAGAGGACATGCTTGAAAAATTAGTGGCAAATGAACGCACACTACCCGCACCCATATTAACCGCACACACGTCCCCGTGCGAACTCGGGCCATCAGTCCCTAGCACAGCACTACGCCAAGAACCACTCGATTTAGTTTCACTTGGGGCTGGAAGGCTCGAAGATCTAACCATTTTACCAACATCACCCTTGCCTGAAGATTCGCGCCTTCGAATTCTCAATACTTAGATGTATTCTGCATCCGTACTCTGCGCCTTCAAAGGGTAAATAGTACACCGGACAGTTACCCCGTTTTAACAACTCCGCAACGAATCCACCCGGGCCGCTGCACACGTCTAATGCGACATCTTTTGGTAGTTCGAATTTCCTAAAAATCTCCCTCAATTTCGCCTGTGATCTGTTTATGCAATTGTGGAAAACCTTCGCGTTTGCCTTCATCCAGGTATTGTACACACCATCATCCAAACCGCCCACACGCACCCTCAAAGTTCTCAATTCGCGTTTATTGCAATTGCTAGAGGACATGCTTGAAAAATTAGTGGCAAATGAACGCACACTACCCGCACCCATATTAACCGCACACACGTCCCCGTGCGAACTCGGGCCATCAGACCCTAGCACAGCACTACGCCAAGAACCACTCGATTTAGTTTCACTTGGGGCTGGGAGGCTCGAAGATCTAACCATTTTACCAACATCACCCTTGCCTGAAGATTCGCGCTTTCGAATTCTCAATACTTACGAGATATTTACGAGATTTTCAATAGAAATCAGTACCAAAAACACAAATATGGCACAAACAAGATACAATAAGATCAATATATCAAAGGTTGTTATCAAGAAACTTAACAAATTCCTCATATGTGGCATTGAAGATGTCAATATTAGGCGCCATATCGTTAAAACAGCGGTCCACCCTACTGGTCGGGGAATATCGAATAATATTCCTCATGCATTCTGCATCCGTACTCTGCGCCTTCAAAGGGTAAATAGTACACCGGACAGTTACCCCGTTTTAACAACTCCGCAACGAATCCACCCGGGCCGCTGCACACGTCTAATGCGACATCTTTTGGTAGTTCGAATTTCCTAAAAATCTCCCTCAATTTCGCCTGTGATCTGTTTATGCAATTGTGGAAAACCTTCGCGTTTGCCTTCATCCAGGTATTGTACACACCATCATCCAAACCGCCCACACGCACCCTCAAAGTTCTCAATTCGCGTCTATTGCAATTGCTAGAGGACATGCTTGAAAAATTAGTGGCAAATGAACGCACACTACCCGCACCCATATTAACCGCACACACGTCCCCGTGCGAACTCGGGCCATCAGTCCCTAGCACAGCACTACGCCAAGAACCACTCGATTTAGTTTCACTTGGGGCTGGGAGGCTCGAAGATCTAACCATTTTACCAACATCACTCTTGCCTGAAGATTCGCGCCTTCGAATTCTCAATACTTACGAGATATTTACGAGATTTTCAAAAGAAATCAGTACCAAAAACACAAATATGGCACAAACAAGATACAATAAGATCAATATATCAAAGGTTGTTATCAAGAAACTTAACAAATTCCTCATATGTGGCATTGAAGATGTCAATATTAGGCGCCATATCGTTAAAACAGCGGACCACCCTACTGGTCGGGGAATATCGAATAATATTCCACATGCATTCTGCATCCGTACTCTGCGCCTTCAAAGGGTAAATAGTACACCGGACAGTTACCCCGTTTTAACAACTCCGCAACGAATCCACCCGGGCCGCTGCACACGTCTAATGCGACATCTTTTGGTAGTTCGAATTTCCTAAAAATCTCCCTCAATTTCGCCTGTGATCTGTTTATGCAATTGTGGAAAACCTTCGCGTTTGCCTTCATCCAGGTATTGTACACACCATCATCCAAACCGCCCACACGCACCCTCAAAGTTCTCAATTCGCGTCTATTGCAATTGCTAGAGGACATGCTTGAAAAATTAGTGGCAAATGAACGCACACTACCCGCACCCATATTAACCGCACACACGTCCCCGTGCGAACTCGGGCCATCAGACCCTAGCACAGCACTACGCCAAGAACCACTCGATTTAGTTTCACTTGGGGCTGGGAGGCTCGAAGATCTAACCATTTTACCAACATCACCCTTGCCTGAAGATTCGCGCCTTCGAATTCTCAATACTTACGAGATATTTACGAGATTTTCAATAGAAATCAGTACCAAAAACACAAATATGGCACAAACAAGATATAATAAGATCAATATATCAAAGGTTGTTATCAAGAAACTTAACAAATTCCTCATATGTGGCATTGAAGATGTCAATATTAGGCGCCATATCGTTAAAACAGCGGACCACCCTACTGGTCGGGGAATATCGAATAATATTCCACATGCATTCTGCATCCGTACTCTGCGCCTTCAAAGGGTAAATAGTACACCGGACAGTTACCCCGTTTTAACAACTCCGCAACGAATCCACCCGGGCCGCTGCACACGTCTAATGCGACATCTTTTGGTAGTTCGAATTTCCTAAAAATCTCCCTCAATTTCGCCTGTGATCTGTTTATGCAATTGTGGAAAACCTTCGCGTTTGCCTTCATCCAGGTATTGTACACACCATCATCCAAACCGCCCACACGCACCCTCAAAGTTCTCAATTCGCGTCTATTGCAATTGCTAGAGGACATGCTTGAAAAATTAGTGGCAAATGAACGCACACTACCCGCACCCATATTAACCGCACACACGTCCCCGTGCGAACTCGGGCCATCAGTCCCTAGCACAGCACTACGCCAAGAACCACTCGATTTAGTTTCACTTGGGGCTGGGAGGCTCGAAGATCTAACCATTTTACCAACATCACCCTTGCCTGAAGATTCGCGCCTTCGAATTCTCAATACTTACGAGATATTTACGAGATTTTCAATAGAAATCAGTACCAAAAACACAAATATGGCACAAACAAGATACAATAAGATCAATATATCAAAGGTTGTTATCAAGAAACTTAACAAATTCCTCATATGTGGCATTGAAGATGTCAATATTAGGCGCCATATCGTTAAAACAGCGGACCACCCTACTGGTCGGGGAATATCGAATAATATTCCACATGCATTCTGCATCCGTACTCTGCGCCTTCAAAGGGTAAATAGTACACCGGACAGTTACCCCGTTTTAACAACTCCGCAACGAATCCACCCGGGCCGCTGCACACGTCTAATGCGACATCTTTTGGTAGTTCGAATTTCCTAAAAATCTCCCTCAATTTCGCCTGTGATCTGTTTATGCAATTGTGGAAAACCTTCGCGTTTGCCTTCATCCAGGTATTGTACACACCATCATCCAAACCGCCCACACGCACCCTCAAAGTTCTCAATTCGCGTCTATTGCAATTGCTAGAGGACATGCTTGAAAAATTAGTGGCAAATGAACGCACACTACCCGCACCCATATTAACCGCACACACGTCCCCGTGCGAACTCGGGCCATCAGACCCTAGCACAGCACTACGCCAAGAACCACTCGATTTAGTTTCACTTGGGGCTGGGAGGCTCGAAGATCTAACCATTTTACCAACATCACCCTTGCCTGAAGATTCGCGCCTTCGAATTCTCAATACTTACATGCATTCTGCATCCGTACTCTGCGCCTTCAAAGGGTAAATAGTACACCGGACAGTTACCCCGTTTTAACAACTCCGCAACGAATCCACCCGGGCCGCTGCACACGTCTAATGCGACATCTTTTGGTAGTTCGAATTTCCTAAAAATCTCCCTCAATTTCGCCTGTGATCTGTTTATGCAATTGTGGAAAACCTTCGCGTTTGCCTTCATCCAGGTATTGTACACATCATCATCCAAACCGCCCACACGCACCCTCAAAGTTCTCAATTCGCGTCTATTGCAATTGCTAGAGGACATGCTTGAAAAATTAGTGGCAAATGAACGCACACTACCCGCACCCATATTAACCGCACACACGTCCCCGTGCGAACTCGGGCCATCAGACCCTAGCACAGCACTACGCCAAGAACCACTCGATTTAGTTTCACTTGGGGCTGGGAGGCTCGAAGATCTAACCATTTTACCAACATCACCCTTGCCTGAAGATTCGCGCCTTCGAATTCTCAATACTTACATGCATTCTGCATCCGTACTCCTAGCCTTCAAAGGGTAAATAGTACACCGGACAGTTACCCCGTTTTAACAACTCCGCAACGAATCCACCCGGGCCGCTGCATACGTCTAATGCGACATCTTTTGGTAGTTCGAATTTCCTAAAAATCTCCCTCAATTTCGCCTGTGATCTGTTTATGCAATTGTGGAAAACCTTCGCGTTTGCCTTCATCCAGGTATTGTACACACCATCATCCAAACCGCCCACACGCACCCTCAAAGTTCTCAATTCGCGTTTATTGCAATTGCTAGAGGACATGCTTGAAAAATTAGTGGCAAATGAACGCACACTACCCGCACCCATATTAACCGCACACACGTCCCCGTGCGAACTCGGGCCATCAGACCCTAGCACAGCACTACGCCAAGAACCACTCGATTTAGTTTCACTTGGGGCTGGGAGGCTCGAAGATCTAACCATTTTACCAACATCACCCTTGCCTGAAGATTCGCGCCTTCGAATTCTCAATACTTACATGCATTCTGCATCCGTACTCTGCGCCTTCAAAGGGTAAATAGTACACCGGACAGTTACCCCGTTTTAACAACTCCGCAACGAATCCACCCGGGCCGCTGCACACGTCTAATGCGACATCTTTTGGTAGTTCGAATTTCCTAAAAATCTCCCTCAATTTCGCCTGTGATCTGTTTATGCAATTGTGGAAAACCTTCGCGTTTGCCTTCATCCAGGTATTGTACACACCATTATCCAAACCGCCCACACGCACCCTCAAAGTTCTCAATTCGCGTCTATTGCAATTGCTAGGGGACATGCTTGAAAAATTAGTGGCAAATGAACGCACACTACCCGCAACCATATTAACCGCACACACGTCCCCGTGCGAACTCGGGCCATCAGACCCTAGCACAGCACTACGCCAAGAACCACTCGATTTAGTTTCACTTGGGGCTGGGAGGCTCGAAGATCTAACCATTTTACCAACATCACCCTTGCCTGAAGATTCGCGCCTTCGAATTCTCAATACTTACATGCATTCTGCATCCGTACTCCTAGCCTTCAAAGGGTAAATAGTACACCGGACAGTTACCCCGTTTTAACAACTCCGCAACGAATCCACCCGGGCCGCTGCACACGTCTAATGCGACATCTTTTGGTAGTTCGAATTTCCTAAAAATCTCCCTCAATTTCGCCTGTGATCTGTTTATGCAATTGTGGAAAACCTTCGCGTTTGCCTTCATCCAGGTATTGTACACACCATCATCCAAACCGCCCACACGCACCCTCAAAGTTCTCAATTCGCGTCTATTGCAATTGCTAGAGGACATGCTTGAAAAATTAGTGGCAAATGAACGCACACTACCCGCACCCATATTAACCGCACACACGTCCCCGTGCGAACTCGGGCCATCAGACCCTAGCACAGCACTACGCCAAGAACCACTCGATTTAGTTTCACTTGGGGCTGGGAGGCTCGAAGATCTAACCATTTTACCAACATCACCCTTGCCTGAAGATTCGCGCCTTCGAATTCTCAATTCTTACATGCATTCTGCATCCGTACTCTGCGCCTTCAAAGGGTAAATAGTACACCGGACAGTTACCCCGTTTTAACAACTCCGCAACGAATCCACCCGGGCCGCTGCACACGTCTAATGCGACATCTTTTGGTAGTTCGAATTTCCTAAAAATCTCCCTCAATTTCGCCTGTGATCTGTTTATGCAATTGTGGAAAACCTTCGCGTTTGCCTTCATCCAGGTATTGTACACACCATTATCCAAACCGCCCACACGCACCCTCAAAGTTCTCAATTCGCGTCTATTGCAATTGCTAGGGGACATGCTTGAAAAATTAGTGGCAAATGAACGCACACTACCCGCAACCATATTAACCGCACACACGTCCCCGTGCGAACTCGGGCCATCAGACCCTAGCACAGCACTACGCCAAGAACCACTCGATTTAGTTTCACTTGGGGCTGGGAGGCTCGAAGATCTAACCATTTTACCAACATCACCCTTGCCTGAAGATTCGCGCCTTCGAATTCTCAATACTTACATGCATTCTGCATCCGTACTCCTAGCCTTCAAAGGGTAAATAGTACACCGGACAGTTACCCCGTTTTAACAACTCCGCAACGAATCCACCCGGGCCGCTGCACACGTCTAATGCGACATCTTTTGGTAGTTCGAATTTCCTAAAAATCTCCCTCAATTTCGCCTGTGATCTGTTTATGCAATTGTGGAAAACCTTCGCGTTTGCCTTCATCCAGGTATTGTACACACCATCATCCAAACCGCCCACACGCACCCTCAAAGTTCTCAATTCGCGTTTATTGCAATTGCTAGAGGACATGCTTGAAAAATTAGTGGCAAATGAACGCACACTACCCGCACCCATATTAACCGCACACACGTCCCCGTGCGAACTCGGGCCATCAGACCCTAGCACAGCACTACGCCAAGAACCACTCGATTTAGTTTCACTTGGGGCTGGGAGGCTCGAAGATCTAACCATTTTACCAACATCACCCTTGCCTGAAGATTCGCGCCTTCGAATTCTCAATACTAACATGCATTCTGCATCCGTACTCTGCGCCTTCAAAGGGTAAATGGTACACCGGACAGTTACCCCGTTTTAACAACTCCGCAACGAATCCACCCGGGCCGCTGCACACGTCTAATGCGACATCTTTTGGTAGTTCGAATTTCCTAAAAATCTCCCTCAATTTCGCCTGTGATCTGTTTATGCAATTGTGGAAAACCTTCGCGTTTGCCTTCATCCAGGTATTGTACACACCATCATCCAAACCGCCCACACGCACCCTCAAAGTTCTCAATTCGCGTCTATTGCAATTGCTAGAGGACATGCTTGAAAAATTAGTGGCAAATGAACGCACACTACCCGCACCCATATTAACCGCACACACGTCCCCGTGCGAACTCGGGCCATCAGTCCCTAGCACAGCACTACGCCAAGAACCACTCGATTTAGTTTCACTTGGGGCTGGAAGGCTCGAAGATCTAACCATTTTACCAACATCACCCTTGCCTGAAGATTCGCGCCTTCGAATTCTCAATACTTACATGTATTCTGCATCCGTACTCTGCGCCTTCAAAGGGTAAATAGTACACCGGACAGTTACCCCGTTTTAACAACTCCGCAACGAATCCACCCGGGCCGCTGCACACGTCTAATGCGACATCTTTTGGTAGTTCGAATTTCCTAAAAATCTCCCTCAATTTCGCCTGTGATCTGTTTATGCAATTGTGGAAAACCTTCGCGTTTGCCTTCATCCAGGTATTGTACACACCATCATCCAAACCGCCCACACGCACCCTCAAAGTTCTCAATTTGCGTTTATTGCAATTGCTAGAGGACATGCTTGAAAAATTAGTGGCAAATGAACGCACACTACCCGCACCCATATTAACCGCACACACGTCCCCGTGCGAACTCGGGCCATCAGACCCTAGCACAGCACTACGCCAAGAACCACTCGATTTAGTTTCACTTGGGGCTGGGAGGCTCGAAGATCTAACCATTTTACCAACATCACCCTTGCCTGAAGATTCGCGCCTTCGAATTCTCAATACTTACATGCATTCTGCATCCGTACTCTGCGCCTTCAAAGGGTAAATAGTACACCGGACAGTTACCCCGTTTTAACAACTCCGCAACGAATCCACCCGGGCCGCTGCACACGTCTAATGCGACATCTTTTGGTAGTTCGAATTTCCTAAAAATCTCCCTCAATTTCGCCTGTGATCTGTTTATGCAATTGTGGAAAACCTTCGCGTTTGCCTTCATCCAGGTATTGTACACACCATTATCCAAACCGCCCACACGCACCCTCAAAGTTCTCAATTCGCGTCTATTGCAATTGCTAGAGGACATGCTTGAAAAATTAGTGGCAAATGAACGCACACTACCCGCACCCATATTAACCGCACACACGTCCCCGTGCGAACTCGGGCCATCAGACCCTAGCACAGCACTACGCCAAGAACCACTCGATTTAGTTTCACTTGGGGCTGGGAGGCTCGAAGATCTAACCATTTTACCAACATCACCCTTGCCTGAAGATTCGCGCCTTCGAATTCTCAATTCTTACATGCATTCTGCATCCGTACTCTGCGCCTTCAAAGGGTAAATAGTACACCGGACAGTTACCCCGTTTTAACAACTCCGCAACGAATCCACCCGGGCCGCTGCACACGTCTAATGCGACATCTTTTGGTAGTTCGAATTTCCTAAAAATCTCCCTCAATTTCGCCTGTGATCTGTTTATGCAATTGTGGAAAACCTTCGCGTTTGCCTTCATCCAGGTATTGTACACACCATTATCCAAACCGCCCACACGCACCCTCAAAGTTCTCAATTCGCGTCTATTGCAATTGCTAGGGGACATGCTTGAAAAATTAGTGGCAAATGAACGCACACTACCCGCAACCATATTAACCGCACACACGTCCCCGTGCGAACTCGGGCCATCAGACCCTAGCACAGCACTACGCCAAGAACCACTCGATTTAGTTTCACTTGGGGCTGGGAGGCTCGAAGATCTAACCATTTTACCAACATCACCCTTGCCTGAAGATTCGCGCCTTCGAATTCTCAATACTTACATGCATTCTGCATCCGTACTCTGCGCCTTCAAAGGGTAAATAGTACACCGGACAGTTACCCCGTTTTAACAACTCCGCAACGAATCCACCCGGGCCGCTGCACACGTCTAATGCGACATCTTTTGGTAGTTCGAATTTCCTAAAAATCTCCCTCAATTTCGCCTGTGATCTGTTTATGCAATTGTGGAAAACCTTCGCGTTTGCCTTCATCCAGGTATTGTACACACCATCATCCAAACCGCCCACACGCACCCTCAAAGTTCTCAATTCGCGTTTATTGCAATTGCTAGAGGACATGCTTGAAAAATTAGTGGCAAATGAACGCACACTACCCGCACCCATATTAACCGCACACACGTCCCCGTGCGAACTCGGGCCATCAGACCCTAGCACAGCACTACGCCAAGAACCACTCGATTTAGTTTCACTTGGGGCTGGGAGGCTCGAAGATCTAACCATTTTACCAACATCACCCTTGCCTGAAGATTCGCGCCTTCGAATTCTCAATACTTACATGCATTCTGCATCCGTACTCTGCGCCTTCAAAGGGTAAATGGTACACCGGACAGTTACCCCGTTTTAACAACTCCGCAACGAATCCACCCGGGCCGCTGCACACGTCTAATGCGACATCTTTTGGTAGTTCGAATTTCCTAAAAATCTCCCTCAATTTCGCCTGTGATCTGTTTATGCGATTGTGGAAAACCTTCGCGTTTGCCTTCATCCAGGTATTGTACACACCATCATCCAAACCGCCCACACGCACCCTCAAAGTTCTCAATTCGCGTTTATTGCAATTGCTAGAGGACATGCTTGAAAAATTAGTGGCAAATGAACGCACACTACCCGCACCCATATTAACCGCACACACGTCCCCGTGCGAACTCGGGCCATCAGACCCTAGCACAGCACTACGCCAAGAACCACTCGATTTAGTTTCACTTGGGGCTGGGAGGCTCGAAGATCTAACCATTTTACCAACATCACCCTTGCCTGAAGATTCGCGCCTTCGAATTCTCAATTCTTACATGCATTCTGCATCCGTACTCTGCGCCTTCAAAGGGTAAATAGTACACCGGACAGTTACCCCGTTTTAACAACTCCGCAACGAATCCACCCGGGCCGCTGCACACGTCTAATGCGACATCTTTTGGTAGTTCGAATTTCCTAAAAATCTCCCTCAATTTCGCCTGTGATCTGTTTATGCAATTGTGGAAAACCTTCGCGTTTGCCTTCATCCAGGTATTGTACACACCATCATCCAAACCGCCCACACGCACCCTCAAAGTTCTCAATTCGCGTCTATTGCAATTGCTAGAGGACATGCTTGAAAAATTAGTGGCAAATGAAGGCACACTACCCGCACCCATATTAACCGCACACACGTCCCCGTGCGAACTCGGGCCATCAGTCCCTAGCACAGCACTACGCCAAGAACCACTCGATTTAGTTTCACTTGGGGCTGGGAGGCTCGAAGATCTAACCATTTTACCAACATCACCCTTGCCTGAAGATTCGCGCTTTCGAATTCTCAATACTTACGAGATATTTACGAGATTTTCAATAGAAATCAGTACCAAAAACACAAATATGGCACAAACAAGATACAATAAGATGAATATATCAAAGGTTGTTATCAAGAAACTTAACAAATTCCTCATATGTGGCATTGAAGATGTCAATATTAGGCGCCATATCGTTAAAACAGCGGACCACCCTACTGGTCGGGGAATATCGAATAATATTCCACATGCATTCTGCATCCGTACTCTGCGCCTTCAAAGGGTAAATAGTACACCGGACAGTTACCCCGTTTTAACAACTCCGCAACGAATCCACCCGGGCCGCTGCACACGTCTAATGCGACATCTTTTGGTAGTTCGAATTTCCTAAAAATCTCCCTCAATTTCGCCTGTGATCTGTTTATGTAATTGTGGAAAACCTTCGCGTTTGCCTTCATCCAGGTATTGTACACACCATCATCCAAACCGCCCACACGCACCCTCAAAGTTCTCAATTCGCGTCTATTGCAATTGCTAGGGGACATGCTTGAAAAATTAGTGGCAAATGAACGCACACTACCCGCAACCATATTAACCGCACACACGTCCCCGTGCGAACTCGGGCCATCAGACCCTAGCACAGCACTACGCCAAGAACCACTCGATTTAGTTTCACTTGGGGCTGGGAGGCTCGAAGATCTAACCATTTTACCAACATCACCCTTGCCTGAAGATTCGCGCCTTCGAATTCTCAATACTTACATGCATTCTGCATCCGTACTCTGCGCCTTCAAAGGGTAAATAGTACACCGGACAGTTACCCCGTTTTAACAACTCCGCAACGAATCCACCCGGGCCGCTGCACACGTCTAATGCGACATCTTTTGGTAGTTCGAATTTCCTAAAAATCTCCCTCAATTTCGCCTGTGATCTGTTTATGCAATTGTGGAAAACCTTCGCGTTTGCCTTCATCCAGGTATTGTACACACCATCATCCAAACCGCCCACACGCACCCTCAAAGTTCTCAATTCGCGTCTATTGCAATTGCTAGAGGACATGCTTGAAAAATTAGTGGCAAATGAACGCACACTACCCGCACCCATATTAACCGCACACACGTCCCCGTGCGAACTCGGGCCATCAGTCCCTAGCACAGCACTACGCCAAGAACCACTCGATTTAGTTTCACTTGGGGCTGGGAGGCTCGAAGATCTAACCATTTTACCAACATCACTCTTGCCTGAAGATTCGCGCCTTCGAATTCTCAATACTTACGAGATATTTACGAGATTTTCAATAGAAATCAGTACCAAAAACACAAATATGGCACAAACAAGATACAATAAGATCAATATATCAAAGGTTGTTATCAAGAAACTTAACAAATTCCTCATATGTGGCATTGAAGATGTCAATATTAGGCGCCATATCGTTAAAACAGCGGACCACCCTACTGGTCGGGGAATATCGAATAATATTCCACATGCATTCTGCATCCGTACTCTGCGCCTTCAAAGGGTAAATAGTACACCGGACAGTTACCCCGTTTTAACAACTCCGCAACGAATCCACCCGGGCCGCTGCACACGTCTAATGCGACATCTTTTGGTAGTTCGAATTTCCTAAAAATCTCCCTCAATTTCGCCTGTGATCTGTTTATGCAATTGTGGAAAACCTTCGCGTTTGCCTTCATCCAGGTATTGTACACACCATCATCCAAACCGCCCACACGCACCCTCAAAGTTCTCAATTCGCGTCTATTGCAATTGCTAGAGGACATGCTTGAAAAATTAGTGGCAAATGAACGCACACTACCCGCACCCATATTAACCGCACACACGTCCCCGTGCGAACTCGGGCCATCAGTCCCTAGCACAGCACTACGCCAAGAACCACTCGATTTAGTTTCACTTGGGGCTGGGAGGCTCGAAGATCTAACCATTTTACCAACATCACTCTTGCCTGAAGATTCGCGCCTTCGAATTCTCAATACTTACGAGATATTTACGAGATTTTCAATAGAAATCAGTACCAAAAACACAAATATGGCACAAACAAGATACAATAAGATCAATATATCAAAGGTTGTTATCAAGAAACTTAACAAATTCCTCATATGTGGCATTGAAGATGTCAATATTAGGCGCCATATCGTTAAAACAGCGGACCACCCTACTGGTCGGGGAATATCGAATAATATTCCACATGCATTCTGCATCCGTACTCTGCGCCTTCAAAGGGTAAATAGTACACCGGACAGTTACCCCGTTTTAACAACTCCGCAACGAATCCACCCGGGCCGCTGCACACGTCTAATGCGACATCTTTTGGTAGTTCGAATTTCCTAAAAATCTCCCTCAATTTCGCCTGTGATCTGTTTATGCAATTGTGGAAAACCTTCGCGTTTGCCTTCATCCAGGTATTGTACACACCATCATCCAAACCGCCCACACGCACCCTCAAAGTTCTCAATTCGCGTCTATTGCAATTGCTAGAGGACATGCTTGAAAAATTAGTGGCAAATGAACGCACACTACCCGCACCCATATTAACCGCACACACGTCCCCGTGCGAACTCGGGCCATCAGACCCTAGCACAGCACTACGCCAAGAACCACTCGATTTAGTTTCACTTGGGGCTGGGAGGCTCGAAGATCTAACCATTTTACCAACATCACCCTTGCCTGAAGATTCGCGCCTTCGAATTCTCAATACTTACATGCATTCTGCATCCGTACTCCTAGCCTTCAAAGGGTAAATAGTACACCGGACAGTTACCCCGTTTTAACAACTCCGCAACGAATCCACCCGGGCCGCTGCATACGTCTAATGCGACATCTTTTGGTAGTTCGAATTTCCTAAAAATCTCCCTTAATTTCGCCTGTGATCTGTTTATGCAATTGTGGAAAACCTTCGCGTTTGCCTTCATCCAGGTATTGTACACACCATCATCCAAACCGCCCACACGCACCCTCAAAGTTCTCAATTCGCGTTTATTGCAATTGCTAGAGGACATGCTTGAAAAATTAGTGGCAAATGAACGCACACTACCCGCACCCATATTAACCGCACACACGTCCCCGTGCGAACTCGGGCCATCAGACCCTAGCACAGCACTACGCCAAGAACCACTCGATTTAGTTTCACTTGGGGCTGGGAGGCTCGAAGATCTAACCATTTTACCAACATCACCCTTGCCTGAAGATTCGCGCCTTCGAATTCTCAATACTTACGAGATATTTACGAGATTTTCAATAGAAATCAGTACCAAAAACACAAATATGGCACAAACAAGATACAATAAGATCAATATATCAAAGGTTGTTATCAAGAAACTTAACAAATTCCTCATATGTGGCATTGAAGATGTCAATATTAGGCGCCATATCGTTAAAACAGCGGACCACCCTACTGGTCGGGGAATATCGAATAATATTCCACATGCATTCTGCATCCGTACTCTGCGCCTTCAAAGGGTAAATAGTACACCGGACAGTTACCCCGTTTTAACAACTCCGCAACGAATCCACCCGGGCCGCTGCACACGTCTAATGCGACATCTTTTGGTAGTTCGAATTTCCTAAAAATCTCCCTCAATTTCGCCTGTGATCTGTTTATGCAATTGTGGAAAACCTTCGCGTTTGCCTTCATCCAGGTATTGTACACACCATCATCCAAACCGCCCACACGCACCCTCAAAGTTCTCAATTCGCGTCTATTGCAATTGCTAGAGGACATGCTTGAAAAATTAGTGGCAAATGAACGCACACTACCCGCACCCATATTAACCGCACACACGTCCCCGTGCGAACTCGGGCCATCAGTCCCTAGCACAGCACTACGCCAAGAACCACTCGATTTAGTTTCACTTGGGGCTGGGAGGCTCGAAGATCTAACCATTTTACCAACATCACCCTTGCCTGAAGATTCGCGCCTTCGAATTCTCAATACTTACGAGATATTTACGAGATTTTCAATAGAAATCAGTACCAAAAACACAAATATGGCACAAACAAGATACAATAAGATCAATATATCAAAGGTTGTTATCAAGAAACTTAACAAATTCCTCATATGTGGCATTGAAGATGTCAATATTAGGCGCCATATCGTTAAAACAGCGGACCACCCTACTGGTCGGGGAATATCGAATAATATTCCACATGCATTCTGCATCCGTACTCTGCGCCTTCAAAGGGTAAATAGTACACCGGACAGTTACCCCGTTTTAACAACTCCGCAACGAATCCACCCGGGCCGCTGCACACGTCTAATGCGACATCTTTTGGTAGTTCGAATTTCCTAAAAATCTCCCTCAATTTCGCCTGTGATCTGTTTATGCAATTGTGGAAAACCTTCGCGTTTGCCTTCATCCAGGTATTGTACACACCATCATCCAAACCGCCCACACGCACCCTCAAAGTTCTCAATTCGCGTCTATTGCAATTGCTAGAGGACATGCTTGAAAAATTAGTGGCAAATGAACGCACACTACCCGCACCCATATTAACCGCACACACGTCCCCGTGCGAACTCGGGCCATCAGACCCTAGCACAGCACTACGCCAAGAACCACTCGATTTAGTTTCACTTGGGGCTGGGAGGCTCGAAGATCTAACCATTTTACCAACATCACCCTTGCCTGAAGATTCGCGCTTTCGAATTCTCAATACTTACGAGATATTTACGAGATTTTCAATAGAAATCAGTACCAAAAACACAAATATGGCACAAACAAGATACAATAAGATCAATATATCAAAGGTTGTTATCAAGAAACTTAACAAATTCCTCATATGTGGCATTGAAGATGTCAATATTAGGCGCCATATCGTTAAAACAGCGGACCACCCTACTGGTCGGGGAATATCGAATAATATTCCACATGCATTCTGCATCCGTACTCTGCGCCTTCAAAGGGTAAATAGTACACCGGACAGTTACCCCGTTTTAACAACTCCGCAACGAATCCACCCGGGCCGCTGCACACGTCTAATGCGACATCTTTTGGTAGTTCGAATTTCCTAAAAATCTCCCTCAATTTCGCCTGTGATCTGTTTATGCAATTGTGGAAAACCTTCGCGTTTGCCTTCATCCAGGTATTGTACACACCATCATCCAAACCGCCCACACGCACCCTCAAAGTTCTCAATTCGCGTCTATTGCAATTGCTAGAGGACATGCTTGAAAAATTAGTGGCAAATGAACGCACACTACCCGCACCCATATTAACCGCACACACGTCCCCGTGCGAACTCGGGCCATCAGTCCCTAGCACAGCACTACGCCAAGAACCACTCGATTTAGTTTCACTTGGGGCTGGGAGGCTCGAAGATCTAACCATTTTACCAACATCACCCTTGCCTGAAGATTCGCGCCTTCGAATTCTCAATACTTACGAGATATTTACGAGATTTTCAATAGAAATCAGTACCAAAAACACAAATATGGCACAAACAAGATACAATAAGATCAATATATCAAAGGTTGTTATCAAGAAACTTAACAAATTCCTCATATGTGGCATTGAAGATGTCAATATTAGGCGCCATATCGTTAAAACAGCGGACCACCCTACTGGTCGGGGAATATCGAATAATATTCCACATGCATTCTGCATCCGTACTCTGCGCCTTCAAAGGGTAAATAGTACACCGGACAGTTACCCCGTTTTAACAACTCCGCAACGAATCCACCCGGGCCGCTGCACACGTCTAATGCGACATCTTTTGGTAGTTCGAATTTCCTAAAAATCTCCCTCAATTTCGCCTGTGATCTGTTTATGCAATTGTGGAAAACCTTCGCGTTTGCCTTCATCCAGGTATTGTACACACCATCATCCAAACCGCCCACACGCACCCTCAAAGTTCTCAATTCGCGTCTATTGCAATTGCTAGAGGACATGCTTGAAAAATTAGTGGCAAATGAACGCACACTACCCGCACCCATATTAACCGCACACACGTCCCCGTGCGAACTCGGGCCATCAGACCCTAGCACAGCACTACGCCAAGAACCACTCGATTTAGTTTCACTTGGGGCTGGGAGGCTCGAAGATCTAACCATTTTACCAACATCACCCTTGCCTGAAGATTCGCGCCTTCGAATTCTCAATACTTACATGCATTCTGCATCCGTACTCTGCGCCTTCAAAGGGTAAATAGTACACCGGACAGTTACCCCGTTTTAACAACTCCGCAACGAATCCACCCGGGCCGCTGCACACGTCTAATGCGACATCTTTTGGTAGTTCGAATTTCCTAAAAATCTCCCTCAATTTCGCCTGTGATCTGTTTATGCAATTGTGGAAAACCTTCGCGTTTGCCTTCATCCAGGTATTGTACACATCATCATCCAAACCGCCCACACGCACCCTCAAAGTTCTCAATTCGCGTCTATTGCAATTGCTAGAGGACATGCTTGAAAAATTAGTGGCAAATGAACGCACACTACCCGCACCCATATTAACCGCACACACGTCCCCGTGCGAACTCGGGCCATCAGACCCTAGCACAGCACTACGCCAAGAACCACTCGATTTAGTTTCACTTGGGGCTGGGAGGCTCGAAGATCTAACCATTTTACCAACATCACCCTTGCCTGAAGATTCGCGCCTTCGAATTCTCAATACTTACATGCATTCTGCATCCGTACTCCTAGCCTTCAAAGGGTAAATAGTACACCGGACAGTTACCCCGTTTTAACAACTCCGCAACGAATCCACCCGGGCCGCTGCATACGTCTAATGCGACATCTTTTGGTAGTTCGAATTTCCTAAAAATCTCCCTCAATTTCGCCTGTGATCTGTTTATGCAATTGTGGAAAACCTTCGCGTTTGCCTTCATCCAGGTATTGTACACACCATCATCCAAACCGCCCACACGCACCCTCAAAGTTCTCAATTCGCGTTTATTGCAATTGCTAGAGGACATGCTTGAAAAATTAGTGGCAAATGAACGCACACTACCCGCACCCATATTAACCGCACACACGTCCCCGTGCGAACTCGGGCCATCAGACCCTAGCACAGCACTACGCCAAGAACCACTCGATTTAGTTTCACTTGGGGCTGGGAGGCTCGAAGATCTAACCATTTTACCAACATCACCCTTGCCTGAAGATTCGCGCCTTCGAATTCTCAATACTTACATGCATTCTGCATCCGTACTCTGCGCCTTCAAAGGGTAAATAGTACACCGGACAGTTACCCCGTTTTAACAACTCCGCAACGAATCCACCCGGGCCGCTGCACACGTCTAATGCGACATCTTTTGGTAGTTCGAATTTCCTAAAAATCTCCCTCAATTTCGCCTGTGATCTGTTTATGCAATTGTGGAAAACCTTCGCGTTTGCCTTCATCCAGGTATTGTACACACCATTATCCAAACCGCCCACACGCACCCTCAAAGTTCTCAATTCGCGTCTATTGCAATTGCTAGGGGACATGCTTGAAAAATTAGTGGCAAATGAACGCACACTACCCGCAACCATATTAACCGCACACACGTCCCCGTGCGAACTCGGGCCATCAGACCCTAGCACAGCACTACGCCAAGAACCACTCGATTTAGTTTCACTTGGGGCTGGGAGGCTCGAAGATCTAACCATTTTACCAACATCACCCTTGCCTGAAGATTCGCGCCTTCGAATTCTCAATACTTACATGCATTCTGCATCCGTACTCCTAGCCTTCAAAGGGTAAATAGTACACCGGACAGTTACCCCGTTTTAACAACTCCGCAACGAATCCACCCGGGCCGCTGCACACGTCTAATGCGACATCTTTTGGTAGTTCGAATTTCCTAAAAATCTCCCTCAATTTCGCCTGTGATCTGTTTATGCAATTGTGGAAAACCTTCGCGTTTGCCTTCATCCAGGTATTGTACACACCATCATCCAAACCGCCCACACGCACCCTCAAAGTTCTCAATTCGCGTCTATTGCAATTGCTAGAGGACATGCTTGAAAAATTAGTGGCAAATGAACGCACACTACCCGCACCCATATTAACCGCACACACGTCCCCGTGCGAACTCGGGCCATCAGACCCTAGCACAGCACTACGCCAAGAACCACTCGATTTAGTTTCACTTGGGGCTGGGAGGCTCGAAGATCTAACCATTTTACCAACATCACCCTTGCCTGAAGATTCGCGCCTTCGAATTCTCAATTCTTACATGCATTCTGCATCCGTACTCTGCGCCTTCAAAGGGTAAATAGTACACCGGACAGTTACCCCGTTTTAACAACTCCGCAACGAATCCACCCGGGCCGCTGCACACGTCTAATGCGACATCTTTTGGTAGTTCGAATTTCCTAAAAATCTCCCTCAATTTCGCCTGTGATCTGTTTATGCAATTGTGGAAAACCTTCGCGTTTGCCTTCATCCAGGTATTGTACACACCATCATCCAAACCGCCCACACGCACCCTCAAAGTTCTCAATTCGCGTCTATTGCAATTGCTAGAGGACATGCTTGAAAAATTAGTGGCAAATGAACGCACACTACCCGCACCCATATTAACCGCACACACGTCCCCGTGCGAACTCGGGCCATCAGTCCCTAGCACAGCACTACGCCAAGAACCACTCGATTTAGTTTCACTTGGGGCTGGAAGGCTCGAAGATCTAACCATTTTACCAACATCACCCTTGCCTGAAGATTCGCGCCTTCGAATTCTCAATACTTACATGTATTCTGCATCCGTACTCTGCGCCTTCAAAGGGTAAATAGTACACCGGACAGTTACCCCGTTTTAACAACTCCGCAACGAATCCACCCGGGCCGCTGCACACGTCTAATGCGACATCTTTTGGTAGTTCGAATTTCCTAAAAATCTCCCTCAATTTCGCCTGTGATCTGTTTATGCAATTGTGGAAAACCTTCGCGTTTGCCTTCATCCAGGTATTGTACACACCATCATCCAAACCGCCCACACGCACCCTCAAAGTTCTCAATTTGCGTTTATTGCAATTGCTAGAGGACATGCTTGAAAAATTAGTGGCAAATGAACGCACACTACCCGCACCCATATTAACCGCACACACGTCCCCGTGCGAACTCGGGCCATCAGACCCTAGCACAGCACTACGCCAAGAACCACTCGATTTAGTTTCACTTGGGGCTGGGAGGCTCGAAGATCTAACCATTTTACCAACATCACCCTTGCCTGAAGATTCGCGCCTTCGAATTCTCAATACTTACATGCATTCTGCATCCGTACTCTGCGCCTTCAAAGGGTAAATAGTACACCGGACAGTTACCCCGTTTTAACAACTCCGCAACGAATCCACCCGGGCCGCTGCACACGTCTAATGCGACATCTTTTGGTAGTTCGAATTTCCTAAAAATCTCCCTCAATTTCGCCTGTGATCTGTTTATGCAATTGTGGAAAACCTTCGCGTTTGCCTTCATCCAGGTATTGTACACACCATTATCCAAACCGCCCACACGCACCCTCAAAGTTCTCAATTCGCGTCTATTGCAATTGCTAGAGGACATGCTTGAAAAATTAGTGGCAAATGAACGCACACTACCCGCACCCATATTAACCGCACACACGTCCCCGTGCGAACTCGGGCCATCAGACCCTAGCACAGCACTACGCCAAGAACCACTCGATTTAGTTTCACTTGGGGCTGGGAGGCTCGAAGATCTAACCATTTTACCAACATCACCCTTGCCTGAAGATTCGCGCCTTCGAATTCTCAATTCTTACATGCATTCTGCATCCGTACTCTGCGCCTTCAAAGGGTAAATAGTACACCGGACAGTTACCCCGTTTTAACAACTCCGCAACGAATCCACCCGGGCCGCTGCACACGTCTAATGCGACATCTTTTGGTAGTTCGAATTTCCTAAAAATCTCCCTCAATTTCGCCTGTGATCTGTTTATGCAATTGTGGAAAACCTTCGCGTTTGCCTTCATCCAGGTATTGTACACACCATTATCCAAACCGCCCACACGCACCCTCAAAGTTCTCAATTCGCGTCTATTGCAATTGCTAGGGGACATGCTTGAAAAATTAGTGGCAAATGAACGCACACTACCCGCAACCATATTAACCGCACACACGTCCCCGTGCGAACTCGGGCCATCAGACCCTAGCACAGCACTACGCCAAGAACCACTCGATTTAGTTTCACTTGGGGCTGGGAGGCTCGAAGATCTAACCATTTTACCAACATCACCCTTGCCTGAAGATTCGCGCCTTCGAATTCTCAATACTTACATGCATTCTGCATCCGTACTCTGCGCCTTCAAAGGGTAAATAGTACACCGGACAGTTACCCCGTTTTAACAACTCCGCAACGAATCCACCCGGGCCGCTGCACACGTCTAATGCGACATCTTTTGGTAGTTCGAATTTCCTAAAAATCTCCCTCAATTTCGCCTGTGATCTGTTTATGCAATTGTGGAAAACCTTCGCGTTTGCCTTCATCCAGGTATTGTACACACCATCATCCAAACCGCCCACACGCACCCTCAAAGTTCTCAATTCGCGTTTATTGCAATTGCTAGAGGACATGCTTGAAAAATTAGTGGCAAATGAACGCACACTACCCGCACCCATATTAACCGCACACACGTCCCCGTGCGAACTCGGGCCATCAGACCCTAGCACAGCACTACGCCAAGAACCACTCGATTTAGTTTCACTTGGGGCTGGGAGGCTCGAAGATCTAACCATTTTACCAACATCACCCTTGCCTGAAGATTCGCGCCTTCGAATTCTCAATACTTACATGCATTCTGCATCCGTACTCTGCGCCTTCAAAGGGTAAATGGTACACCGGACAGTTACCCCGTTTTAACAACTCCGCAACGAATCCACCCGGGCCGCTGCACACGTCTAATGCGACATCTTTTGGTAGTTCGAATTTCCTAAAAATCTCCCTCAATTTCGCCTGTGATCTGTTTATGCGATTGTGGAAAACCTTCGCGTTTGCCTTCATCCAGGTATTGTACACACCATCATCCAAACCGCCCACACGCACCCTCAAAGTTCTCAATTCGCGTTTATTGCAATTGCTAGAGGACATGCTTGAAAAATTAGTGGCAAATGAACGCACACTACCCGCACCCATATTAACCGCACACACGTCCCCGTGCGAACTCGGGCCATCAGACCCTAGCACAGCACTACGCCAAGAACCACTCGATTTAGTTTCACTTGGGGCTGGGAGGCTCGAAGATCTAACCATTTTACCAACATCACCCTTGCCTGAAGATTCGCGCCTTCGAATTCTCAATTCTTACATGCATTCTGCATCCGTACTCTGCGCCTTCAAAGGGTAAATAGTACACCGGACAGTTACCCCGTTTTAACAACTCCGCAACGAATCCACCCGGGCCGCTGCACACGTCTAATGCGACATCTTTTGGTAGTTCGAATTTCCTAAAAATCTCCCTCAATTTCGCCTGTGATCTGTTTATGCAATTGTGGAAAACCTTCGCATTTGCCTTCATCCAGGTATTGTACACACCATCATCCAAACCGCCCACACGCACCCTCAAAGTTCTCAATTCGCGTTTATTGCAATTGCTAGAGGACATGCTTGAAAAATTAGTGGCAAATGAACGCACACTACCCGCACCCATATTAACCGCACACACGTCCCCGTGCGAACTCGGGCCATCAGACCCTAGCACAGCACTACGCCAAGAACCACTCGATTTAGTTTCACTTGGGGCTGGGAGGCTCGAAGATCTAACCATTTTACCAACATCACCCTTGCCTGAAGATTCGCGCCTTCGAATTCTCAATACTTACATGCATTCTGCATCCGTACTCTGCGCCTTCAAAGGGTAAATAGTACACCGGACAGTTACCCCGTTTTAACAACTCCGCAACGAATCCACCCGGGCCGCTGCACACGTCTAATGCGACATCTTTTGGTAGTTCGAATTTCCTAAAAATCTCCCTCAATTTCGCCTGTGATCTGTTTATGCAATTGTGGAAAACCTTCGCGTTTGCCTTCATCCAGGTATTGTACACACCATTATCCAAACCGCCCACACGCACCCTCAAAGTTCTCAATTCGCGTCTATTGCAATTGCTAGGGGACATGCTTGAAAAATTAGTGGCAAATGAACGCACACTACCCGCAACCATATTAACCGCACACACGTCCCCGTGCGAACTCGGGCCATCAGACCCTAGCACAGCACTACGCCAAGAACCACTCGATTTAGTTTCACTTGGGGCTGGGAGGCTCGAAGATCTAACCATTTTACCAACATCACCCTTGCCTGAAGATTCGCGCCTTCGAATTCTCAATACTTACATGCATTCTGCATCCGTACTCTGCGCCTTCAAAGGGTAAATAGTACACCGGACAGTTACCCCGTTTTAACAACTCCGCAACGAATCCACCCGGGCCGCTGCACACGTCTAATGCGACATCTTTTGGTAGTTCGAATTTCCTAAAAATCTCCCTCAATTTCGCCTGTGATCTGTTTATGCAATTGTGGAAAACCTTCGCGTTTGCCTTCATCCAGGTATTGTACACACCATCATCCAAACCGCCCACACGCACCCTCAAAGTTCTCAATTCGCGTCTATTGCAATTGCTAGAGGACATGCTTGAAAAATTAGTGGCAAATGAAGGCACACTACCCGCACCCATATTAACCGCACACACGTCCCCGTGCGAACTCGGGCCATCAGTCCCTAGCACAGCACTACGCCAAGAACCACTCGATTTAGTTTCACTTGGGGCTGGGAGGCTCGAAGATCTAACCATTTTACCAACATCACCCTTGCCTGAAGATTCGCGCTTTCGAATTCTCAATACTTACGAGATATTTACGAGATTTTCAATAGAAATCAGTACCAAAAACACAAATATGGCACAAACAAGATACAATAAGATGAATATATCAAAGGTTGTTATCAAGAAACTTAACAAATTCCTCATATGTGGCATTGAAGATGTCAATATTAGGCGCCATATCGTTAAAACAGCGGACCACCCTACTGGTCGGGGAATATCGAATAATATTCCACATGCATTCTGCATCCGTACTCTGCGCCTTCAAAGGGTAAATAGTACACCGGACAGTTACCCCGTTTTAACAACTCCGCAACGAATCCACCCGGGCCGCTGCACACGTCTAATGCGACATCTTTTGGTAGTTCGAATTTCCTAAAAATCTCCCTCAATTTCGCCTGTGATCTGTTTATGTAATTGTGGAAAACCTTCGCGTTTGCCTTCATCCAGGTATTGTACACACCATCATCCAAACCGCCCACACGCACCCTCAAAGTTCTCAATTCGCGTCTATTGCAATTGCTAGGGGACATGCTTGAAAAATTAGTGGCAAATGAACGCACACTACCCGCAACCATATTAACCGCACACACGTCCCCGTGCGAACTCGGGCCATCAGACCCTAGCACAGCACTACGCCAAGAACCACTCGATTTAGTTTCACTTGGGGCTGGGAGGCTCGAAGATCTAACCATTTTACCAACATCACCCTTGCCTGAAGATTCGCGCCTTCGAATTCTCAATACTTACATGCATTCTGCATCCGTACTCTGCGCCTTCAAAGGGTAAATAGTACACCGGACAGTTACCCCGTTTTAACAACTCCGCAACGAATCCACCCGGGCCGCTGCACACGTCTAATGCGACATCTTTTGGTAGTTCGAATTTCCTAAAAATCTCCCTCAATTTCGCCTGTGATCTGTTTATGCAATTGTGGAAAACCTTCGCGTTTGCCTTCATCCAGGTATTGTACACACCATCATCCAAACCGCCCACACGCACCCTCAAAGTTCTCAATTCGCGTCTATTGCAATTGCTAGAGGACATGCTTGAAAAATTAGTGGCAAATGAACGCACACTACCCGCACCCATATTAACCGCACACACGTCCCCGTGCGAACTCGGGCCATCAGTCCCTAGCACAGCACTACGCCAAGAACCACTCGATTTAGTTTCACTTGGGGCTGGGAGGCTCGAAGATCTAACCATTTTACCAACATCACTCTTGCCTGAAGATTCGCGCCTTCGAATTCTCAATACTTACGAGATATTTACGAGATTTTCAATAGAAATCAGTACCAAAAACACAAATATGGCACAAACAAGATACAATAAGATCAATATATCAAAGGTTGTTATCAAGAAACTTAACAAATTCCTCATATGTGGCATTGAAGATGTCAATATTAGGCGCCATATCGTTAAAACAGCGGACCACCCTACTGGTCGGGGAATATCGAATAATATTCCACATGCATTCTGCATCCGTACTCTGCGCCTTCAAAGGGTAAATAGTACACCGGACAGTTACCCCGTTTTAACAACTCCGCAACGAATCCACCCGGGCCGCTGCACACGTCTAATGCGACATCTTTTGGTAGTTCGAATTTCCTAAAAATCTCCCTCAATTTCGCCTGTGATCTGTTTATGCAATTGTGGAAAACCTTCGCGTTTGCCTTCATCCAGGTATTGTACACACCATCATCCAAACCGCCCACACGCACCCTCAAAGTTCTCAATTCGCGTCTATTGCAATTGCTAGAGGACATGCTTGAAAAATTAGTGGCAAATGAACGCACACTACCCGCACCCATATTAACCGCACACACGTCCCCGTGCGAACTCGGGCCATCAGTCCCTAGCACAGCACTACGCCAAGAACCACTCGATTTAGTTTCACTTGGGGCTGGGAGGCTCGAAGATCTAACCATTTTACCAACATCACTCTTGCCTGAAGATTCGCGCCTTCGAATTCTCAATACTTACGAGATATTTACGAGATTTTCAATAGAAATCAGTACCAAAAACACAAATATGGCACAAACAAGATACAATAAGATCAATATATCAAAGGTTGTTATCAAGAAACTTAACAAATTCCTCATATGTGGCATTGAAGATGTCAATATTAGGCGCCATATCGTTAAAACAGCGGACCACCCTACTGGTCGGGGAATATCGAATAATATTCCACATGCATTCTGCATCCGTACTCTGCGCCTTCAAAGGGTAAATAGTACACCGGACAGTTACCCCGTTTTAACAACTCCGCAACGAATCCACCCGGGCCGCTGCACACGTCTAATGCGACATCTTTTGGTAGTTCGAATTTCCTAAAAATCTCCCTCAATTTCGCCTGTGATCTGTTTATGCAATTGTGGAAAACCTTCGCGTTTGCCTTCATCCAGGTATTGTACACACCATCATCCAAACCGCCCACACGCACCCTCAAAGTTCTCAATTCGCGTCTATTGCAATTGCTAGAGGACATGCTTGAAAAATTAGTGGCAAATGAACGCACACTACCCGCACCCATATTAACCGCACACACGTCCCCGTGCGAACTCGGGCCATCAGACCCTAGCACAGCACTACGCCAAGAACCACTCGATTTAGTTTCACTTGGGGCTGGGAGGCTCGAAGATCTAACCATTTTACCAACATCACCCTTGCCTGAAGATTCGCGCCTTCGAATTCTCAATACTTACATGCATTCTGCATCCGTACTCCTAGCCTTCAAAGGGTAAATAGTACACCGGACAGTTACCCCGTTTTAACAACTCCGCAACGAATCCACCCGGGCCGCTGCATACGTCTAATGCGACATCTTTTGGTAGTTCGAATTTCCTAAAAATCTCCCTTAATTTCGCCTGTGATCTGTTTATGCAATTGTGGAAAACCTTCGCGTTTGCCTTCATCCAGGTATTGTACACACCATCATCCAAACCGCCCACACGCACCCTCAAAGTTCTCAATTCGCGTTTATTGCAATTGCTAGAGGACATGCTTGAAAAATTAGTGGCAAATGAACGCACACTACCCGCACCCATATTAACCGCACACACGTCCCCGTGCGAACTCGGGCCATCAGACCCTAGCACAGCACTACGCCAAGAACCACTCGATTTAGTTTCACTTGGGGCTGGGAGGCTCGAAGATCTAACCATTTTACCAACATCACCCTTGCCTGAAGATTCGCGCCTTCGAATTCTCAATACTTACGAGATATTTACGAGATTTTCAATAGAAATCAGTACCAAAAACACAAATATGGCACAAACAAGATACAATAAGATCAATATATCAAAGGTTGTTATCAAGAAACTTAACAAATTCCTCATATGTGGCATTGAAGATGTCAATATTAGGCGCCATATCGTTAAAACAGCGGACCACCCTACTGGTCGGGGAATATCGAATAATATTCCACATGCATTCTGCATCCGTACTCTGCGCCTTCAAAGGGTAAATAGTACACCGGACAGTTACCCCGTTTTAACAACTCCGCAACGAATCCACCCGGGCCGCTGCACACGTCTAATGCGACATCTTTTGGTAGTTCGAATTTCCTAAAAATCTCCCTCAATTTCGCCTGTGATCTGTTTATGCAATTGTGGAAAACCTTCGCGTTTGCCTTCATCCAGGTATTGTACACACCATCATCCAAACCGCCCACACGCACCCTCAAAGTTCTCAATTCGCGTCTATTGCAATTGCTAGAGGACATGCTTGAAAAATTAGTGGCAAATGAACGCACACTACCCGCACCCATATTAACCGCACACACGTCCCCGTGCGAACTCGGGCCATCAGTCCCTAGCACAGCACTACGCCAAGAACCACTCGATTTAGTTTCACTTGGGGCTGGGAGGCTCGAAGATCTAACCATTTTACCAACATCACCCTTGCCTGAAGATTCGCGCCTTCGAATTCTCAATACTTACGAGATATTTACGAGATTTTCAATAGAAATCAGTACCAAAAACACAAATATGGCACAAACAAGATACAATAAGATCAATATATCAAAGGTTGTTATCAAGAAACTTAACAAATTCCTCATATGTGGCATTGAAGATGTCAATATTAGGCGCCATATCGTTAAAACAGCGGACCACCCTACTGGTCGGGGAATATCGAATAATATTCCACATGCATTCTGCATCCGTACTCTGCGCCTTCAAAGGGTAAATAGTACACCGGACAGTTACCCCGTTTTAACAACTCCGCAACGAATCCACCCGGGCCGCTGCACACGTCTAATGCGACATCTTTTGGTAGTTCGAATTTCCTAAAAATCTCCCTCAATTTCGCCTGTGATCTGTTTATGCAATTGTGGAAAACCTTCGCGTTTGCCTTCATCCAGGTATTGTACACACCATCATCCAAACCGCCCACACGCACCCTCAAAGTTCTCAATTCGCGTCTATTGCAATTGCTAGAGGACATGCTTGAAAAATTAGTGGCAAATGAACGCACACTACCCGCACCCATATTAACCGCACACACGTCCCCGTGCGAACTCGGGCCATCAGACCCTAGCACAGCACTACGCCAAGAACCACTCGATTTAGTTTCACTTGGGGCTGGGAGGCTCGAAGATCTAACCATTTTACCAACATCACCCTTGCCTGAAGATTCGCGCTTTCGAATTCTCAATACTTACGAGATATTTACGAGATTTTCAATAGAAATCAGTACCAAAAACACAAATATGGCACAAACAAGATACAATAAGATCAATATATCAAAGGTTGTTATCAAGAAACTTAACAAATTCCTCATATGTGGCATTGAAGATGTCAATATTAGGCGCCATATCGTTAAAACAGCGGACCACCCTACTGGTCGGGGAATATCGAATAATATTCCACATGCATTCTGCATCCGTACTCTGCGCCTTCAAAGGGTAAATAGTACACCGGACAGTTACCCCGTTTTAACAACTCCGCAACGAATCCACCCGGGCCGCTGCACACGTCTAATGCGACATCTTTTGGTAGTTCGAATTTCCTAAAAATCTCCCTCAATTTCGCCTGTGATCTGTTTATGCAATTGTGGAAAACCTTCGCGTTTGCCTTCATCCAGGTATTGTACACACCATCATCCAAACCGCCCACACGCACCCTCAAAGTTCTCAATTCGCGTCTATTGCAATTGCTAGAGGACATGCTTGAAAAATTAGTGGCAAATGAACGCACACTACCCGCACCCATATTAACCGCACACACGTCCCCGTGCGAACTCGGGCCATCAGTCCCTAGCACAGCACTACGCCAAGAACCACTCGATTTAGTTTCACTTGGGGCTGGGAGGCTCGAAGATCTAACCATTTTACCAACATCACCCTTGCCTGAAGATTCGCGCCTTCGAATTCTCAATACTTACGAGATATTTACGAGATTTTCAATAGAAATCAGTACCAAAAACACAAATATGGCACAAACAAGATACAATAAGATCAATATATCAAAGGTTGTTATCAAGAAACTTAACAAATTCCTCATATGTGGCATTGAAGATGTCAATATTAGGCGCCATATCGTTAAAACAGCGGACCACCCTACTGGTCGGGGAATATCGAATAATATTCCACATGCATTCTGCATCCGTACTCTGCGCCTTCAAAGGGTAAATAGTACACCGGACAGTTACCCCGTTTTAACAACTCCGCAACGAATCCACCCGGGCCGCTGCACACGTCTAATGCGACATCTTTTGGTAGTTCGAATTTCCTAAAAATCTCCCTCAATTTCGCCTGTGATCTGTTTATGCAATTGTGGAAAACCTTCGCGTTTGCCTTCATCCAGGTATTGTACACACCATCATCCAAACCGCCCACACGCACCCTCAAAGTTCTCAATTCGCGTCTATTGCAATTGCTAGAGGACATGCTTGAAAAATTAGTGGCAAATGAACGCACACTACCCGCACCCATATTAACCGCACACACGTCCCCGTGCGAACTCGGGCCATCAGACCCTAGCACAGCACTACGCCAAGAACCACTCGATTTAGTTTCACTTGGGGCTGGGAGGCTCGAAGATCTAACCATTTTACCAACATCACCCTTGCCTGAAGATTCGCGCCTTCGAATTCTCAATACTTACATGCATTCTGCATCCGTACTCCTAGCCTTCAAAGGGTAAATAGTACACCGGACAGTTACCCCGTTTTAACAACTCCGCAACGAATCCACCCGGGCCGCTGCACACGTCTAATGCGACATCTTTTGGTAGTTCGAATTTCCTAAAAATCTCCCTCAATTTCGCCTGTGATCTGTTTATGCAATTGTGGAAAACCTTCGCGTTTGCCTTCATCCAGGTATTGTACACATCATCATCCAAACCGCCCACACGCACCCTCAAAGTTCTCAATTCGCGTCTATTGCAATTGCTAGAGGACATGCTTGAAAAATTAGTGGCAAATGAACGCACACTACCCGCACCCATATTAACCGCACACACGTCCCCGTGCGAACTCGGGCCATCAGACCCTAGCACAGCACTACGCCAAGAACCACTCGATTTAGTTTCACTTGGGGCTGGGAGGCTCGAAGATCTAACCATTTTACCAACATCACCCTTGCCTGAAGATTCGCGCCTTCGAATTCTCAATACTTACATGCATTCTGCATCCGTACTCCTAGCCTTCAAAGGGTAAATAGTACACCGGACAGTTACCCCGTTTTAACAACTCCGCAACGAATCCACCCGGGCCGCTGCATACGTCTAATGCGACATCTTTTGGTAGTTCGAATTTCCTAAAAATCTCCCTCAATTTCGCCTGTGATCTGTTTATGCAATTGTGGAAAACCTTCGCGTTTGCCTTCATCCAGGTATTGTACACACCATCATCCAAACCGCCCACACGCACCCTCAAAGTTCTCAATTCGCGTTTATTGCAATTGCTAGAGGACATGCTTGAAAAATTAGTGGCAAATGAACGCACACTACCCGCACCCATATTAACCGCACACACGTCCCCGTGCGAACTCGGGCCATCAGACCCTAGCACAGCACTACGCCAAGAACCACTCGATTTAGTTTCACTTGGGGCTGGGAGGCTCGAAGATCTAACCATTTTACCAACATCACCCTTGCCTGAAGATTCGCGCCTTCGAATTCTCAATACTTACATGCATTCTGCATCCGTACTCTGCGCCTTCAAAGGGTAAATAGTACACCGGACAGTTACCCCGTTTTAACAACTCCGCAACGAATCCACCCGGGCCGCTGCACACGTCTAATGCGACATCTTTTGGTAGTTCAAATTTCCTAAAAATCTCCCTCAATTTCGCCTGTGATCTGTTTATGCAATTGTGGAAAACCTTCGCGTTTGCCTTCATCCAGGTATTGTACACACCATTATCCAAACCGCCCACACGCACCCTCAAAGTTCTCAATTCGCGTCTATTGCAATTGCTAGGGGACATGCTTGAAAAATTAGTGGCAAATGAACGCACACTACCCGCAACCATATTAACCGCACACACGTCCCCGTGCGAACTCGGGCCATCAGACCCTAGCACAGCAATACGCCAAGAACCACTCGATTTAGTTTCACTTGGGGCTGGGAGGCTCGAAGATCTAACCATTTTACCAACATCACCCTTGCCTGAAGATTCGCGCCTTCGAATTCTCAATACTTACATGCATTCTGCATCCGTACTCCTAGCCTTCAAAGGGTAAATAGTACACCGGACAGTTACCCCGTTTTAACAACTCCGCAACGAATCCACCCGGGCCGCTGCACACGTCTAATGCGACATCTTTTGGTAGTTCGAATTTCCTAAAAATCTCCCTCAATTTCGCCTGTGATCTGTTTATGCAATTGTGGAAAACCTTCGCGTTTGCCTTCATCCAGGTATTGTACACACCATCATCCAAACCGCCCACACGCACCCTCAAAGTTCTCAATTCGCGTCTATTGCAATTGTTAGAGGACATGCTTGAAAAATTAGTGGCAAATGAACGCACACTACCCGCACCCATATTAACCGCACACACGTCCCCGTGCGAACTCGGGCCATCAGACCCTAGCACAGCACTACGCCAAGAACCACTCGATTTAGTTTCACTTGGGGCTGGGAGGCTCGAAGATCTAACCATTTTACCAACATCACCCTTGCCTGAAGATTCGCGCCTTCGAATTCTCAATTCTTACATGCATTCTGCATCCGTACTCTGCGCCTTCAAAGGGTAAATAGTACACCGGACAGTTACCCCGTTTTAACAACTCCGCAACGAATCCACCCGGGCCGCTGCACACGTCTAATGCGACATCTTTTGGTAGTTCGAATTTCCTAAAAATCTCCCTCAATTTCGCCTGTGATCTGTTTATGCAATTGTGGAAAACCTTCGCGTTTGCCTTCATCCAGGTATTGTACACACCATTATCCAAACCGCCCACACGCACCCTCAAAGTTCTCAATTCGCGTCTATTGCAATTGCTAGGGGACATGCTTGAAAAATTAGTGGCAAATGAACGCACACTACCCGCAACCATATTTACCGCACACACGTCCCCGTGCGAACTCGGGCCATCAGACCCTAGCACAGCACTACGCCAAGAACCACTCGATTTAGTTTCACTTGGGGCTGGGAGGCTCGAAGATCTAACCATTTTACCAACATCACCCTTGCCTGAAGATTCGCGCCTTCGAATTCTCAATACTTACATGCATTCTGCATCCGTACTCCTAGCCTTCAAAGGGTAAATAGTACACCGGACAGTTACCCCGTTTTAACAACTCCGCAACGAATCCACCCGGGCCGCTGCACACGTCTAATGCGACATCTTTTGGTAGTTCGAATTTCCTAAAAATCTCCCTCAATTTCGCCTGTGATCTGTTTATGCAATTGTGGAAAACCTTCGCGTTTGCCTTCATCCAGGTATTGTACACACCATCATCCAAACCGCCCACACGCACCCTCAAAGTTCTCAATTCGCGTTTATTGCAATTGCTAGAGGACATGCTTGAAAAATTAGTGGCAAATGAACGCACACTACCCGCACCCATATTAACCGCACACACGTCCCCGTGCGAACTCGGGCCATCAGACCCTAGCACAGCACTACGCCAAGAACCACTCGATTTAGTTTCACTTGGGGCTGGGAGGCTCGAAGATCTAACCATTTTACCAACATCACCCTTGCCTGAAGATTCGCGCCTTCGAATTCTCAATACTTACATGCATTCTGCATCCGTACTCTGCGCCTTCAAAGGGTAAATGGTACACCGGACAGTTACCCCGTTTTAACAACTCCGCAACGAATCCAACCGGGCCGCTGCACACGTCTAATGCGACATCTTTTGGTAGTTCGAATTTCCTAAAAATCTCCCTCAATTTCGCCTGTGATCTGTTTATGCAATTGTGGAAAACCTTCGCGTTTGCCTTCATCCAGGTATTGTACACACCATTATCCAAACCGCCCACACGCACCCTCAAAGTTCTCAATTCGCGTCTATTGCAATTGCTAGGGGACATGCTTGAAAAATTAGTGGCAAATGAACGCACACTACCCGCAACCATATTAACCGCACACACGTCCCCGTGCGAACTCGGGCCATCAGACCCTAGCACAGCACTACGCCAAGAACCACTCGATTTAGTTTCACTTGGGGCTGGGAGGCTCGAAGATCTAACCATTTTACCAACATCACCCTTGTCTGAAGATTCGCGCCTTCGAATTCTCAATACTTACATGCATTCTGCATCCGTACTCCTAGCCTTCAAAGGGTAAATAGTACACCGGACAGTTACCCCGTTTTAACAACTCCGCAACGAATCCACCCGGGCCGCTGCACACGTCTAATGCGACATCTTTTGGTAGTTCGAATTTCCTAAAAATCTCCCTCAATTTCGCCTGTGATCTGTTTATGCAATTGTGGAAAACCTTCGCGTTTGCCTTCATCCAGGTATTGTACACACCATCATCCAAACCGCCCACACGCACCCTCAAAGTTCTCAATTCGCGTTTATTGCAATTGCTAGAGGACATGCTTGAAAAATTAGTGGCAAATGAACGCACACTACCCGCACCCATATTAACCGCACACACGTCCCCGTGCGAACTCGGGCCATCAGACCCTAGCACAGCACTACGCCAAGAACCACTCGATTTAGTTTCACTTGGGGCTGGGAGGCTCGAAGATCTAACCATTTTACCAACATCACCCTTGCCTGAAGATTCGCGCCTTCGAATTCTCAATACTTACATGCATTCTGCATCCGTACTCCTAGCCTTCAAAGGGTAAATAGTACACCGGACAGTTACCCCGTTTTAACAACTCCGCAACGAATCCACCCGGGCCGCTGCACACGTCTAATGCGACATCTTTTGGTAGTTCGAATTTCCTAAAAATCTCCCTCAATTTCGCCTGTGATCTGTTTATGCAATTGTGGAAAACCTTCGCGTTTGCCTTCATCCAGGTATTGTACACACCATCATCCAAACCGCCCACACGCACCCTCAAAGTTCTCAATTCGCGTCTATTGCAATTGCTAGAGGACATGCTTGAAAAATTAGTGGCAAATGAACGCACACTACCCGCACCCATATTAACCGCACACACGTCCCCGTGCGAACTCGGGCCATCAGACCCTAGCACAGCACTACGCCAAGAACCACTCGATTTAGTTTCACTTGGGGCTGGGAGGCTCGAAGATCTAACCATTTTACCAACATCACCCTTGCCTGAAGATTCGCGCCTTCGAATTCTCAATTCTTACATGCATTCTGCATCCGTACTCTGCGCCTTCAAAGGGTAAATAGTACACCGGACAGTTACCCCGTTTTAACAACTCCGCAACGAATCCACCCGGGCCGCTGCACACGTCTAATGCGACATCTTTTGGTAGTTCGAATTTCCTAAAAATCTCCCTCAATTTCGCCTGTGATCTGTTTATGCAATTGTGGAAAACCTTCGCGTTTGCCTTCATCCAGGTATTGTACACACCATTATCCAAACCGCCCACACGCACCCTCAAAGTTCTCAATTCGCGTCTATTGCAATTGCTAGGGGACATGCTTGAAAAATTAGTGGCAAATGAACGCACACTACCCGCAACCATATTAACCGCACACACGTCCCCGTGCGAACTCGGGCCATCAGACCCTAGCACAGCACTACGCCAAGAACCACTCGATTTAGTTTCACTTGGGGCTGGGAGGCTCGAAGATCTAACCATTTTACCAACATCACCCTTGCCTGAAGATTCGCGCCTTCGAATTCTCAATACTTACATGCATTCTGCATCCGTACTCCTAGCCTTCAAAGGGTAAATAGTACACCGGACAGTTACCCCGTTTTAACAACTCCGCAACGAATCCACCCGGGACGCTGCACACGTCTAATGCGACATCTTTTGGTAGTTCGAATTTCCTAAAAATCTCCCTCAATTTCGCCTGTGATCTGTTTATGCAATTGTGGAAAACCTTCGCGTTTGCCTTCATCCAGGTATTGTACACACCATCATCCAAACCGCCCACACGCACCCTCAAAGTTCTCAATTCGCGTCTATTGCAATTGCTAGAGGACATGCTTGAAAAATTAGTGGCAAATGAACGCACACTACCCGCACCCATATTAACCGCACACACGTCCCCGTGCGAACTCGGGCCATCAGTCCCTAGCACAGCACTACGCCAAGAACCACTCGATTTAGTTTCACTTGGGGCTGGAAGGCTCGAAGATCTAACCATTTTACCAACATCACCCTTGCCTGAAGATTCGCGCCTTCGAATTCTCAATACTTACATGTATTCTGCATCCGTACTCTGCGCCTTCAAAGGGTAAATAGTACACCGGACAGTTACCCCGTTTTAACAACTCCGCAACGAATCCACCCGGGCCGCTGCACACGTCTAATGCGACATCTTTTGGTAGTTCGAATTTCCTAAAAATCTCCCTCAATTTCGCCTGTGATCTGTTTATGCAATTGTGGAAAACCTTCGCGTTTGCCTTCATCCAGGTATTGTACACACCATTATCCAAACCGCCCACACGCACCCTCAAAGTTCTCAATTCGCGTCTATTGCAATTGCTAGAGGACATGCTTGAAAAATTAGTAGCAAATGAACGCACACTACCCGCACCCATATTAACCGCACACACGTCCCCGTGCGAACTCGGGCCATCAGACCCTAGCACAGCACTACGCCAAGAACCACTCGATTTAGTTTCACTTGGGGCTGGGAGGCTCGAAGATCTAACCATTTTACCAACATCACCCTTGCCTGAAGATTCGCGCCTTCGAATTCTCAATACTTACATGCATTCTGCATCCGTACTCTGCGCCTTCAAAGGGTAAATGGTACACCGGACAGTTACCCCGTTTTAACAACTCCGCAACGAATCCACCCGGGCCGCTGCACACGTCTAATGCGACATCTTTTGGTAGTTCGAATTTCCTAAAAATCTCCCTCAATTTCGCCTGTGATCTGTTTATGCAATTGTGGAAAACCTTCGCGTTTGCCTTCATCCAGGTATTGTACACACCATCATCCAAACCGCCCACACGCACCCTCAAAGTTCTCAATTCGCGTCTATTGCAATTGCTAGAGGACATGCTTGAAAAATTAGTGGCAAATGAACGCACACTACCCGCACCCATATTAACCGCACACACGTCCCCGTGCGAACTCGGGCCATCAGTCCCTAGCACAGCACTACGCCAAGAACCACTCGATTTAGTTTCACTTGGGGCTGGAAGGCTCGAAGATCTAACCATTTTACCAACATCACCCTTGCCTGAAGATTCGCGCCTTCGAATTCTCAATACTTACATGTATTCTGCATCCGTACTCTGCGCCTTCAAAGGGTAAATAGTACACCGGACAGTTACCCCGTTTTAACAACTCCGCAACGAATCCACCCGGGCCGCTGCACACGTCTAATGAGACATCTTTTGGTAGTTCGAATTTCCTAAAAATCTCCCTCAATTTCGCCTGTGATCTGTTTATGCAATTGTGGAAAACCTTCGCGTTTGCCTTCATCCAGGTATTGTACACACCATCATCCAAACCGCCCACACGCACCCTCAAAGTTCTCAATTCGCGTTTATTGCAATTGCTAGAGGACATGCTTGAAAAATTAGTGGCAAATGAACGCACACTACCCGCACCCATATTAATCGCACACACGTCCCCGTGCGAACTCGGGCCATCAGACCCTAGCACAGCACTACGCCAAGAACCACTCGATTTAGTTTCACTTGGGGCTGGGAGGCTCGAAGATCTAACCATTTTACCAACATCACCCTTGCCTGAAGATTCGCGCCTTCGAATTCTCAATACTTACATGCATTCTGCATCCGTACTCTGCGCCTTCAAAGGGTAAATAGTACACCGGACAGTTACCCCGTTTTAACAACTCCGCAACGAATCCACCCGGGCCGCTGCACACGTCTAATGCGACATCTTTTGGTAGTTCGAATTTCCTAAAAATCTCCCTCAATTTCGCCTGTGATCTGTTTATGCAATTGTGGAAAACCTTCGCGTTTGCCTTCATCCAGGTATTGTACACACCATCATCCAAACCGCCCACACGCACCCTCAAAGTTCTCAATTCGCGTTTATTGCAATTGCTAGAGGACATGCTTGAAAAATTAGTGGCAAATGAACGCACACTACCCGCACCCATATTAACCGCACACACGTCCCCGTGCGAACTCGGGCCATCAGACCCTAGCACAGCACTACGCCAAGAACCACTCGATTTAGTTTCACTTGGGGCTGGGAGGCTCGAAGATCTAACCATTTTACCAACATCACCCTTGCCTGAAGATTCGCGCCTTCGAATTCTCAATACTTACATGCATTCTGCATCCGTACTCTGCGCCTTCAAAGGGTAAATGGTACACCGGACAGTTACCCCGTTTTAACAACTCCGCAACGAATCCACCCGGGCCGCTGCACACGTCTAATGCGACATCTTTTGGTAGTTCGAATTTCCTAAAAATCTCCCTCAATTTCGCCTGTGATCTGTTTATGCAATTGTGGAAAACCTTCGCGTTTGCCTTCATCCAGGTATTGTACACACCATCATCCAAACCGCCCACACGCACCCTCAAAGTTCTCAATTCGCGTCTATTGCAATTGCTAGAGGACATGCTTGAAAAATTAGTGGCAAATGAACGCACACTACCCGCACCCATATTAACCGCACACACGTCCCCGTGCGAACTCGGGCCATCAGTCCCTAGCACAGCACTACGCCAAGAACCACTCGATTTAGTTTCACTTGGGGCTGGAAGGCTCGAAGATCTAACCATTTTACCAACATCACCCTTGCCTGAAGATTCGCGCCTTCGAATTCTCAATACTTACATGTATTCTGCATCCGTACTCTGCGCCTTCAAAGGGTAAATAGTACACCGGACAGTTACCCCGTTTTAACAACTCCGCAACGAATCCACCCGGGCCGCTGCACACGTCTAATGCGACATCTTTTGGTAGTTCGAATTTCCTAAAAATCTCCCTCAATTTCGCCTGTGATCTGTTTATGCAATTGTGGAAAACCTTCGCGTTTGCCTTCATCCAGGTATTGTACACACCATTATCCAAACCGCCCACACGCACCCTCAAAGTTCTCAATTCGCGTCTATTGCAATTGCTAGAGGACATGCTTGAAAAATTAGTGGCAAATGAACGCACACTACCCGCACCCATATTAACCGCACACACGTCCCCGTGCGAACTCGGGCCATCAGACCCTAGCACAGCACTACGCCAAGAACCACTCGATTTAGTTTCACTTGGGGCTGGGAGGCTCGAAGATCTAACCATTTTACCAACATCACCCTTGCCTGAAGATTCGCGCCTTCGAATTCTCAATACTTACATGCATTCTGCATCCGTACTCTGCGCCTTCAAAGGGTAAATGGTACACCGGACAGTTACCCCGTTTTAACAACTCTGCAACGAATCCAACCGGGCCGCTGCACACGTCTAATGCGACATCTTTTGGTAGTTCGAATTTCCTAAAAATCTCCCTCAATTTCGCCTGTGATCTGTTTATGCAATTGTGGAAAACCTTCGCGTTTGCCTTCATCCAGGTATTGTACACACCATTATCCAAACCGCCCACACGCACCCTCAAAGTTCTCAATTCGCGTCTATTGCAATTGCTAGGGGACATGCTTGAAAAATTAGTGGCAAATGAACGCACACTACCCGCAACCATATTTACCGCACACACGTCCCCGTGCGAACTCGGGCCATCAGACCCTAGCACAGCACTACGCCAAGAACCACTCGATTTAGTTTCACTTGGGGCTGGGAGGCTCGAAGATCTAACCATTTTACCAACATCACCCTTGCCTGAAGATTCGCGCCTTCGAATTCTCAATACTTACATGCATTCTGCATCCGTACTCCTAGCCTTCAAAGGGTAAATAGTACACCGGACAGTTACCCCGTTTTAACAACTCCGCAACGAATCCACCCGGGCCGCTGCACACGTCTAATGCGACATCTTTTGGTAGTTCGAATTTCCTAAAAATCTCCCTCAATTTCGCCTGTGATCTGTTTATGCAATTGTGGAAAACCTTCGCGTTTGCCTTCATCCAGGTATTGTACACACCATCATCCAAACCGCCCACACGCACCCTCAAAGTTCTCAATTCGCGTTTATTGCAATTGCTAGAGGACATGCTTGAAAAATTAGTGGCAAATGAACGCACACTACCCGCACCCATATTAACCGCACACACGTCCCCGTGCGAACTCGGGCCATCAGACCCTAGCACAGCACTACGCCAAGAACCACTCGATTTAGTTTCACTTGGGGCTGGGAGGCTCGAAGATCTAACCATTTTACCAACATCACCCTTGCCTGAAGATTCGCGCCTTCGAATTCTCAATACTTACATGCATTCTGCATCCGTACTCTGCGCCTTCAAAGGGTAAATGGTACACCGGACAGTTACCCCGTTTTAACAACTCCGCAACGAATCCAACCGGGCCGCTGCACACGTCTAATGCGACATCTTTTGGTAGTTCGAATTTCCTAAAAATCTCCCTCAATTTCGCCTGTGATCTGTTTATGCAATTGTGGAAAACCTTCGCGTTTGCCTTCATCCAGGTATTGTACACACCATTATCCAAACCGCCCACACGCACCCTCAAAGTTCTCAATTCGCGTCTATTGCAATTGCTAGGGGACATGCTTGAAAAATTAGTGGCAAATGAACGCACACTACCCGCAACCATATTAACCGCACACACGTCCCCGTGCGAACTCGGGCCATCAGACCCTAGCACAGCACTACGCCAAGAACCACTCGATTTAGTTTCACTTGGGGCTGGGAGGCTCGAAGATCTAACCATTTTACCAACATCACCCTTGCCTGAAGATTCGCGCCTTCGAATTCTCAATACTTACATGCATTCTGCATCCGTACTCCTAGCCTTCAAAGGGTAAATAGTACACCGGACAGTTACCCCGTTTTAACAACTCCGCAACGAATCCACCCGGGCCGCTGCACACGTCTAATGCGACATCTTTTGGTAGTTCGAATTTCCTAAAAATCTCCCTCAATTTCGCCTGTGATCTGTTTATGCAATTGTGGAAAACCTTCGCGTTTGCCTTCATCCAGGTATTGTACACACCATCATCCAAACCGCCCACACGCACCCTCAAAGTTCTCAATTCGCGTTTATTGCAATTGCTAGAGGACATGCTTGAAAAATTAGTGGCAAATGAACGCACACTACCCGCACCCATATTAACCGCACACACGTCCCCGTGCGAACTCGGGCCATCAGACCCTAGCACAGCACTACGCCAAGAACCACTCGATTTAGTTTCACTTGGGGCTGGGAGGCTCGAAGATCTAACCATTTTACCAACATCACCCTTGCCTGAAGATTCGCGCCTTCGAATTCTCAATACTTACATGCATTCTGCATCCGTACTCTGCGCCTTCAAAGGGTAAATGGTACACCGGACAGTTACCCCGTTTTAACAACTCCGCAACGAATCCAACCGGGCCGCTGCACACGTCTAATGCGACATCTTTTGGTAGTTCGAATTTCCTAAAAATCTCCCTCAATTTCGCCTGTGATCTGTTTATGCAATTGTGGAAAACCTTCGCGTTTGCCTTCATCCAGGTATTGTACACACCATTATCCAAACCGCCCACACGCACCCTCAAAGTTCTCAATTCGCGTCTATTGCAATTGCTAGGGGACATGCTTGAAAAATTAGTGGCAAATGAACGCACACTACCCGCAACCATATTAACCGCACACACGTCCCCGTGCGAACTCGGGCCATCAGACCCTAGCACAGCACTACGCCAAGAACCACTCGATTTAGTTTCACTTGGGGCTGGGAGGCTCGAAGATCTAACCATTTTACCAACATCACCCTTGCCTGAAGATTCGCGCCTTCGAATTCTCAATACTTACATGCATTCTGCATCCGTACTCCTAGCCTTCAAAGGGTAAATAGTACACCGGACAGTTACCCCGTTTTAACAACTCCGCAACGAATCCACCCGGGCCGCTGCACACGTCTAATGCGACATCTTTTGGTAGTTCGAATTTCCTAAAAATCTCCCTCAATTTCGCCTGTGATCTGTTTATGCAATTGTGGAAAACCTTCGCGTTTGCCTTCATCCAGGTATTGTACACACCATTATCCAAACCGCCCACACGCACCCTCAAAGTTCTCAATTCGCGTCTACTGCAATTGCTAGGGGACATGCTTGAAAAATTAGTGGCAAATGAACGCACACTACCCGCAACCATATTAACCGCACACACGTCCCCGTGCGAACTCGGGCCATCAGACCCTAGCACAGCACTACGCCAAGAACCACTCGATTTAGTTTCACTTGGGGCTGGGAGGCTCGAAGATCTAACCATTTTACCAACATCACCCTTGCCTGAAGATTCGCGCCTTCGAATTCTCAATACTTACATGCATTCTGCATCCGTACTCCTAGCCTTCAAAGGGTAAATAGTACACCGGACAGTTACCCCGTTTTAACAACTCCGCAACGAATCCACCCGGGCCGCTGCACACGTCTAATGCGACATCTTTTGGTAGTTCGAATTTCCTAAAAATCTCCCTCAATTTCGCCTGTGATCTGTTTATGCAATTGTGGAAAACCTTCGCGTTTGCCTTCATCCAGGTATTGTACACACCATCATCCAAACCGCCCACACGCACCCTCAAAGTTCTCAATTCGCGTCTATTGCAATTGCTAGAGGACATGCTTGAAAAATTAGTGGCAAATGAACGCACACTACCCGCACCCATATTAACCGCACACACGTCCCCGTGCGAACTCGGGCCATCAGTCCCTAGCACAGCACTACGCCAAGAACCACTCGATTTAGTTTCACTTGGGGCTGGAAGGCTCGAAGATCTAACCATTTTACCAACATCACCCTTGCCTGAAGATTCGCGCCTTCGAATTCTCAATACTTACATGTATTCTGCATCCGTACTCTGCGCCTTCAAAGGGTAAATAGTACACCGGACAGTTACCCCGTTTTAACAACTCCGCAACGAATCCACCCGGGCCGCTGCACACGTCTAATGCGACATCTTTTGGTAGTTCGAATTTCCTAAAAATCTCCCTCAATTTCGCCTGTGATCTGTTTATGCAATTGTGGAAAACCTTCGCGTTTGCCTTCATCCAGGTATTGTACACACCATTATCCAAACCGCCCACACGCACCCTCAAAGTTCTCAATTCGCGTCTATTGCAATTGCTAGAGGACATGCTTGAAAAATTAGTGGCAAATGAACGCACACTACCCGCACCCATATTAACCGCACACACGTCCCCGTGCGAACTCGGGCCATCAGACCCTAGCACAGCACTACGCCAAGAACCACTCGATTTAGTTTCACTTGGGGCTGGGAGGCTCGAAGATCTAACCATTTTACCAACATCACCCTTGCCTGAAGATTCGCGCCTTCGAATTCTCAATACTTACATGCATTCTGCATCCGTACTCTGCGCCTTCAAAGGGTAAATGGTACACCGGACAGTTACCCCGTTTTAACAACTCCGCAACGAATCCACCCGGGCCGCTGCACACGTCTAATGCGACATCTTTTGGTAGTTCGAATTTCCTAAAAATCTCCCTCAATTTCGCCTGTGATCTGTTTATGCAATTGTGGAAAACCTTCGCGTTTGCCTTCATCCAGGTATTGTACACACCATCATCCAAACCGCCCACACGCACCCTCAAAGTTCTCAATTCGCGTCTATTGCAATTGCTAGAGGACATGCTTGAAAAATTAGTGGCAAATGAACGCACACTACCCGCACCCATATTAACCGCACACACGTCCCCGTGCGAACTCGGGCCATCAGTCCCTAGCACAGCACTACGCCAAGAACCACTCGATTTAGTTTCACTTGGGGCTGGAAGACTCGAAGATCTAACCATTTTACCAACATCACCCTTGCCTGAAGATTCGCGCCTTCGAATTCTCAATACTTACATGTATTCTGCATCCGTACTCTGCGCCTTCAAAGGGTAAATAGTACACCGGACAGTTACCCCGTTTTAACAACTCCGCAACGAATCCACCCGGGCCGCTGCACACGTCTAATGAGACATCTTTTGGTAGTTCGAATTTCCTAAAAATCTCCCTCAATTTCGCCTGTGATCTGTTTATGCAATTGTGGAAAACCTTCGCGTTTGCCTTCATCCAGGTATTGTACACACCATCATCCAAACCGCCCACACGCACCCTCAAAGTTCTCAATTCGCGTTTATTGCAATTGCTAGAGGACATGCTTGAAAAATTAGTGGCAAATGAACGCACACTACCCGCACCCATATTAATCGCACACACGTCCCCGTGCGAACTCGGGCCATCAGACCCTAGCACAGCACTACGCCAAGAACCACTCGATTTAGTTTCACTTGGGGCTGGGAGGCTCGAAGATCTAACCATTTTACCAACATCACCCTTGCCTGAAGATTCGCGCCTTCGAATTCTCAATACTTACATGCATTCTGCATCCGTACTCTGCGCCTTCAAAGGGTAAATAGTACACCGGACAGTTACCCCGTTTTAACAACTCCGCAACGAATCCACCCGGGCCGCTGCACACGTCTAATGCGACATCTTTTGGTAGTTCGAATTTCCTAAAAATCTCCCTCAATTTCGCCTGTGATCTGTTTATGCAATTGTGGAAAACCTTCGCGTTTGCCTTCATCCAGGTATTGTACACACCATTATCCAAACCGCCCACACGCACCCTCAAAGTTTTCAATTCGCGTCTATTGCAATTGCTAGTGGACATGCTTGAAAAATTAGTGGCAAATGAACGCACACTACCCGCACCCATATTAACCGCACACACGTCCCCGTGCGAACTCGGGCCATCAGACCCTAGCACAGCACTACGCCAAGAACCACTCGATTTAGTTTCACTTGGGGCTGGGAGGCTCGAAGATCTAACCATTTTACCAACATCACCCTTGCCTGAAGATTCGCGCCTTCGAATTCTCAATTCTTACATGCATTCTGCATCCGTACTCTGCGCCTTCAAAGGGTAAATAGTACACCGGACAGTTACCCCGTTTTAACAACTCCGCAACGAATCCACCCGGGCCGCTGCACACGTCTAATGCGACATCTTTTGGTAGTTCGAATTTCCTAAAAATCTCCCTCAATTTCGCCTGTGATCTGTTTATGCAATTGTGGAAAACCTTCGCGTTTGCCTTCATCCAGGTATTGTACACACCATTATCCAAACCGCCCACACGCACCCTCAAAGTTCTCAATTCGCGTCTATTGCAATTGCTAGGGGACATGCTTGAAAAATTAGTGGCAAATGAACGCACACTACCCGCAACCATATTAACCGCACACACGTCCCCGTGCGAACTCGGGCCATCAGACCCTAGCACAGCACTACGCCAAGAACCACTCGATTTAGTTTCACTTGGGGCTGGGAGGCTCGAAGATCTAACCATTTTACCAACATCACCCTTGCCTGAAGATTCGCGCCTTCGAATTCTCAATACTTACATGCATTCTGCATCCGTACTCCTAGCCTTCAAAGGGTAAATAGTACACCGGACAGTTACCCCGTTTTAACAACTCCGCAACGAATCCACCCGGGCCGCTGCACACGTCTAATGCGACATCTTTTGGTAGTTCGAATTTCCTAAAAATCTCCCTCAATTTCGCCTGTGATCTGTTTATGCAATTGTGGAAAACCTTCGCGTTTGCCTTCATCCAGGTATTGTACACACCATCATCCAAACCGCCCACACGCACCCTCAAAGTTCTCAATTCGCGTTTATTGCAATTGCTAGAGGACATGCTTGAAAAATTAGTGGCAAATGAACGCACACTACCCGCACCCATATTAACCGCACACACGTCCCCGTGCGAACTCGGGCCATCAGACCCTAGCACAGCACTACGCCAAGAACCACTCGATTTAGTTTCACTTGGGGCTGGGAGGCTCGAAGATCTAACCATTTTACCAACATCACCCTTGCCTGAAGATTCGCGCCTTCGAATTCTCAATACTTACATGCATTCTGCATCCGTACTCTGCGCCTTCAAAGGGTAAATGGTACACCGGACAGTTACCCCGTTTTAACAACTCCGCAACGAATCCACCCGGGCCGCTGCACACGTCTAATGCGACATCTTTTGGTAGTTCGAATTTCCTAAAAATCTCCCTCAATTTCGCCTGTGATCTGTTTATGCAATTGTGGAAAACCTTCGCGTTTGCCTTCATCCAGGTATTGTACACACCATCATCCAAACCGCCCACACGCACCCTCAAAGTTCTCAATTCGCGTCTATTGCAATTGCTAGAGGACATGCTTGAAAAATTAGTGGCAAATGAACGCACACTACCCGCACCCATATTAACCGCACACACGTCCCCGTGCGAACTCGGGCCATCAGTCCCTAGCACAGCACTACGCCAAGAACCACTCGATTTAGTTTCACTTGGGGCTGGGAGGCTCGAAGATCTAACCATTTTACCAACATCACCCTTGCCTGAAGATTCGCGCCTTCGAATTCTCAATACTTACATGTATTCTGCATCCGTACTCCTAGCCTTCAAAGGGTAAATAGTACACCGGACAGTTACCCCGTTTTAACAACTCCGCAACGAATCCACCCGGGCCGCTGCACACGTCTAATGCGACATCTTTTGGTAGTTCGAATTTCCTAAAAATCTCCCTCAATTTCGCCTGTGATCTGTTTATGCAATTGTGGAAAACCTTCGCGTTTGCCTTCATCCAGGTATTGTACACACCATCATCCAAACCGCCCACACGCACCCTCAAAGTTCTCAATTCGCGTTTATTGCAATTGCTAGAGGACATGCTTGAAAAATTAGTGGCAAATGAACGCACACTACCCGCACCCATATTAACCGCACACACGTCCCCGTGCGAACTCGGGCCATCAGACCCTAGCACAGCACTACGCCAAGAACCACTCGATTTAGTTTCACTTGGGGCTGGGAGGCTCGAAGATCTAACCATTTTACCAACATCACCCTTGCCTGAAGATTCGCGCCTTCGAATTCTCAATACTTACATGTATTCTGCATCCGTACTCTGCGCCTTCAAAGGGTAAATAGTACACCGGACAGTTACCCCGTTTTAACAACTCCGCAACGAATCCACCCGGGCCGCTGCACACGTCTAATGCGACATCTTTTGGTAGTTCGAATTTCCTAAAAATCTCCCTCAATTTCGCCTGTGATTATTTATGCAATTGTGGAAAACCTTCGCGTTTGCCTTCATCCAGGTATTGTACACACCATCATCCAAACCGCCCACACGCACCCTCAAAGTTCTCAATTCGCGTTTATTGCAATTGCTAGAGGACATGCTTGAAAAATTAGTGGCAAATGAACGCACACTACCCGCACCCATATTAACCGCACACACGTCCCCGTGCGAACTCGGGCCATCAGACCCTAGCACAGCACTACGCCAAGAACCACTCGATTTAGTTTCACTTGGGGCTGGGAGGCTCGAAGATCTAACCATTTTACCAACATCACCCTTGCCTGAAGATTCGCGCCTTCGAATTCTCAATACTTACATGCATTCTGCATCCGTACTCCTAGCCTTCAAAGGGTAAATAGTACACCGGACAGTTACCCCGTTTTAACAACTCCGCAACGAATCCACCCGGGCCGCTGCACACGTCTAATGCGACATCTTTTGGTAGTTCGAATTTCCTAAAAATCTCCCTCAATTTCGCCTGTGATCTGTTTATGCAATTGTGGAAAACCTTCGCGTTTGCCTTCATCCAGGTATTGTACACACCATCATCCAAACCGCCCACACGCACCCTCAAAGTTCTCAATTCGCGTTTATTGCAATTGCTAGAGGACATGCTTGAAAAATTAGTGGCAAATGAACGCACACTACCCGCACCCATATTAACCGCACACACGTCCCCGTGCGAACTCGGGCCATCAGACCCTAGCACAGCACTACGCCAAGAACCACTCGATTTAGTTTCACTTGGGGCTGGGAGGCTCGAAGATCTAACCATTTTACCAACATCACCCTTGCCTGAAGATTCGCGCCTTCGAATTCTCAATACTTACATGCATTCTGCATCCGTACTCTGCGCCTTCAAAGGGTAAATGGTACACCGGACAGTTACCCCGTTTTAACAACTCCGCAACGAATCCAACCGGGCCGCTGCACACGTCTAATGCGACATCTTTTGGTAGTTCGAATTTCCTAAAAATCTCCCTCAATTTCGCCTGTGATCTGTTTATGCAATTGTGGAAAACCTTCGCGTTTGCCTTCATCCAGGTATTGTACACACCATTATCCAAACCGCCCACACGCACCCTCAAAGTTCTCAATTCGCGTCTATTGCAATTGCTAGGGGACATGCTTGAAAAATTAGTGGCAAATGAACGCACACTACCCGCAACCATATTAACCGCACACACGTCCCCGTGCGAACTCGGGCCATCAGACCCTAGCACAGCACTACGCCAAGAACCACTCGATTTAGTTTCACTTGGGGCTGGGAGGCTCGAAGATCTAACCATTTTACCAACATCACCCTTGCCTGAAGATTCGCGCCTTCGAATTCTCAATACTTACATGCATTCTGCATCCGTACTCCTAGCCTTCAAAGGGTAAATAGTACACCGGACAGTTACCCCGTTTTAACAACTCCGCAACGAATCCACCCGGGCCGCTGCACACGTCTAATGCGACATCTTTTGGTAGTTCGAATTTCCTAAAAATCTCCCTCAATTTCGCCTGTGATCTGTTTATGCAATTGTGGAAAACCTTCGCGTTTGCCTTCATCCAGGTATTGTACACACCATTATCCAAACCGCCCACACGCACCCTCAAAGTTCTCAATTCGCGTCTACTGCAATTGCTAGGGGACATGCTTGAAAAATTAGTGGCAAATGAACGCACACTACCCGCAACCATATTAACCGCACACACGTCCCCGTGCGAACTCGGGCCATCAGACCCTAGCACAGCACTACGCCAAGAACCACTCGATTTAGTTTCACTTGGGGCTGGGAGGCTCGAAGATCTAACCATTTTACCAACATCACCCTTGCCTGAAGATTCGCGCCTTCGAATTCTCAATACTTACATGCATTCTGCATCCGTACTCCTAGCCTTCAAAGGGTAAATAGTACACCGGACAGTTACCCCGTTTTAACAACTCCGCAACGAATCCACCCGGGCCGCTGCACACGTCTAATGCGACATCTTTTGGTAGTTCGAATTTCCTAAAAATCTCCCTCAATTTCGCCTGTGATCTGTTTATGCAATTGTGGAAAACCTTCGCGTTTGCCTTCATCCAGGTATTGTACACACCATCATCCAAACCGCCCACACGCACCCTCAAAGTTCTCAATTCGCGTCTATTGCAATTGCTAGAGGACATGCTTGAAAAATTAGTGGCAAATGAACGCACACTACCCGCACCCATATTAACCGCACACACGTCCCCGTGCGAACTCGGGCCATCAGTCCCTAGCACAGCACTACGCCAAGAACCACTCGATTTAGTTTCACTTGGGGCTGGAAGGCTCGAAGATCTAACCATTTTACCAACATCACCCTTGCCTGAAGATTCGCGCCTTCGAATTCTCAATACTTACATGTATTCTGCATCCGTACTCTGCGCCTTCAAAGGGTAAATAGTACACCGGACAGTTACCCCGTTTTAACAACTCCGCAACGAATCCACCCGGGCCGCTGCACACGTCTAATGCGACATCTTTTGGTAGTTCGAATTTCCTAAAAATCTCCCTCAATTTCGCCTGTGATCTGTTTATGCAATTGTGGAAAACCTTCGCGTTTGCCTTCATCCAGGTATTGTACACACCATTATCCAAACCGCCCACACGCACCCTCAAAGTTCTCAATTCGCGTCTATTGCAATTGCTAGAGGACATGCTTGAAAAATTAGTGGCAAATGAACGCACACTACCCGCACCCATATTAACCGCACACACGTCCCCGTGCGAACTCGGGCCATCAGACCCTAGCACAGCACTACGCCAAGAACCACTCGATTTAGTTTCACTTGGGGCTGGGAGGCTCGAAGATCTAACCATTTTACCAACATCACCCTTGCCTGAAGATTCGCGCCTTCGAATTCTCAATACTTACATGCATTCTGCATCCGTACTCTGCGCCTTCAAAGGGTAAATGGTACACCGGACAGTTACCCCGTTTTAACAACTCCGCAACGAATCCACCCGGGCCGCTGCACACGTCTAATGCGACATCTTTTGGTAGTTCGAATTTCCTAAAAATCTCCCTCAATTTCGCCTGTGATCTGTTTATGCAATTGTGGAAAACCTTCGCGTTTGCCTTCATCCAGGTATTGTACACACCATCATCCAAACCGCCCACACGCACCCTCAAAGTTCTCAATTCGCGTCTATTGCAATTGCTAGAGGACATGCTTGAAAAATTAGTGGCAAATGAACGCACACTACCCGCACCCATATTAACCGCACACACGTCCCCGTGCGAACTCGGGCCATCAGTCCCTAGCACAGCACTACGCCAAGAACCACTCGATTTAGTTTCACTTGGGGCTGGAAGACTCGAAGATCTAACCATTTTACCAACATCACCCTTGCCTGAAGATTCGCGCCTTCGAATTCTCAATACTTACATGTATTCTGCATCCGTACTCTGCGCCTTCAAAGGGTAAATAGTACACCGGACAGTTACCCCGTTTTAACAACTCCGCAACGAATCCACCCGGGCCGCTGCACACGTCTAATGAGACATCTTTTGGTAGTTCGAATTTCAGGTATTGTACACACCATCATCCAAACCGCCCACACGCACCCTCAAAGTTCTCAATTCGCGTTTATTGCAATTGCTAGAGGACATGCTTGAAAAATTAGTGGCAAATGAACGCACACTACCCGCACCCATATTAATCGCACACACGTCCCCGTGCGAACTCGGGCCATCAGACCCTAGCACAGCACTACGCCAAGAACCACTCGATTTAGTTTCACTTGGGGCTGGGAGGCTCGAAGATCTAACCATTTTACCAACATCACCCTTGCCTGAAGATTCGCGCCTTCGAATTCTCAATACTTACATGCATTCTGCATCCGTACTCTGCGCCTTCAAAGGGTAAATAGTACACCGGACAGTTACCCCGTTTTAACAACTCCGCAACGAATCCACCCGGGCCGCTGCACACGTCTAATGCGACATCTTTTGGTAGTTCGAATTTCCTAAAAATCTCCCTCAATTTCGCCTGTGATCTGTTTATGCAATTGTGGAAAACCTTCGCGTTTGCCTTCATCCAGGTATTGTACACACCATTATCCAAACCGCCCACACGCACCCTCAAAGTTTTCAATTCGCGTCTATTGCAATTGCTAGTGGACATGCTTGAAAAATTAGTGGCAAATGAACGCACACTACCCGCACCCATATTAACCGCACACACGTCCCCGTGCGAACTCGGGCCATCAGACCCTAGCACAGCACTACGCCAAGAACCACTCGATTTAGTTTCACTTGGGGCTGGGAGGCTCGAAGATCTAACCATTTTACCAACATCACCCTTGCCTGAAGATTCGCGCCTTCGAATTCTCAATTCTTACATGCATTCTGCATCCGTACTCTGCGCCTTCAAAGGGTAAATAGTACACCGGACAGTTACCCCGTTTTAACAACTCCGCAACGAATCCACCCGGGCCGCTGCACACGTCTAATGCGACATCTTTTGGTAGTTCGAATTTCCTAAAAATCTCCCTCAATTTCGCCTGTGATCTGTTTATGCAATTGTGGAAAACCTTCGCGTTTGCCTTCATCCAGGTATTGTACACACCATTATCCAAACCGCCCACACGCACCCTCAAAGTTCTCAATTCGCGTCTATTGCAATTGCTAGGGGACATGCTTGAAAAATTAGTGGCAAATGAACGCACACTACCCGCAACCATATTAACCGCACACACGTCCCCGTGCGAACTCGGGCCATCAGACCCTAGCACAGCACTACGCCAAGAACCACTCGATTTAGTTTCACTTGGGGCTGGGAGGCTCGAAGATCTAACCATTTTACCAACATCACCCTTGCCTGAAGATTCGCGCCTTCGAATTCTCAATACTTACATGCATTCTGCATCCGTACTCCTAGCCTTCAAAGGGTAAATAGTACACCGGACAGTTACCCCGTTTTAACAACTCCGCAACGAATCCACCCGGGCCGCTGCACACGTCTAATGCGACATCTTTTGGTAGTTCGAATTTCCTAAAAATCTCCCTCAATTTCGCCTGTGATCTGTTTATGCAATTGTGGAAAACCTTCGCGTTTGCCTTCATCCAGGTATTGTACACACCATCATCCAAACCGCCCACACGCACCCTCAAAGTTCTCAATTCGCGTTTATTGCAATTGCTAGAGGACATGCTTGAAAAATTAGTGGCAAATGAACGCACACTACCCGCACCCATATTAACCGCACACACGTCCCCGTGCGAACTCGGGCCATCAGACCCTAGCACAGCACTACGCCAAGAACCACTCGATTTAGTTTCACTTGGGGCTGGGAGGCTCGAAGATCTAACCATTTTACCAACATCACCCTTGCCTGAAGATTCGCGCCTTCGAATTCTCAATTCTTACATGCATTCTGCATCCGTACTCTGCGCCTTCAAAGGGTAAATAGTACACCGGACAGTTACCCCGTTTTAACAACTCCGCAACGAATCCACCCGGGCCGCTGCACACGTCTAATGCGACATCTTTTGGTAGTTCGAATTTCCTAAAAATCTCCCTCAATTTCGCCTGTGATCTGTTTATGCAATTGTGGAAAACCTTCGCGTTTGCCTTCATCCAGGTATTGTACACACCATTATCCAAACCGCCCACACGCACCCTCAAAGTTCTCAATTCGCGTCTATTGCAATTGCTAGGGGACATGCTTGAAAAATTAGTGGCAAATGAACGCACACTACCCGCAACCATATTAACCGCACACACGTCCCCGTGCGAACTCGGGCCATCAGACCCTAGCACAGCACTACGCCAAGAACCACTCGATTTAGTTTCACTTGGGGCTGGGAGGCTCGAAGATCTAACCATTTTACCAACATCACCCTTGCCTGAAGATTCGCGCCTTCGAATTCTCAATACTTACATGCATTCTGCATCCGTACTCCTAGCCTTCAAAGGGTAAATAGTACACCGGACAGTTACCCCGTTTTAACAACTCCGCAACGAATCCACCCGGGCCGCTGCACACGTCTAATGCGACATCTTTTGGTAGTTCGAATTTCCTAAAAATCTCCCTCAATTTCGCCTGTGATCTGTTTATGCAATTGTGGAAAACCTTCGCGTTTGCCTTCATCCAGGTATTGTACACACCATCATCCAAACCGCCCACACGCACCCTCAAAGTTCTCAATTCGCGTTTATTGCAATTGCTAGAGGACATGCTTGAAAAATTAGTGGCAAATGAACGCACACTACCCGCACCCATATTAACCGCACACACGTCCCCGTGCGAACTCGGGCCATCAGACCCTAGCACAGCACTACGCCAAGAACCACTCGATTTAGTTTCACTTGGGGCTGGGAGGCTCGAAGATCTAACCATTTTACCAACATCACCCTTGCCTGAAGATTCGCGCCTTCGAATTCTCAATACTTACATGCATTCTGCATCCGTACTCTGCGCCTTCAAAGGGTAAATGGTACACCGGACAGTTACCCCGTTTTAACAACTCCGCAACGAATCCACCCGGGCCGCTGCACACGTCTAATGCGACATCTTTTGGTAGTTCGAATTTCCTAAAAATCTCCCTCAATTTCGCCTGTGATCTGTTTATGCAATTGTGGAAAACCTTCGCGTTTGCCTTCATCCAGGTATTGTACACACCATCATCCAAACCGCCCACACGCACCCTCAAAGTTCTCAATTCGCGTCTATTGCAATTGCTAGAGGACATGCTTGAAAAATTAGTGGCAAATGAACGCACACTACCCGCACCCATATTAACCGCACACACGTCCCCGTGCGAACTCGGGCCATCAGACCCTAGCACAGCACTACGCCAAGAACCACTCGATTTAGTTTCACTTGGGGCTGGGAGGCTCGAAGATCTAACCATTTTACCAACATCACCCTTGCCTGAAGATTCGCGCCTTCGAATTCTCAATACTTACATGCATTCTGCATCCGTACTCCTAGCCTTCAAAGGGTAAATAGTACACCGGACAGTTACCCCGTTTTAACAACTCCGCAACGAATCCACCCGGGCCGCTGCACACGTCTAATGCGACATCTTTTGGTAGTTCGAATTTCCTAAAAATCTCCCTCAATTTCGCCTGTGATCTGTTTATGCAATTGTGGAAAACCTTCGCGTTTGCCTTCATCCAGGTATTGTACACACCATCATCCAAACCGCCCACACGCACCCTCAAAGTTCTCAATTCGCGTCTATTGCAATTGCTAGAGGACATGCTTGAAAAATTAGTGGCAAATGAACGCACACTACCCGCACCCATATTAACCGCACACACGTCCCCGTGCGAACTCGGGCCATCAGACCCTAGCACAGCACTACGCCAAGAACCACTCGATTTAGTTTCACTTGGGGCTGGGAGGCTCGAAGATCTAACCATTTTACCAACATCACCCTTGCCTGAAGATTCGCGCCTTCGAATTCTCAATACTTACATGCATTCTGCATCCGTACTCCTAGCCTTCAAAGGGTAAATAGTACACCGGACAGTTACCCCGTTTTAACAACTCCGCAACGAATCCACCCGGGCCGCTGCACACGTCTAATGCGACATCTTTTGGTAGTTCGAATTTCCTAAAAATCTCCCTCAATTTCGCCTGTGATCTGTTTATGCAATTGTGGAAAACCTTCGCGTTTGCCTTCATCCAGGTATTGTACACACCATTATCCAAACCGCCCACACGCACCCTCAAAGTTCTCAATTCGCGTCTATTGCAATTGCTAGGGGACATGCTTGAAAAATTAGTGGCAAATGAACGCACACTACCCGCAACCATATTAACCGCACACACGTCCCCGTGCGAACTCGGGCCATCAGACCCTAGCACAGCACTACGCCAAGAACCACTCGATTTAGTTTCACTTGGGGCTGGGAGGCTCGAAGATCTAACCATTTTACCAACATCACCCTTGCCTGAAGATTCGCGCCTTCGAATTCTCAATACTTACATGCATTCTGCATCCGTACTCTGCGCCTTCAAAGGGTAAATAGTACACCGGACAGTTACCCCGTTTTAACAACTCCGCAACGAATCCACCCGGGCCGCTGCACACGTCTAATGCGACATCTTTTGGTAGTTCGAATTTCCTAAAAATCTCCCTCAATTTCGCCTGTGATCTGTTTATGCAATTGTGGAAAACCTTCGCGTTTGCCTTCATCCAGGTATTGTACACACCATCATCCAAACCGCCCACACGCACCCTCAAAGTTCTCAATTCGCGTCTATTGCAATTGCTAGAGGACATGCTTGAAAAATTAGTGGCAAATGAACGCACACTACCCGCACCCATATTAACCGCACACACGTCCCCGTGCGAACTCGGGCCATCAGTCCCTAGCACAGCACTACGCCAAGAACCACTCGATTTAGTTTCACTTGGGGCTGGGAGGCTCGAAGATCTAACCATTTTACCAACATCACCCTTGCCTGAAGATTCGCGCTTTCGAATTCTCAATACTTACGAGATATTTACGAGATTTTCAATAGAAATCAGTACCAAAAACACAAATATGGCACAAACAAGATACAATAAGATCAATATATCAAAGGTTGTTATCAAGAAACTTAACAAATTCCTCATATGTGGCATTGAAGATGTCAATATTAGGCGCCATATCGTTAAAACAGCGGACCACCCTACTGGTCGGGGAATATCGAATAATATTCCACATGCATTCTGCATCCGTACTCTGCGCATTCAAAGGGTAAATAGTACACCGGACAGTTACCCCGTTTTAACAACTCCGCAACGAATCCACCCGGGCCGCTGCACACGTCTAATGCGACATCTTTTGGTAGTTCGAATTTCCTAAAAATCTCCCTCAATTTCGCCTGTGATCTGTTTATGCAATTGTGGAAAACCTTCGCGTTTGCCTTCATCCAGGTATTGTACACACCATTATCCAAACCGCCCACACGCACCCTCAAAGTTCTCAATTCGCGTCTATTGCAATTGCTAGGGGACATGCTTGAAAAATTAGTGGCAAATGAACGCACACTACCCGCACCCATATTAACCGCACACACGTCCCCGTGCGAACTCGGGCCATCAGACCCTAGCACAGCACTACGCCAAGAACCACTCGATTTAGTTTCACTTGGGGCTGGGAGGCTCGAAGATCTAACCATTTTACCAACATCACCCTTGCCTGAAGATTCGCGCCTTCGAATTCTCAATACTTACATGCATTCTGCATCCGTACTCTGCGCCTTCAAAGGGTAAATAGTACACCGGACAGTTACCCCGTTTTAACAACTCCGCAACGAATCCACCCGGGCCGCTGCACACGTCTAATGCGACATCTTTTGGTAGTTCGAATTTCCTAAAAATCTCCCTCAATTTCGCCTGTGATCTGTTTATGCAATTGTTGAAAACCTTCGCGTTTGCCTTCATCCAGGTATTGTACACACCATCATCCAAACCCCCCACACGCACCCTCAAAGTTCTCAATTCGCGTCTATTGCAATTGCTAGAGGACATGCTTGAAAAATTAGTGGCAAATGAACGCACACTACCCGCACCCATATTAACCGCACACACGTCCCCGTGCGAACTCGGGCCATCAGACCCTAGCACAGCACTACGCCAAGAACCACTCGATTTAGTTTCACTTGGGGCTGGGAGGCTCGAAGATCTAACCATTTTACCAACATCACCCTTGCCTGAAGATTCGCGCCTTCGAATTCTCAATACTTACGAGATATTTACGAGATTTTCAATAGAAATCAGTACCAAAAACACAAATATGGCACAAACAAGATACAATAAGATCAATATATCAAAGGTTGTTATCAAGAAACTTAACAAATTCCTCATATGTGGCATTGAAGATGTCAATATTAGGCGCCATATCGTTAAAACAGCGGACCACCCTACTGGTCGGGGAATATCGAATAATATTCCACATGCATTCTGCATCCGTACTCTGCGCATTCAAAGGGTAAATAGTACACCGGACAGTTACCCCGTTTTAACAACTCCGCAACGAATCCACCCGGGCCGCTGCACACGTCTAATGCGACATCTTTTGGTAGTTCGAATTTCCTAAAAATCTCCCTCAATTTCGCCTGTGATCTGTTTATGCAATTGTGGAAAACCTTCGCGTTTGCCTTCATCCAGGTATTGTACACACCATTATCCAAACCGCCCACACGCACCCTCAAAGTTCTCAATTCGCGTCTATTGCAATTGCTAGGGGACATGCTTGAAAAATTAGTGGCAAATGAACGCACACTACCCGCACCCATATTAACCGCACACACGTCCCCGTGCGAACTCGGGCCATCAGACCCTAGCACAGCACTACGCCAAGAACCACTCGATTTAGTTTCACTTGGGGCTGGGAGGCTCGAAGATCTAACCATTTTACCAACATCACCCTTGCCTGAAGATTCGCGCCTTCGAATTCTCAATACTTACATGCATTCTGCATCCGTACTCTGCGCCTTCAAAGGGTAAATAGTACACCGGACAGTTACCCCGTTTTAACAACTCCGCAACGAATCCACCCGGGCCGCTGCACACGTCTAATGCGACATCTTTTGGTAGTTCGAATTTCCTAAAAATCTCCCTCAATTTCGCCTGTGATCTGTTTATGCAATTGTGGAAAACCTTCGCGTTTGCCTTCATCCAGGTATTGTACACACCATCATCCAAACCCCCCACACGCACCCTCAAAGTTCTCAATTCGCGTCTATTGCAATTGCTAGAGGACATGCTTGAAAAATTAGTGGCAAATGAACGCACACTACCCGCACCCATATTAACCGCACACACGTCCCCGTGCGAACTCGGGCCATCAGACCCTAGCACAGCACTACGCCAAGAACCACTCGATTTAGTTTCACTTGGGGCTGGGAGGCTCGAAGATCTAACCATTTTACCAACATCACCCTTGCCTGAAGATTCGCGCCTTCGAATTCTCAATACTTACATGCATTCTGCATCCGTACTCTGCGCCTTCAAAGGGTAAATAGTACACCGGACAGTTACCCCGTTTTAACAACTCCGCAACGAATCCACCCGGGCCGCTGCACACGTCTAATGCGACATCTTTTGGTAGTTCGAATTTCCTAAAAATCTCCCTCAATTTCGCCTGTGATCTGTTTATGCAATTGTGGAAAACCTTCGCGTTTGCCTTCATCCAGTGTCATGTACCCTTGTACTCATCCTTGTGTACCTATATCTTATCTCGCCCTCTGGTCAGTAAGTTTCCAATCATATGTCCATATTTACCTTTCCCATCTTTGAATAAGTATCTCTATACCATGAACGTATGTAGATAATGATGTAACAGAGATAATTATTTCATCATTCCATCCACTTTCCTTATCTCCTATTCTAGGGTATAAAACCCTAAGAACATCCTCAGTAAGGCAGATTCATTTTATAGAAGTCATAGAAGTCAGACCTGTGTGACGTTCAGTCGATACGTGATTTATTTGAAGTGTTATTGAAATTATAAAAGAGTAAATCGTAATATTAATTATAACTAAATTCAATAAACCAAGTGTTATTTTAAAAGTGTTATTTAATAAAACCAAATACCTACCTATCATCCTGGCACCGACATAACAGTGGTGTCAGAAGTGGGATATAACAATAGCCATTGCATACTCAGCATTAGCACGGATCATGATACGGGCGATCTCATCTACTTTAATATTATAAGACGAGTGTAAAAACATAACAAATTTGCTTTTTTTCTCACAATTTTGCGCCTTAGATTCACAGATAACTCGCGGGTTCCTTTCGATGTGTTCTCTTCTAAGAAGTTGTAATTTTTCATCGGAAATATCATTGTCAGCCAACTGACGATGATACGCGGAACTTCTGAGACTGTCGTTAACATCTAAAATGGGACAACAGCTATGAACCAGGCGACGTCCAGAAATTACGTGCTTCCACGGGTTACCACCCACATCCTTCACAAGGCAGTCGTAACCCTGAGGGGCTCGTTTATTATCTCTATTTTATTGGGATCTGGTTTTACCCCGTCTTCCGATAAAACATGTCCTAAATATGCTACTTCCTGTCTCATGAATTCACACTTGTCAGGTTGTAATTTTAAGTTGTGTATCCTTAAGGTTTCTAAAATTTCCCTAAGTTTTTCCTCGTGAGATTGTATATTGTTCGCATAAATGACGATATCGTCCAGATAAACAAAGCATTTTATACCCTGTATACCAGCGAGAACATTGTTCATCAACCGTTGAAATGTCGCGGGAGCATTCTTTAATCCAAATGGCATACGGGTGTATTCGTAGTGTCCCTGTGGTGTTGAAAATGCCGTTTTAGGGGCATCTTCTTCTTGCATAGGTATTTGGTGGAACCCTGATGCAAGATCCAATGTGGTAAAATATTTTGATACTCCAACCTGGTCTAAAATCTCGGCTATGTTAGGCAAGGGGTATGCGTCACCGACGGTGACGTCATTCAACTTGCGATAGTCTATGACTATTCGCCATTTTTGTTTCCCAGTTGCATCCTTCTTCTTGGGAACGACCCATAAAGGAGACGACCAAGGAGAACTAGATGGCTTAATTATACCCTGTTCTAACATCTTATCAATTTGGTCTTTGACTTCTAATTTGTGTACATCTGGATACCGATATGATTTTGTAAAAATCGGCTTATTATTTTCGGTCTGGATCGAATGACTGACTGCATTTGTTTTCGTCAACAAATCGCCATCTAAGTGAAAAACATCGTTATACTGAATACAAAGATCTAAAATGGAAGATTTTTCTTCTTCGTTCAAATGATCTATTCGTATGCTTTCTTTTAACTTAAATAACCTATCTTCATTAGTTAATGATGCGACGCCTACTTGAAATGTTTTTAACAACCGTTTTTTCTTTGACTTACTTACAGTGTAAGTCTTCAACTCAAAACAATCGTTTTCACTAAATGGTTCTAACTTAAATTCTCTACGACACAATTTAACTGGTTTCTCAGTGGTGTTCAAAACCGACGCAAGCCCTTTTCCATTTTCGTCAACCTTACTAATACTTCTAGACATATATACTCCTTCTAATACTTCGATATCGGGAGTCAAACCTTCCTTGATGTCCTTTGCATTAAGAACTTTGAAGTCGACGATCATTTCGCTTCTTGCCGGTACCACTAATGGCTCAACTGTCTCTACAGATCCGGTCCCGGATTCGAAATGTAAGGAAATTTCCTTATTTCCCATTCATAATTTGTTGCTTGCATAATTAACTAATATTCCATGATTTTTTAGGAAATCGGTCCCTAGCAGCCCATCTAATGGCACGTTTGTTCCTGACGGTAACAAATACATTTTCTGCTTTATCTGAACTCCACCAATAACTAATGTTAATACTACTGAACCTAAAGTCTTAATAGTTGTCCCGTTTATACCCTTAATTCTTAAAATATCATCAACGTTAACCATAATGCTTCTGTCGAGAACATTTGGTTTAATTAGACTAACATCAGCCCCACTGTCTATCAATAATTTAACTCTAGTTTCCACACTATTGGATTCTATGATAGGTATTTGGATGTGAGCGGAGACGTTAGAATTAAAATTGAATACTGTGCCTATAGGAGGAGATTTGCCAATTGTACTTCGGCACTGAAAGTCTTGGCTTCCGAGTTTAAAGACTCTCCGTTATTTTCCAAATAATTTATGTATTTGTAACAGTTTTTTTGTATATGCCCTGGTTTTTTGCAGTAATTGCAGATTATTGTTTTATTATTATTAATTTTTGTACGTTGGTCGTTATTGCTAGTTGTTTGCTTAGCCCTTGGGTTATTTTTAAAACATTTATCTGTGTTGTGGTTAGAACGCTTACAAATCGAGCAATATTTACTGGCTTGTGGTTTACTATCACTTTCTTTGTGCTGTAATCCTGCCGGTAACAGCAATTCTTGGCTGAGAGCTAATTGAGCGGCTTCCTCATACTTGGAGGGGTTTCTAGCTAACAATGTCGACTGGTACGGGGAACTTATGCCTAGTATATAAGTTTGCAGCGCCTGTTGTTTTATCATGGCGTGCTTTCCTAAGAGTTCTTTTTCGTTGACTGTCTCTTCCGTTACTGCGCGTGCTAAATCGGAATACAATTTATCTACCCGGTGAGTGTACGATTGTATAGTTTCGCCTTGTTTTTGACGGCACTGGGCAAGCTCTATACTTAAGAGGTTTGCTGATTTTTTGCAAGAGAAACTTTCTATCAAAAATTCTTTACAATCTGACCAATTACGTATTCTCCTACCTCCTAACGCTCCCTTAGCTTTGCCTCTAATTCGGGTACATATGTACGCATACAAGTCATCGTGCTGGCTTGTATCTGCTAATCTATATGCACAATCACATTCTTCTACGAATGTACTTAACTCGTGGCTACTTCCGTCGAATTGTGAATTCGCGAGAATATTAATAAGTGTAGCTGTAGGTGTATGTTCCCTAATAACTCGGGGTTTTTGAACGTTTTCTGTTTTAGTGATTGTGTCGTTATTTGTCGAAGTCATTTTCTTTTGTGTACCTAACAATCTGAGAACAGTCGATAATTACCGTATTCTATTTGGAATTTTTATCCAGTTAGAATCAAACAGCGAAATTTAGGTAGATTTTACAAATTATTATTGTATCAATATCGATTAATTTAGAAGTGATAATTATTTATCTACATAAAAATGCTACATTAAACAATTATTGAAATTATAACAAAAACACTTACAAGAAAATCAAAATCTTCATCCTGACTCCGATTCCTTTAAGAATGAGCTCTCGGTCAACGATTGGATCCTCCCTTGTGGTGCTCCTGTCAATCCGTTCTGATGGTCCTCCAGAGGTTTCTGCAGTAGGGTGTCCTCTAACGATGGTCCTTCCAATGAGATCCTGTGGAGCCTTGGGTCAATGGTTTGACTGTGCGCCTCTGAGTGAGAAGAGTCCTTTAGTTGATGATGATCTGGGAGTGTATAATAGTTAATACCTTTAGTGTATTCGCTTTGTTACACAAATCCCTTTACTTCTGACACCACTGTTATGTCGGTGCCAGGATGATAGGTAGGTATTTGGTTTTATTAAATAACACTTTTAAAATAACACTTGGTTTATTGAATTTAGTTATAATTAATATTACGATTTACTCTTTTATAATTTCAATAACACTTCAAATAAATCACGTATCGACTGAACGTCACACAGGTCTGACTTCTATGACTTCTATAAAATGAATCTGCCTTACTGAGGATGTTCTTAGGGTTTTATACCCTAGAATAGGAGATAAGGAAAGTGGATGGAATGATGAAATAATTATCTCTGTTACATCATTATCTACATACGTTCATGGTACAGAGATACTTATTCAAAGATGGGAAAGGTAAATATGGACATATGATTGGAAACTTACTGACCAATTGTGAATTCGCGAGAATATTAATAAGTGTAGCTGTAGGTGTATGTTCCCTAATAACTCGGGGTTTTTGAACGTTTTCTGTTTTAGTGATTGTGTCGTTATTTGTTGAAGTCATTTTCTTTTGTGTACCTATATCTTATCTCGCCCTCTGGTCAGTAAGTTTCCAATCATATGTCCATATTTACCTTTCCCATCTTTGAATAAGTATCTCTGTACCATGAACGTATGTAGATAATGATGTAACAGAGATAATTATTTCATCATTCCATCCACTTTCCTTATCTCCTATTCTAGGGTATAAAACCCTAAGAACATCCTCAGTAAGGCAGATTCATTTTATAGAAGTCATAGAAGTCAGACCTGTGTGACGTTCAGTCGATACGTGATTTATTTGAAGTGTTATTGAAATTATAAAAGAGTAAATCGTAATATTAATTATAACTAAATTCAATAAACCAAGTGTTATTTTAAAAGTGTTATTTAATAAAACCAAATACCTACCTATCATCCTGGCACCGACATAACACCAGGTATTGTACACACCATCATCCAAACCGCCCACACGCACCCTCAAAGTTCTCAATTCGCGTCTATTGCAATTGCTAGAGGACATGCTTGAAAAATTAGTGGCAAATGAACGCACACTACCCGCACCCATATTAACCGCACACACGTCCCCGTGCGAACTCGGGCCATCAGTCCCTAGCACAGCACTACGCCAAGAACCACTCGATTTAGTTTCACTTGGGGCTGGGAGGCTCGAAGATCTAACCATTTTACCAACATCACCCTTGCCTGAAGATTCGCGCCTTCGAATTCTCAATACTTACATGCATTCTGCATCCGTACTCTGCGCATTCAAAGGGTAAATAGTACACCGGACAGTTACCCCGTTTTAACAACTCCGCAACGAATCCACCCGGGCCGCTGCACACGTCTAATGCGACATCTTTTGGTAGTTCGAATTTCCTAAAAATCTCCCTCAATTTCGCCTGTGATCTGTTTATGCAATTGTGGAAAACCTTCGCGTTTGCCTTCATCCAGGTATTGTACACACCATCATCCAAACCGCCCACACGCACCCTCAAAGTTCTCAATTCGCGTCTATTGCAATTGCTAGGGGACATGCTTGAAAAATTAGTGGCAAATGAACGCACACTACCCGCACCCATATTAACCGCACACACGTCCCCGTGCGAACTCGGGCCATCAGACCCTAGCACAGCACTACGCCAAGAACCACTCGATTTAGTTTCACTTGGGGCTGGGAGGCTCGAAGATCTAACCATTTTACCAACATCACCCTTGCCTGAAGATTCGCGCCTTCGAATTCTCAATACTTACATGCATTCTGCATCCGTACTCTGCGTCTTCAAAGGGTAAATGGTACACCGGACAGTTACCCCGTTTTAACAACTCCGCAACGAATCCACCCGGGCCGCTGCACACGTCTAATGCGACATCTTTTGGTAGTTCGAATTTCCTAAAAATCTCCCTCAATTTCGCCTGTGATCTGTTTATGCAATTGTGGAAAACCTTCGCGTTTGCCTTCATCCAGGTATTGTACACACCATCATCCAAACCGCCCACATGCACCCTCAAAGTTCTCAATTCGCGTCTATTGCAATTGCTAGAGGACATGCTTGAAAAATTAGTGGCAAATGAACGCACACTACCCGCACCCATATTAACCGCACACACGTCCCCGTGCGAACTCGGGCCATCAGTCCCTAGCACAGCACTACGCCAAGAACCACTCGATTTAGTTTCACTTGGGGCTGGGAGGCTCGAAGATCTAACCATTTTACCAACATCACCCTTGCCTGAAGATTCGCGCCTTCGAATTCTCAATACTTACATTATTATTTTACAAAATTACAATATAACACCATCAGCATGACAGTTTTCGCCTTTGCGCTGATGGTGTTCAAATATTATTACAAATCCAACAAATTAATTTACCATTAAGAGGACAAACACATAACTGAAACATTACAAAACAGAATAGGTTCAACAGAAAATAACACAAACAATGCATACATGACAAGTACACCTTTTCAAGTGTTGACATTACATAGTACATAGTATATATATAGTACTTATTCTATGATTACACTGAGTCATAGACAAAAATATTGTCGGCCATCATGATACCCATACCAGTCATTCGCCGATAGTGATGGGCAGTGCGATAATCAATACCACAAACAAATATTTACGAGATTTTCAATAGAAATCAGTACCAAAAACACAAATATGGCACAAACAAGATACAATAAGATCAATATATCAAAGGTTGTTATCAAGAAACTTAACAAATTCCTCATATGTGGCATTGAAGATGTCAATATTAGGCGCCATATCGTTAAAACAGCGGACCACCCTACTGGTCGGGGAATATCGAATAATATTCCACATGCATTCTGCATCCGTACTCTGCGCCTTCAAAGGGTAAATAGTACACCGGACAGTTACCCCGTTTTAACAACTCCGCAACGAATCCACCCGGGCCGCTGCACACGTCTAATGCGACATCTTTTGGTAGTTCGAATTTCCTAAAAATCTCCCTCAATTTCGCCTGTGATCTGTTTATGCAATTGTGGAAAACCTTCGCGTTTGCCTTCATCCAGGTATTGTACACACCATCATCCAAACCGCCCACACGCACCCTCAAAGTTCTCAATTCGCGTCTATTGCAATTGCTAGAGGACATGCTTGAAAAATTAGTGGCAAATGAACGCACACTACCCGCACCCATATTAACCGCACACACGTCCCCGTGCGAACTCGGGCCATCAGACCCTAGCACAGCACTACGCCAAGAACCACTCGATTTAGTTTCACTTGGGGCTGGGAGGCTCGAAGATCTAACCATTTTACCAACATCACCCTTGCCTGAAGATTCGCGCCTTCGAATTCTCAATACTTACATGCATTCTGCATCCGTACTCTGCGTCTTCAAAGGGTAAATAGTACACCGGACAGTTACCCCGTTTTAACAACTCCGCAACGAATCCACCCCGGCCGCTGCACACGTCTAATGCGACATCTTTTGGTAGTTCGAATTTCCTAAAAATCTCCCTCAATTTCGCCTGTGATCTGTTTATGCAATTGTGGAAAACCTTCGCGTTTGCCTTCATCCAGGTATTGTACACACCATCATCCAAACCGCCCACACGCACCCTCAAAGTTCTCAATTCGCGTTTATTGCAATTGCTAGAGGACATGCTTGAAAAATTAGTGGCAAATGAACGCACACTACCCGCACCCATATTAACCGCACACACGTCCCCGTGCGAACTCGGGCCATCAGACCCTAGCACAGCACTACGCCAAGAACCACTCGATTTAGTTTCACTTGGGGCTGGGAGGCTCGAAGATCTAACCATTTTACCAACATCACCCTTGCCTGAAGATTCGCGCCTTCGAATTCTCAATACTTACATTTATTTATTTTATTTATTTTACCTTAATAAAGATGAACGCACTCAGCATAACAGCATACGCCTTTTCGCTGAGTGCGATGAAAAATAATATTACATAAAAACAACAACAAATCAAAAACTAAACATATTTTGAATTAGAATTACAAGAATAAAGGCAATAAACATCATAATAATATCATTCCGTATTATAATAGACACGCCATGCAACGCTCGTTGGGTAGAGCCAACCTACACACCGCGCCTTACGCATAGTGCAGTTCTGTTGTGTATCACACATACAAATATAAATACTATCGCGTACAGTAGGGAGTGAACATCGCGCTCAATTTACAATTTCATCGATCATAGATGATTCACTTAATTAACAGCTATTAAGTTTACATTAAAACAAAGTTTTAAACTAAACCTCAAATAAATAAAATATGCAAACCAACAATAAAAACATTATAAATTATGTAAAAATATGTATCAAATACAATGCATGTAAAAATCCATAAAAATTTGAAAATAATATACTAATAATAACAATGCTACAATATGACATATGGCCATATATACATGCATTCTGCATCCGTACTCTGCGCCTACAAAGGGTAAATAGTACACCACCCGGGCCGCTGCACACGTCTAATGCGACATCTTTTGGTAGTTCGAATTTCCTAAAAATCTCCCTCAATTTCGCCTGTGATCTGTTTATGCAATTGTGGAAAACCTTCGCGTTTGCCTTCATCCAGGTATTGTACACACCATCATCCAAACCGCCCACACGCACCCTCAAAGTTCTCAATTCGCGTCTATTGCAATTGCTAGAGGACATGCTTGAAAAATTAGTGGCAAATGAACGCACACTACCCGCACCCATATTAACCGCACACACGTCCCCGTGCGAACTCGGGCCATCAGTCCCTAGCACAGCACTACGCCAAGAACCACTCGATTTAGTTTCACTTGGGGCTGGGAGGCTCGAAGATCTAACCATTTTACCAACATCACCCTTGCCTGAAGATTCGCGCCTTCGAATTCTCAATACTTACATGCATTCTGCATCCGTACTCTGCGCCTTCAAAGGGTAAATAGTACACCGGACAGTTACCCCGTTTTAACAACTCCGCAACGAATCCACCCGGGCCGCTGCACACGTCTAATGCGACATCTTTTGGTAGTTCGAATTTCCTAAAAATCTCCCTCAATTTCGCCTGTGATCTGTTTATGCAATTGTGGAAAACCTTCGCGTTTGCCTTCATCCAGGTATTGTACACACCATCATCCAAACCGCCCACACGCACCCTCAAAGTTCTCAATTCGCGTCTATTGCAATTGCTAGAGGACATGCTTGAAAAATTAGTGGCAAATGAACGCACACTACCCGCACCCATATTAACCGCACACACGTCCCCGTGCGAACTCGGGCCATCAGTCCCTAGCACAGCACTACGCCAAGATCTAACCATTTTACCAACATCACCCTTGCCTGAAGATTCACCGGCCGGTAACGCCGGTGGGGTGCGGGTGCCTTGAACAAATGGACGCTTTTTCGACGAGTATTTACCGGGTCTAACCGATAGATTACTCACCCACGGCTCTCCCATCATGTTTAGCAACTGTTCTGCAATCACTCGAAAATCGTCCGTGTATGCCTGCGACTGCACTCGAGGCAAAGCTTTCGCAGCTGCGATTTCTTCCTCGGAAGGCCCGGACGTGGTCCATCCCACAGCGTCCACTATGCTTGCGTCCCACAGCGTCCACTTGGTCTGGTATATCGCTGTTGAGCCAACTTTCACTCAGAATAACAAATGCAGGGCAAGTCTGATGAATTTCTAAAATTAACACGTCCATCTTCGGCACCAGCGACTGTATGTTTGAGTATAGGATTGGCAGGGACAAAACAGGCATTGTATTCTTGGGTTTTTTGCATATTTTTTTGTATTTTACGATATTCACGTCCAACTTCACTTTTATTTATAATTCGTGGTGTTTTTTGATTATTTCTTGATTATTAGTCCTCTAAAATCAAGACTTGAAATGGATGATTGATGTAGCTTTTTGTATATTATGTAGGCATTGTGCACGGTGACTATGACGTATGTGGAAAACGACTTTTATACCACCGTGCAGTTTTTCGTGGGCAGGAGTAATAGGAAACCATCTGATCGCATCGATCAACACCAGACATGTTTTCATTGTAACTTGCAATCTCATTGGGCTTTGCTTTCGTTTTTTGATAACGATTGGTCACTTCGACCATTTGAGGCTTACGGCCAGTGGAAATACATAGCACGTCCCTATTGTCACGCCACTTTGAAACGTACACATTTCCTTGACGTCTCCAAATATAATCACCCTTTTCCAATTTAGCATGTATAACCATTTCAGGATTTCCTTTTCTGTTTGATCGAAGTGTCCCCGTTGTAAAAGTTTTTTTAGCAATTTATTTGATAATGTAACACTGTTGTAAAAATTGTTTTATATGTAGAGACCTACCAGATCTAAAAGATACTTCAGAGACTGTTGTTAATTCTTGCAGTATCACTGGTGAATCTAAAAATATAGGTACATAACAATTATGCTTAGATGTGAAATTAATAATAAAATGTATCCACAAAACATAGTGTCAAATTTGAGGATTTTGTCAGACTCTGGGCCTGACTGGGGCGGGCTCTGCTCCTCCGTCGTCCTCGCTTCCGGAGTCTCCTGATTCGTCGCGGTCTCTCTTTCTTCTTGTGATGCGCTTGATGGCATTGGCGAGGTTTTCTCTTGGGATATTGTAGCCCAATCGCGCGAGGAGATCTTTCTCATCTTGCGTTAACTCCGCTGCACCTTGGACAGATCGCATTTTTAGTGCTTTCCTCTCTACAGTCAAGTCTCCGGCTGCGCTAATTATTGACTCCGAGCCCTGGAAATTGGCTTGAATGGATTTATTTCTCTTAGCCCACTCTAGTGTGATGGCGTATAAGGTGGGAAAATTGGAGTGGTTGAGAGCTGGATACGCATTTGTATCAACAAGACGACATGTGGAAAGCGACCCACCTGTGGCTGTCACAAGTCTTTCAGTCTCTTCATAAGCATTTATGAACCTTCTAACATCATATAACACCTTCCTAGATTCGAGAGCTCTATTCCCAGATGAGCAGAAGCCTCTCATCATTGTCACTGACTTCATATGAGTGTCCTTGTATATAAGGGTCAGTTGGGATATGAGACTTGTGATCAACACATCAGCTGCTACAGGAGCCTTTGCAAGACGTTGATACTCTGTAAGCAGTCTGGTCCTCATTTGTGGGTGTCCTCTTCCTACTATGGGCTGTCGAGCTAGCCCTTCCCAGACACTGATCAGTATTTGATCAGGAAGTAGGTTCTGTATGTTGACACTCGCCAGGGCCGCCTTCCACCTCTTCACTCCAACAAGGGAGTTGTTAGGTTTTGGGTCCTTTACTATAGGTCGACAACTATAAAAATACCATTCCATACACTAAAATCTGTAGGTGCGGTATCAGGGGGGCGAAGTAAAGGTAGCCGGAGACGGGCTAAAAAGTCGCTACTGATGCAGGTATACGGCATTTAATTATTAGACACAAATGCGATACAAAACGGGTTGGGGTTAATTTAAAAAAAAAAATAGTAGGTTTGTAAGATTTCTAATGGGTTTGAAGGTTGTCTCTAAGAAATCGTATTTTGGCATCTCCTTCGTTTGACATATTCTTCATAATAGGTATGCTTTCTGTTTATTTGTTGATATGATGCTGCGATATAAAAAGGGATTAGGGTGACAACTGTTGACAGAACATTTGAAGAATAGAGTAAAAGTTTGTTTAAAAAAATGTCTTTTGGAATCTGCTCCATTTATCATTTTCTTTGCATGCTTTCTGTTTATTATAATAATATGTATTTTTATCATGTCAATGTAGATAATAAATATTTAAATCAGTATACCTAATATTTATATTAAAGGGGAGAATATAATCGAATTTTTTATTTATTTTTATTTTATTTGGTTCTTCAACAAGAATTTTTATTACAGAACATATTTTTTACAATAAATCATTATATACCTAACCCAATTATTATAGAAGAACACTAAAAGCACAATCATAAAGATCTTACATTTTTAACAAAGTATATAAGCAATCATCAATAGGTATCTCTAAAAATACAAAAAACAACCCTGATTGTGAAAATGATAAGATTAAAAAAACATTATTATTTTTATAATATTATGTAGTATTTTAATAGGTAGATTTAACCGCTGCTTCTTTTATAATTTATACTATGCTGCATAACATGTTAACGATAGAAATTGCAATACGATTCAATCGTTTGAACATCAAGTCGGTTTTTATTTTGCTTGTTTGCAGACACCTTTATAAATGATAAAATACAAAAAAGCGTTAAGCCCCAGCTCAGACGTCCTTCCCGTTGCGAAGGCGGCGGGAAACTGAAATACCCGCACGCGATTCGTCCTGGCGCTGTCTGCTACCCCCTGTTACTACCAGTCCCCAATGCATTTTTAGTGTATGGAATGGTATTTTTATAGTTGTCGACCTATAGCCCAATCATTGAGATCATGCCCATATAGGCAGCTAGTTGAAACCCCTCGCTTGTCAGGGGTGTCGTCTCTAAGTCTGCCATTTGATGACCTAATACGGTTTGGGCAAATTGATAATTGGCTGCCTCATCATCCGCCAAATTTACCAACCAATATGCAGAGCTGGTATATGCGGTGGGACCAATGGGAATCAACGAGCTTTTCGCCATACACCATGATGTAATCCTCTTTATCCCGATGATTATTAGAGGGGCTGTGGTGGCGAATGGGACTTCTGCCCGGTCAAGGATCCTCTGATTGAGAGGGATGGAAATGGTTGGTACCGGAGGCACTGTAACTGGAGCGCCGGATGAGGGTCCTGGTTGGGAGACATCCATGGGTGTTCCTCCTGGTGAGGTCATGGTTGTTTTCTTCTCTTGGTGTATCTATTGCCTTTTCTGGGAGTGTGTTTGTGTCCTTAAAGGATGGTTGTGTTGTGAGGGTGTGAGGTTTAGATAACTGAGTGTGTGTTGGGGATGATACCGCTTCCTGCATTCATGCATTGCATTATTTTATTTTTTATTTCCTGCATGCATTTTTTGTTATATCCTGCATTCATCTTTTATTCTTTTATTTTTATTTATTTATCTTATTATATTTTTATATATTTATTTATTTGTAATGAAATGATTTTTATTCCGAAGATAAATATAAACACTATAATCATCAATACATGACACAATGTGGGCATACATAAATATAATTTATTTATTTTGTTATTTTCTTTATTTATTTATTTGTTTAAATTCTTACAGCACAACAAATAAAACAATACCCTATATGATTGAATGATAAATATACACATATATACAACGTCACAGAAAGAAATAATAAAGTATATTAAGTAGTACATAGTGGATGATGAGGTGTTGTGCTTAGGCGGGATTATCGTTGAGGGTGATCTCTGGCATCCGACCAAAGATTTTGCTTTTGCTTTTTTTACTTAAGCATTTTACTTTTTTTCTATTTAAATTTTGTCTATTATCCTTGTTTAGATTCTTTATTTCGCTAATACTTAAATAAATAAAAATAGTTGCTACAGGTCTACCTTGGTACGGGCTTTGCTCAGTTAGGTGGATTCAAATACTTGTAAAAATTATTGTAATGCTATTATCTATGAATAAAGAAAGTTATTATTATTATTAAATAATGATGTCTTACTTGAAATGTCAGATATAACAATTTCTTGACCTTTTCCTAGTATGCCATGCGAATTATGACTGAGCTGCCTTTATACAGTCACTCTATCGCGCATTCTCAGGAGCGTACAGGATTGCGTATTGGTAAGCCTGTGCGCGCAATCGTGCGCGATTACTTTTTGTTAGTTTTGAAGCTTAAAATTCATTCGCGCGCGATTACACGTGTACGTTACATGTGAACGGAAAGAGTGAACGTGTAAAGACTAATCATGCGCGATAGACCGCGTGGAACTGGCGCGTGTTGGAGTGTGTGCAATTTACAAAGTTTTACTCAAGCTCGCGTACACTCAGTAGTGCGACGGAGCAAAATGGATAGAAGAAAAAGAAATATCATGGCACAAGTCACGATATTTGCTGGTTTTTTGACCACAAAATCTCGATTGGCATCAGGAAATCCTTTCTCTTTACAAAAGCCGATTATTTTGATTTAAGCTTCCTCCTTAAGATTTTTGTTTTTATAATGTTCCGACTTAATTTTCCATAGGCAAGGAAAAGACTTATATAACTCAAGTACCTAACTCTATTATTAATTCTTTACTCCACGTGCGTATGTCCGCCATCTTGCGTGCGCGAAAGAACTGTACGTGTAAAGCAACCTCGAACCACGCGATTGCGTCAAATACTGATGAACAATATCGCACGGTCTATCCCTTCCGCTTCCCTCATCTTTACACGCGCATTCTTTCGCACACTATTGCTGTTTCACGCTCGACAGAGCGACTGTATAAAGGCAGCTATTGACTCCTTTACAAGATTAAGATATTTTTTGATATTTATTAGGTACATGAAAAACTTATACCTATTGGAATTTGAAAATTTGCACAAGATATTAAATTTATTATCGGAGAAAATTGTATTGGATACTATAAGAAAATAAATTTTATCAAATGTTTAATCACAACCTGGAAGATCCTGCACGGACCCAATTTTCTGTGCTAGGTGCGTCTTTCAGCAGTGCAAAGAGTTTAACTCTCCAGTCGCTTGTTGCTTTATAGATTTTGAAAAGGCCTTCGACAGCCCACATAGACCATCAATATGGGAAATTCTTGCTCTGTATGGTATACCTCCGAAAATAGTTAAAATGGTGCAGTCTCTGTATGAAGACTCCGAGTGTAGCGTGAAAACGCCAGGTGGTCCTACTGAAGCTTTTAGGATCACCACGGGAGTCAGACAGGGCTGCGTACTAGCTCCTTTCATATTCATAATAGTCATGGACTTCCTGTTGAGAACGTCCATGCAAGGAGCAAGAGGTATACCGATAACACAGAGAGATGGTCTAATGAGCGAACTGTGCGATCTGGAGTACGCGGACGACCTAGCGTTGTTCAGTACGACAGTGGAGGAATTACAGCGCAGTGTTTCAAGACTCTGCAGCGAAACAGCACGCCTCGGCCTTCGAGTCAATGTCAGTAAGACGGAGCTCATGGCGAATAATGCCTGCCCCGATAAACAGCTACCGATAACCATCGATGGTCACCAGGTCTCCCGGGTGGATAAATTTAAGTACCTGGGAGCAACCATTACCACCGCTGGTGACCTCGGGGCTGAGCTCCCGATACGTATCGGTATGGCAAGTGGCGCCTTCAACAACATGACCAAGATATGGAAGGCGTCGGCGTTTAGTGTCGAGACGAAATGTAAACTGTTTGATGCGTGTGTGTTGCCCATTCTCCTTTATGGGTGTGAGTCCTGGCACCTGACCAAGGCCCAGGCACAAAAAGTCTCATCATTTGAAATGAAGTGCCTAAGGAGAATTCTGGGCGTAAGATGGTACCACCGCATCACGAACGACGCTATACGCTGGCGCACCCAGCGTGAGCCCATCACCTCTACCATTGTGGGGAGGAGATGGACTTGGCTGGGACATGTGTTAAGGATGCCGAATGACAGTTGGCCGAGGAGAGCGCTGTTCTTCCTCCCATCAGGGTCCCGAAGACGAGGAAGACCCTCTCACACTGTGTTCCGCTCCTTCGAAGCAGAGCTGAGGGACATGGACATGGTGTGGGAGGAGGTCATAAACATTGCGCAAGATTGAGCCCAATGGAGAGCTCTTGTTGCCTCCCTATGCCCCTGAGTGGGGTGGAAAAGGGAGAATTGATTGATTGATTAATGTCAACAATTTTTAGGTTATATTTTTTCAAAGAATTGCTTAAAACTTACCAATCTGCGATTCTGGGACTCTTGACCTCTTAATACTTTCCAACATCATCTTAATTTTGCGAGTTCTCGTATTCATTTTAAGATATTAACCTTTCTCCGCAATATAAAACTTCTTAAATTAAATTTTCGACCGTTAAAAAAATCCAAGGCACTATTATGAACACAGAATACGTACTAATAATCACCTTATAATTATGAACACGAACACAGACGCATTAATAAGTCAAAACTCAATGCGAGCCATAGACAAAAAGTTCAATTTTATATAGAGACAAATCAAATGTCTCCGTATAGAATTAGAAAAATTTCCGGATGAGAGATTTTCGTTAAAATTAAGTCGAAATACCTTTGTATTTTTAAATATTTAGATATTTATAAAACATTTAAAAAAAAAATGTTTTTTGTTTTTTATTATCGCAACATGGCAAGATAATATTATATACAAAATTTATTTATTTTCTTCAAAGATATCAAAGAAATACATTGTACAAAATCTTCAAATGCGTTTTACTCAAAATGGACTATTTCGACTTGTCTCTGTATAGTATTGGGGCGTCGTCATGAGGGTTAAAAAGGGTATATGAGAGGGTTAAAAAATCAGAGTCAATATTTAACAGTTGTAGGTACCACAAACACACATACCTATTTCATTCCTTCTTTTTTTGTATAAGTTTCCATTTTTTTCTAACATTACCAAATCCTTTTATGGCATAACATGTTTCTTTTTTACTTTGTTTTACAATGAAAAATACACAAGTTGTATATGTGATGATCTTATGTAATGTAGATGGCGGTATTTAATTTAGAATTCAATTCATATTAAGTAATTGTTAATGTTGTGTAATGTAAAAATGTTTTATAATGTAAAGTTTAGGTAAAGTCTGTGATAATAAACAATATTTCATACTGTATAATTTTTTTTAATAAATATATTATGTACAGAATTGACTAAGAATTATTTATAATCACTTCTTCCAATAATTATAGTTGCGTACCGTCACATCTGCTGGCTACACACTTGGCTTGACAGTTCAAGGTATAACTCTGAAACAAAGAAATATTTAAGAAAAAATAAAAACTAATGACTCTAACAATTCGTCATATCCCTAGAATAACGACGTATCTGGATTTTAGCAACTTTACAGGAGAGCAGTTTTAAAGTTTTTGGTGTGATTTTTTTCAAATATCTTTACTATTTATTAACAAATTGTCTTCAAATTTGGCTTATATGTTGACTAATAATTATTTAACCATATGATAATTTAGAATTAAATAAATTATTTATATCTTCTGGAAAAATAGTTAAAGAGTCAGAAACTACGTTATTCTAGGGACATTATTTTTCTTACAACTGTAATACATGGACATACTGCATTCTTCTATGGAGGAAACTTCTTTGGTAAGCGACGCATTCAGTAATGCGTCATTTTTCTTTGGACTATTCTGATGTAGTATCTGATTTCTTAAAACATTTTTATTTTCTATAGTTATGTTTATTATTCTGAAGGATGCTCAACCTGTTTATTTCATAGGTATGATGATTTATTAGTAAAATGATGTGGTTGTAGGTTGTAATTAAAACAAACTTATATAAATTTTTACAAAATTACTATATTTTATAAGTTTTAATATTATTGAAATAAATTTCAAATTGTTAATAAAAAAATAATATCTAGTAACATATTATATCACATAATATATCAATACTTCCTTTGAGCTAAACTCAGGAGCATAAGGAGGCAACAAGAGCTCTCCATTGTGCTCAATCATGCGCAATGCTTATGACCTCCCAAACCATGTCCAACTCCCTCGAAGCTCTGCTTAGAAGGAACGGAACACGGTATGAGAGGGTCTTCCACATATTATGTACATATTCTATGTATAATGAGAAATAATAGAAAGACTATAATGAAAAATGTGTGTACCTACTAGGTAAGTAGGTACTTTTTGTTATTAGGTAGTTTAAAATCAATAAGTAGGGAGGCAATATACAATACCTATAACATAAAAAAATTAAAAAATATATTTTTATAAATACATTTAATAATATGTAGAACCATAAAATAATAATACGAATGAATCTTCAGAAGAATCTTCTTCATTAGAAGACATTATCAAATGGTTGAGGTGGTTCAAAAAACTCGGTATCTACTATCAAAACGCCAGGGGAATTAAGACCAAGACCGAGTCACTCAGACTCAGTGGTCTAATGCAGCAATATGATGTTTTAATTGTTATTACTGATGCCTCATTGGGCTTATTTATTTACTCAGTATACAGACAGGATAGAAGTGCGAAAACTGTGATAAGTCAAGAGGTGGTGGAGTTCTTATAGCAGTGAAAAAGGACTTCAAATCTGAACAACTGAAAATTTATCACGATAATGTTGAAATATTGCTTGTTCTTCTTAACTTGGGCAGAGGTAAAAAACTTGTTTTGGGATGTGGATACATACCACCATCATCTCATATCAACATTTATGCGCAACATTGTGACGAAATTGAGAGAGCTATGACGTCACATGAGGGCGCATCCTTACTGTTTGCTGGAGACTTTAACTTGCCTGAGGTCAGGTGGAGCAATGACATGTCATCTTCTGATATTCGTGTTTCATCTAGAAGCAGTATTGTTTTTGATTTGTGTGCTACTTTATGTATTAAGCAGATTAATTTTATTCCAAATTTTAACAATGTTATTTTAGACTTGGTATTGACTAACTTGGACGGATACAGGATCGTGCAATCCGTGGATCCAATTTTTAAAGAGGACCCACATCATCCCCCTTTAGATTTGGAACTTTTTATGGGTAATGTCAAAACGGGTAGGGAGGTAGCGGATGCTGGGGCCGAGTTTAGGGACTTTGGGAGGGCTGATTATGTCGGAATTTGTGAATCTCTGGGTCTGATTAACTGGAATGGCGAGTTCACCGACCTTGATGTTGACATGAGCGTAGACAGATTTTACAACATACTGAATGCCATTGTCCATGAGCATGTGCCTGTGCGCAGACCTGTTATCTCTTCTTATCCTGTGTGGGTAACTAGGGAATTGAGGGAGCTCATTCGGGAGAAGAAGGTCTCGCATGCAAAATATAAATCGTCACTTAGTCCAGTGGATTATGCGTGTTTCTCTAAACTTAGAAGGGAGTGTAGGTTGTTGTCAAACGATCTATATGGGCAGCACATGACGAGCGTGGAGTCTTCCTTAGCGTGTGGTCTCAACCCAAGGGCCTTTTGGCGACATGTCAAATCTCTTAACCCTTCGTCGAAGGGGCATTGTGGTGATCTGTCTCTTCCCGATGAGATGATTTTTGGGGACAGGGTGGCGTGTAGCAGTACTGATAAGGCAACTCTTATAGCAGACTTTTTTAAAAGTGTGTAAAATGTTTACCCCTCTGAAAGACACGTTCCCGATTTTGCAGTGTCGATGGCTGTGGTTCAAATACTTCTTGAGGAGGTGGACGTTTCAAAGGGCGCTGGTCCTGATGGTATACCCTCTTCGCTAGTGAAATCGTGTGCAACCTGCCTTGCCGAACCCTTGACTTTTCTTTTTAACAGGTCGTTGAGAAGTGGAGTTTTCCCAGATTTATGGAAGACTAGTTATCTTACGCCCATCTTCAAGAAGGGAGATATGTCCAATGTAGAGAACTATCGACCAATATGCGTGCAATCCGTATTTGCAAAATTATTTGAGAAGGTCGTTTTATACTACTTGAATCCCTATATTACTCCCCTAATATCGTCTCGACAGCACGGTTTTGTCGCCGGTAGATCTACCCTTTCTAATCTTCTGTTGTACAGCGACTACATTGGCGACGCTTTTTCTATGGGCCTTCAGGTCGACTGTGTCTATACCGACTTTTCGAAGGCCTTTGACACGGTCGACCATGGGGTCCTCCTGAGGAAGATTGAACTTGTTGGGGTTAGCAATAGTTTGCTGGGTTGGTTTGGTAGCTACCTCTGTCTTTTAGGAGGTTACGCGTCAGAGTGGATGGAGCTTGCTCGGAAAGCTTTGTTCCTACATCGGGAGTTCCTCAGAGGTCTCATTTGGGACCGGTCTTGTTTATTTTGTTCATTAACAATATAGCAGACAACTTTGGTGACGTACAGTACCTGCTTTATGCTGACGACCTCAAATTGTTTAGGGTGGTGAAAGACGAGACGGACTGTCGAATTCTGCAGGATAACGTAGATCTCTTACGCACCTGGTGTGTTGAAAATAGTTTAAAATTGAACTCTAGTAAGTAACATTATTTCGTTTTCCCGTAAGAGAAGTAAAGTCATCGGTGACTACTGTCTTAATGGAGACCCACTGAGCAGGGTTTCTGAGATCAACGACCTTGGAGTCATCTTTGATGATAAACTTGCATTTGTTTCTCACGTGTACAGTTTGATGGACAAGGCTAACAGAATGCTTTGTGTTGTTAAAAGGGTCTGCGCGGATTTTCAATATATTTCCACCATGAGAACATTATTCATGACCATGGTCAGAAGCCAGTTGGAGTATGTTTCTCCTGTTTGGTCTCCTTACTATAAAAACCACAGCGATGCATTGGAGGTAATTCAGAATAGGTTTCTTCGTTATATTAATTATCGTCTGGGTCTTTCTTGGGAGGACCTGAACTATGACCAGCTGCGTTTGCAGCTGGGATTATGTAGGCTCTCGGATCGACGAGTTGCGACAGATTTGTTAGTGCTGAAAAGAATTATTGTAGGTGGAATTAGCTGTCCCGAATTGCTAGAACTTATTGGTTTCCATTTTCCAAACAGACTGACTAGACAGCGTGTACTTTTCAGTTTGTCTAATGCCACGACTAATTACAGTCAGTTCTCGGCGATAAGAAGATTCCATATGGTGGGCAATCGGTTTAATGACTTGATTGATATATTTTTTGACAGCGATCAAGTCATAAAGTCCAAATTATTTCAACATTTTATGTCCAGCTTTAACAAATCTAGAAAGATGCTTTTACTTTAATCTTCTTATTATTTTTTTTTTAATTTTATTTGCTATTGACTTAACTATAAATTTTACCCTATCACTCTTATACCACAGTGCATGAATAAGTACACATAGCTTACATGGACAGTTGATGCATGATGCTTTTTTGTTTTATTTTTGACTTTGTTTTTTTTTTATGACTGATGGGGATATTTATTATTTAATACTTTGTTTTATATTTTATTTTATTTATTTGACTGATGATGATATTTTTGCTGATTTGTTATTTTGTTTTTTGTATAATTGAAGAGGATATTTGTTGATTACTTTGTTTTATATTTTATTTTTTTTATATATTATGAGTGATGAGAATATTTATTACTTTGTTTTTTTATTTGACTGATAAGGATATTTATTAACTTATTGGTTTGTTTATATTTTATTTTTTATATGATTCATGAGGGTCTTTATTAATTTAATACTTTGTTTTATTATTTATATTTTATTGTTTTACATATTATTATGACTGATGAGGATATTTATTGCTTTTTTTTATATATTTTGTTTTTTATATGACTGATTGGAATATTTATTATCTTGATGGTTTGTTTTATTTTTGATATGGTTGATGAGGATGTTTACTAATTTATTACTTTGTTTTGTATTCTATTTTTTGTATGACTGATGTGGATATTTATTGGTTTAATGCTTTATTTTATATTTGTCTTTTTTTACGTATGACTGATGAGAATATTTATTGTTTAATACCTACTTTGTTTTATATTTTATTTGACTGATGATGATAGGTATTTATTGTTTTTTTTTATTATTATAGATGGGGATATTTGTTGATTGAATACTTTGTTTTATATTTTATTTTTTTGAATATTATGACTGATGGGGATGTTTATTGCTTTGTTTTATATTTTGTTTTTTGTGTAAGTAATAAGGATATTTATTGACCTTGTAGTTTGTTTATATTTTGTTTTTTGTGTAAGTAATAAGGATATTTATTGACCTTGTAGTTTGTTTATATTTTGTTTTTTTTTATATGAATGATGAGGATATTTATTGGTTTCATGCTTTGTTTTATATTTCATTTTTTTATACATGACTGATGAGAATATTTATTGTTTAATACTTTGTTTTATATTTTATTTTTTATACGACTGATGAGAATTTTTATTAATTAAATACTTTTTTGTACTTTTTTTATATGGCTGATGATGATGTTTATTAATTTAATACTTTGTTTTATTTTTTATCTTTTGTATGACTGATGAGGATGTTTTTTGATTTGATACTTTGTTTTGTATTTTTTGTATTTTGTGTTTTATATGGCTGATGATATTATTTGAATTGTTTATTGTTTTATAAAGGCATTTGCCGTACATTTTCGAAAAAAAAAAAAAAATTATTTCATCTTGGTGTGTTTATGGCTTTAAAATCATGTTATTTCACAGGTATAATACTTTTTACACAATACATAGATCAACAAGATCTTTGTATTTTTTGTAACGTGTGACATATTATTATTGTGATGAATAAGCATTCGTTGATATAATAGTTCTTGTTTGTTTTGTTGCTAAAATTATTTGGCTATCTTCGTTCTTTATCATATTTACTTATAGATCATATTATTTTTCGGTGCGTCCGACGTAACACAAATTTCTTTTCTATTATTTCATGCCACTTTTTCATTCACCGTGTTAGTCCAGTTTGTTTTTTTTCAGTAATAGTTCCTTAAAATTAAAAACATCTTTATCTTCTGATATCTTTAGTTGAGCATTTAAATTTGTATGAGCATAGCGGTTATATTTTTTTTCTTCAACCAATTTCTCCTTTTTAATATAATATCGTTTCCTTGATCATTTTAGCCTTTTTCTAACAACGTCCTTCCAATGACCATACTTAATTTTTCGTTATTTTTTTTAAATCTTCGAATAAAAAATACTGTGCAATCTGTATCGTGTTAAACACTAAATGGATCGCGACATTCATTGTGATTATGACTGGATAAATGAACTGGGGTAATATTAATGTTTTTTGGTGCAGGCAGAGACTTCGCATCTTCTAGCTTAACCGCCGATGGCAATAAAGGAGCATCTTCGATTGTATTTGAAGGATTACAATACCCTCATCCTGGTATACTGCAATAATTTTTGGGCGATACACTGTAATTAAACATTAATTATGAGGTACGTATGCATAGTACAGACTCGCGAGTTTAAATTTCTATCGTTAATATATTTGAAAGAGAATTAATGCAACAACTTTTACATGCTAGATACATAAATACATAAAAAATAAATTAAATACATAAAAAATACATGAAAAAATCACACATAATGAAGTGAGTAAAATGACTTATTTTATTTATTAACATAATAAACGGTCAAGTGGCCTTTTAATACAAATTTTACTAAACTAATAAACTAAAATTAAACTAAAAAAAAAACCCCAAACTAATAAAAATAAACTAAAAAAACGCAAATTAAGAAATAACAAAATTACTCAACAATTAACAAAATAAGTGGCATCCGAAAAACCTCACAAAGGGTGGGGAAAGAAAAGGTAAACATTCATACGTAAAAAAAAAACTACAAATCTAGAGCCGCACCATAGTGCCGGACAAACCTACTCACAGCACATCTTCTCACAGCGTACACTGAATCACAGAATATATATATTATATATTAATATATTATATCATTACAGAATTCATTGCCAACCATGTGTAACCTGTTCATGGCTGCATGATAGCCGTAATTTGTTGGAGACATCCCAACGGAGAACAGCGCCATATTCCTAGTGGGTTATTGGAAAATAATTATTGATACTAAAATATAATAAATAGTTACATTGATAAGATATAAATAATAATAATAAATAAATAACAGAGCAGACCGAAGAGAAGTAGGGAGAAGAGGTAGAGGGAGGGTATCCTCTGAAATTGGAATAATATCTTATCGTGTCATCAGCGACTTTTTGAACAAGTGAATTGTCTGAGAGCCTCTTATGGAAATCGGAAGTTGGTTCCACAGCCTAGCAGCATGAACGGTAAATGAGTCAGTGTAGAATCCGGATCGGTGGGGCGGAATGAGCAACAAATTATTTTGATCAGAACGCAACGATCGCTCGTGCGAACTGAAGAAGGTGAATCTCTGTTTGAGGTAATTAGGAGATAAAGGATCATCAAGTATTTTGTACAACAAACAGAGGGTATGGAGGTCTCTTCTCTCTCGCATGGTTACCCATTGAAGCTGATGTCTGTATTCTGAAATGTGATCATATTTTCGCAGTGAGAAGATATACCTTATGCACATGTTTTGAAGACGTTCGATTCTGGACTCAGCCTCCACCGACATATCCAGGTAGGATACGTCAGCGTAGTCAAAAAGTGGGTGGATCAAGGATTGTATGAGATGTTTTTTGATGTCAAAAGTGAGGAAGTTTTGAAGTCTTCTAAGTGCATGAAGCGATGAAAATATTTTCTTACTCAGCTCATCCACCTGCTTGTCCCAAGAGAGTTTACTGTCAATGTACAACCCCAAATTCTTTACATAGTCAGAAAACGGGATTAAGTTACCGTTTAAAAATAGAGGGAGCCAGAGTTCAATGAGGACAGAAGCCTGGAGCTTTCAAGAACAATGGACTGTGATTTTTTGGGATTTATGAGGACTCCATGCCGCTCACACCACGGGGCTATGTACTGAAGATCTTTGTTCATAAGAGCAAAAGATTCGACGACATTATGTGGCTTGAAATGAGTGTAGATCTGCAAATCGTCGGCATACAGATGGTATGATCCTCGGATATATTGAGTGATGGGGCCGATGAAGATGGAAAACAAAAGAGGGGATAATATGCACCCCTGAGGCACCCCTGCGTGTAGTTGAACCCAATCCGAGCCGACGTCATTGCAGATCACCCTCTGCTTTCTCATGCTCAGATATGAACCAAACCCTCTGACAACACCGTCTGACAAATTCAGGGCACGCAAACGCGACAAAAGAAGATCGAAATCAACGCCATTAAAGGCACTGCTGAAATCTAGCAACACCATTATGGTCAACTGAGTGTTGTCCATAGCACAACGTATATCGTCCGTAATAGTTGAGTTATATTAATAAATATTATCTTGATAAGCATGCTCGAGGTCTAGGGGAGGAATTAGTCACCGAAAGAGGGCCTTCTGTCAAACGAATCTTCTGCCAAAATTCAGGCAAAAATAAAACTCCGAAGGTCTGAGACTGGCCCAATTTCGATGCGACCTCACGCCTCGAACAGGTACCAAAAAGGGTATAGTGTGTATAGACAAATGAAATAGGTTCCTGATGGTGTACAGACTACAGGGGATGAAAGCTATCTTTTAACTATCTAACTCTTGACTCTAAATACCTAAACGTACTTCCAGCAGAGACTCAAAATAGGATAGGATTTTACTACGCGAAAAATATTCCACGGCTCTAGCTACAGTCAAAACGATCCTGCCTATTTAACAATGTTAATGTCTACCTCGCGTGCATTTAATTATTATCGATCTCACTATCAAAATAACCGTTCAATCACTTTACCGGCGAACTATTTAACCTTCTTGTCGAATTACCGCGGGCTGTTCATCAGACCGCAAGTTTTCCTCATTAGGTTTCCGAGTGGCTCACCATCTTGGGCTTGTGCACTGCTTTTTCGAAGGGAACTTCCTGAGCTGAGCTGAAGAGCGTCCAATTCAGTCAACCCATTCTCCCGGAGAGTCATGTGAGGTATATCTTCAGTCCACAGCGCTCCTAACATACCTACTATATATTATTATACGGGCTCCGTGATTTTAACTTTAATAAATTTACAACGGCGCGGGCCAAAATACATAATATTTCTTATGCGCGGGAAATAACAAGCGCAGAATATCATATCGCGACCGGATATTCATAACAAAATTACTCTCTCGGGAAACAGACCGATGTACCTTTACAAATGAAAATTCTATACTAAGCTTACTAGAAGGTTCTAAATATGAAATTCCTTACCAGGTTCAAAAATAAACATTAAAGATAGGTCACACCACTGGTATCGGAAAATGGGGTAACCCGCGAATGACAGATAACAATTCGCGACGTGTGTTTGACAGGTGACGTGTGAAAACAATACAGGTAGGTACAGGCTGCAGTTCAATAAATCCGTTGGCACACAGAGATCACAAATATTCATAAATATGCCGTTGCGCGTCGGCCATATATCTCTCATCTAAAACCACCTCGATCAACCTGCTCACAAGCATGCTTGGCGGGGCAACAAACAAAATACTACGTCGAAACACAATATCTCTGTGCCCGATAATCGTCCTGGGTAGCTGCCAGCGACGGAACAAAATACACTCTAATAAAAATATGTCAACTCACCCGAAATTCCACATACCTTCAAATATTTAGCACCATGCACAAAAAGAAAATAAACACGTCACATTCACACATATGAGGTATGGTGTATCACTTGTCCCTCTCCACCTCGAACCGCGCCACCCGCTCGGATCGGGAATCTTCAATTTATAAAACCATAATTAAACGGAAGGTTTAATCAACAAACGCGAGACTCTAAACAAAACAACTCTAAATATGTGACACGCCATAACTCAATCGTCAAACACTTCCCAATGACTACAGAAACTATAAAACGCGACGGAAATTATAAATTGATTAACAAGGAAACAAAATTGCGATAAACTATGGAGAGATGTTTTCTGAACGAGATCTGATATTGAACTGAAGTCAAAAAAAAAATCAAAGCATTCATCTTAAAACTGGAGAATTTGCCTTCTACACTAATCGTTGTAAACAATAAAAATTTTAATGGTTTCCTGGACATACATACAGTGAGTAAAAATACCCAACTATCTAATCCGCCATAAACAAATAAGCAACTGTTTTCAAACTCTTTACCATCGCGTTCCCAAACTTTCAAATAATGACTAACAATATTTTGAATAACAAGATATGAATAAATCCCTCACATCAACCTTTATTCAGAGAAACTCATATTATGTTGTGATTCACCAAGAAACCGTTAAACAATATTAAATGCTTTGAATTAATTAAATTTATATCTTATAAAATTACCACGGAGGAGGGTCACATAGTAAAAAAGGTCATTTCCAAAATTTGGTATCTGGAAACTACACTTTTCCTTAAAAAAGGTCAATTACACAATTTGGTATCTGGAAACTACGCTATTCCTAAATAAATAAGGTTATTTCCTGAATTTGATATCTATCTGGAATTTAAACTTTTGATCCAGAGGGGGGGTCACGACTCACAGGAAATTATAATAGAAAAGTAGGTATTTTATCAATAAATGTAAGTACTGTACTTAAATATATAAGCCCTGGACCCAGCCCATGGGGGGGTCATGACCCCCTGCCCCCCCCCTTGGATCCAGCTTTGGCGCCAGGGGGGGGTCACATAGTAAAAAAGGTCATTTCCAAAATTTGGTATCTAGAAACTAAACTTTTCCTAAAAAAAGGTCATTTTTTCCTAAATTTGGTATCTGGAAACAACACTTTTCCTCCTAAAAAAATATAATAATAATTATAATAGAAAAATAGGTATTTTATTATTAAATGTAAGTACTGCAATTAAAGATATAAGACCTGGACCTACCCCAGAGCGGGGGTCATGACCTCCCTGACCCCCCTGGATCCACCCTTGATCCAGATCAAGAAGTACTTTAAACCAAAATATGTCAGTAGTTATCGAAAGTTTTAAAATATGCGTCTCTGATCACATACACTATACTAGATATGAGGTAGGTACATAATATACTTCTAGAAAGTCTTTTAACTATAATAATAATGTAAATAATAGTTAAACCACGAATGTTAACAATAAAAATATTACCAAAACAGCTGTGACTAACTTAAAAATAGCTTAATATTAAAATTAGAAACTATGTATATAGAAAATGTTTTAATAGGTACTACACAAAACTTAAAATAAAAAGTAAAACCGGATTATAATTAACACAAAACACTAGAAAAACCCTCAATATTATAAATACCTCCATGCCAAACTCTCTTTGTTTCTCCGGTAGTATGAGGATTCGTGGTACCCATCTTTCACCAGACTTTTACGGGGTCCAAAAAAGTCATGAATTATTATTGTTAGTGTTTTGATATCCACGGATAGCTTGATGATCTCTACTTATGAATTAATTTTTATTCGAGCTTATTAGAGTACAATATTCTCGACTTTATTCATATTTCCTTCCGCGGAGGATAAAACAGGGCTACCTGATTGAAGATTACCTTCAATGCATATTAAAATTTTCTCTCCCTGGATTGAAATCCATGATTTTAGTTAGTTCATTAATAATTTGAAGTCTTTACAAACGAGAGCATTGTTTTTCGTTACTTTTTTATGTTGAGGGGTGTAGTGAACGGAATTGTCTTCGATTAACTTTTCTTCATTTTTAAAAATTGAAACCTTTTTGTAGACTCTGTTTTTATTTAGGGCAAAGCTTCCTCGTAAGTATTTTTTAGAATTTCAATAGTTTCCGCATTCAAAACAAAATTTCACAGCTGTGTGTGGCTTTCGTCAATCACGTTTTTCGCCGAAATGGAAATATTCGTTTAATTTAGGTTTTCCCAATCCTCCTCCCGACCGCAGGGTAGTTATTTCGAGGGGGGGGCAAAATATTTTTTCAAACTTTCATGTAATCTCAATGTTAACAAAGTGATGTAAAGTGAAAATACCATTATTTGGATATTTTCAATCAATACAGTGTAGGTGGGGGGGGGGGGGGGTCGCTGGCGAAGATGCGTCAAAATTGGTAATTAATAAGTTCACTGGCTTAAAAAAAATCAATTTAAGAGTTGCCTATTTTCTCATATAAACTTCCTTTGTATGGAGTGACATTTTATTTTCCTATTCGTAACTTTATGTTGTTTATTAGTGAAAGAAAGAAGTTGTAAGTAGTCAATTTGGTTAGGCTAGGGTGTTTGATAACATCTCCGATAACACTACACTCTGTTAGGATAAAACATACCTATTTAGAAAGGTTTGTCAAAAATAGAATCAGCCCGCGAACCTAATTTACCCAAGATTTTTATAGATTTAAGGGGCAAAACTCTTATACAGATTTTAGAAATACAAGAAATCACAAGTAAGGACGGCGGTAGTTGAATAAATAACCATGAAATAGTAAAGCAAGTAATAATATTATAGTCGAATAATACGATCAGTAACATGATCAAACATGAGAATCCATTATTTATTCTATGATCAAACATAATATTCATCGACCGACAGTAACAGCCATTTGACAGTACTCGTCCATAGAAATTAAGACTATTTTCATGAACAAACTATTTTGTCTAGGGAGCCGTCGGATGTAGAACGTCGAGTCGAAAGAATGATGGCAATATACCCAATTTAGAAGGTGGCCAAACAAAATTCAGGGTTATGTATTATTTCTTCTTCATCACATAACATGTAATAGATTACATAGTATACTAAGAACAGAGTATACTATACTATAGATACATACGTATAGAGTATACTATACTCTGTTCTTCATCGTCCATGTCCTATAATATGGACTTACTGCCTCTTCTCAGTCGACACTATCACTCCGAATAGTTAGTCTGCAGATCCGAAGATCAGCCTCGTAAATCTTCTGACAGTTTGAAGCGGCCCATTGTTTCTCTTATTGCCCCACATGGTTGTTGAGGTTTTAAATTTCCTCAGTACGTGGCCCAGCCATGTCGGCTGATGGAACTTTATGGTAGTGATGAAATGTGGTTGGTCTATCAAGTCTATGCTTAATTGTTTTGTTTAGGACGCTGTAGTACCCATGGATCCCCAGCATTCTTCGGAAATATTAGCTCTCGTATCCTGTTGTACAATATGTTGGGTATTGCATTTGTTAATTTCTTTAAAATACATTTTATGAATTGATTGTTGATAGACGTCGCGAAACCCGGAGAGGTGGCAAACTGTACATGTGAATGTGATGGGGGGGGCAGTTTGAAACCTTACCACTTATCTGTAGGGGGAAGGCTTGTCTGAGATCTTAAAAAGGGTGAACACTAAAATAAATAACTTAGCTTCAGAATCAGTAGCTAGGGGTATAATAAAAAAACAAAATAATCTGTACAATAATTTATTTCTATTTACAAGAAATTAAATGAAATAAAAAAATTATTTCATAAAAAAAAATGTATAAAGACAGCTGATACAACAAATCAAGGCGCTGGTTATTGTGATCACTGGTTCAGCTGCTTTATAGAATCAAAAGTCCAAGTCCCGATTCAAAATGAAGAATTTCATAAATTTTTATCGGTTAATAGAATCAATTGTTCCAAAAATTTAGAACACTTTCTTACATTTAGCCACTGACATGCAGGTTTTTATTGTATTTTTTTTTTCAATTTCGACTTAATAGACAAATTGCGCATTAGAAAAGATTTGTGGCTCAATCGAGGTCAGTTTTGAACTGATTCCAGCTGTGCGAGTGTTTGTTTATTGTATGGTGATGAAAAATTGGAACCCTGGAACAGGCAAGAAGATAAAAGACTGAATAACGGTGAGCATGTGCGCTATGACTGACTGATGACATTTTATTTTTTGAAAAGAGCAAATCTCCCAGATGTTAAAGGCGTGAGCACTTGCTAGTGATGTACATAAGTAGGTATATTTTTTTACACAAATGCTTGAATGAAGTCACAGATTTCCGAAAAGTATCCGAAACATATGGACAGACTCTCTTTTGTCTCGATTTCTTTACAATTTTTTGACATAAAAACCTTTCTTGGGTATATAATGAGTAGGTACGTATGTTTGTGTAAAATATATGTACGTGTATTCTATGTGGCCTCCGCTTATTAGAATCGCCGGTTAATAGAATCAAAACACACTGGACAAACGTGATCACAATATCCGGCTCCTATTGTGCATACATAGTCATATCTCGGGAATTAAAGTCTTGTTAGACAAGTTTATTACAGTGGAACCTCTCTTAACAACCGAAATTTTGTAAAGGAGTACGAAATTTCAGTTTCACAGAAAGGGAAATCCCGTTTTCACATTTACCTGTGTGTCTCAACTTCTGCGCTAGTGCAAAAGATTGTGCTTACTCATTTTTCATAGTTTGTATTCAGAAATTATGTGAATTAAACTTGAAAAAATGACTTAAAATCAGAGCTGGGCGGTACTCGAGTACAAGTACTCGTAGATTGTACTCTGAGTACTTTTGGTGTACTCAGTACTCAGTCCACGAGTACATTTCTAAAACCTGTACTTGTATTCGGTACGTTTTTGAGCCTAAAATGTACTCGAATACTTCGAATGTACTCGAGTACTTTAGAATGTACTCGAGTACATTCAAAGTACTCGAGTACATCAAAGGTACTCGAGTACATTAAAGGTACTCGAGTACATTTCAAGTTCTCGAGTACATCTTTGGATTTATTGGAATACGTTAAACCTACTATGATACGTAATTTGAATTTATATTGCAAGTAGAGACTTGTTAGGTGTCGTGGTTATTAGTAGTGGTAAAGTGTGAATGTATGGTTCTCGTTTTTAATTCGAGAGTGTTGGTGACGAAATTGTTGTTTTTAAAACCCGTGTATTATGATTGAATTGGTTATTTTAAAAAGTCTTTGAAAAAAAGACGGAATCGTCATTTTATAGAGTATAGTCTGAAATCCTGCTCTGCTATTGCTCCTTTACGTAAAAACTGAAGTAGGTATATTATTTATATGAAAAAATTGTGATTTATGATGGGCTCTAATCGAAGATGTCCCATTTGTCCTTTTGGAAGTTCCATCGCGAGACCTTCGAGGACAAGCACAAGTCCTGGGTGTAGCCATTCCATCTAGCTGATAAAAGGTGCCATTGTCTTTGGCATCATAAACGAGGTGAAGATTCTCAGTCTCCATATATTCCGTGAGGTCCTCACCATTATTGTCTGTGGTTCTAAATCCCCAGTTGGTGTGATTGCTCCCATTATTAAAGTCTCGCATTATGACAGATGGATGTGGGAGGGCTGAAGGAATGACTGTGTGTGGCCACTGGAGTCTATCAGGTTTATAAACGTTGACGACTTTTGTGTCTTATTTTGATGGTGACTGGTGACCAAGGACACATTACCTGATTTAAAACAATGTTTTCCAAATCCAAATCAGGCCGTCGCGTACGTTGGTGGCCACGCCGCGCCGTGGACAGCGCCAGCTAGGTTGAAACCGGGAACCGTAGGTACCTCTGGTGGTGAGTTGGTTTAAGTTTGCTGTGTTGGTTTCCTGTAGCAGTATAACACCAATTCATAGCTCTTTTGTCAGTTTTGTCAGATATTCGGTCTTAGAAGTACATACTTATTTCTTCTATCTTCTATTTTTCCAAGGTCTCTTGTCTTATTGCCCAGAGGAGAGCTGTTTTTGCGATTTGTATCATTTACCATACCATGTTCTATTTTCTTGTTTTTAATTCAATCCTCTTTGGTTTATCTGCTTTCTCTCTTCCTTATTGATAGAATTTTGCCGTTATAACGTTGCCCGGGGGTGCACCACGTGGAGGCGTTATTTTACCCATTTTTTTAATGTAATAATATTATAGTTATACACTTTTTTGTAAAAAATTTATTTCATGCAGTTTGTTGTAATGATCGATTCAATTGCTCGCAATTTAATTATGTTTTGAAACATGCGCAAAGTTGTTAGAGGTTTATAAAAGATTTGCGTTTAATTAATCACTCATGTACTCGGTACTTGTACTCGGTATTTTGTACTCGAGTACTTCGATCTGAGTACTTGTACTTGTACTCCGAGTATATTTGTGTGCAGTACTTGTACTCAGTACTCGAGTATTTTTTTCCTGTACTCGGAACAGCTCTGCTTAAAATACAAAAAATGTCATTAAATATGTTAATGTAAAATCATTGAACAGCTTCACTAAAACAAGGAGGTAGCAAATTTAATAAATGGTAGGTATGCTGTTACATGTATTCCAATTACATTCTTTAAAAATTTATGAATAATTTTACATATTCATATAGAATATACTCTAGAAAATAGTATTTTTTACACATGGAACTATATTTCAATGATTTGTAAGGGAAAAATTGCTTTGCATAACAAGTAATACTCTGAAATGAATTATGCTTGTTACAAGAGGTTCTACTGTAATTGATTTCCAGAGAAAAACTGAATTGGACTGTTTATAGCGTTAAACCTAAATCATTATAATTTTTATTGCATTATTTCAAATACTATGAGCTAAGAAGATTGTCCTTAAGTTATTTTGAAGTATGACTAAATTATTAGTCCAATAATTTCAAATGTTAGGTATAGGACACAGTTCTAAGACCATAACTCACTAGGGTGAAAGTACATACACAAATAGTTAAAGAATACAAATAAATTTTCATCATCTTTCACTCCAAGCAAAGCATGTGTTATGTAAGAGGAAACCCACAACCATCAATATAAAAGTCGGCTATGTAAGCTCTAGGCTACCAACTATTCAGACTGGGAAGTCTTGAAGTGATACATTTTTTTCATGTGGTATGAAAAGATGTGATAATTGCATAAACATACCAGTTGGTTAAACATTTTTTTTTTATTTATTTATACTTTATCCATTCAGTCATTAAATTACTGACAGAATACAACTTAAATAATAAAAACAAACACAACACTCAACATGTTTGTACACTCAGCACCACTGTTATAATTTTGTCTCCTCTCTCAAATATTAATGTAGATAATATTCATTTCATCTATGGCTAAGCCCTGAGTGTGTGCCGAGTAAATCTGTGGATCACGCAGTACCCCTGGTTCTCTACATTCTTAACACATTTTAGGAGGAGAAACTTAGAAACATGTATATTTTATAGGTTCGGGGTGTTCAAATTGGGGATCGACAATAGTCACCTTTTGTAGTGGTGCGGGAAACTTATAATGATGGAAATATTCAGTATTGTGTATTGGTGATAAACTTTGCTTCTTAGTTTACAAATTTATTCTACGTTAATAATACTTTCTTTATTCAAGAAAATATTAACTAAGTACATTTTTCTTATAAAATATATATTTAACGTCTCCAAACATTTTTCAAATCTGTCAGAAAAATAACCCGCATAAAATGTAGTAAGATACTTTGGGGTAAACTCAGCATGCCCCGCTCAACATTCCATTTGAGCAGGTGGTACTCAGGCCTTAGCTTTACAAGTTACAATAATAGATAATTTCACCCCATCAAAATAAACACAATCATTTGAAATGAAACTTAATTGTAATCAATACAAATTTCTTTTTAAAATCTCCATCTCCGATATGAATAAAATATTTTATGCAATTTTTGAGTACCTACTTTCCAAAAGCTTATATTTTATCAAAAATCACAGATTGTATTTCAAACAAGTCAAAAAAAAAAAAGAGTAAATGAAATACCTTTAGAATTATTACACTGGCTAGTAAATGTATATATAGATATTTGATAGTGACTAATCTCTCAGTAAACTAACTTCATAACAGAATTTAAAGATTACTCCAAATAACACCCATCACTCTATCATTACTATCGGCTAATATCTTTTCTTTTGTTTTGAATGCATTGCTCTAAGGACAAGTACAATATTTGGACCAACGATTGAACTCACCTCCTGGTGATGCAGGGTGGAATGAATATATCGAGGAAAAAACAAATTAGGTAACTTCTTTACGTTTCAAATAATAATTTAGGATTACATTGCACCGGGGTAGTTCAACCGTCAGATCAAAATAAGTCTCTTTAAAACTACATAAATTAAGCATCGTGTTTTAACAAATTAACAACAAAATTATCGCTAAAGACTTTTATCTACTACAGATATACTAAACCAGAGGCAGCGGCATGAGCTAGTAATGCATTGGCAGCCTGCCTGGCCTCCAAGTGAAGTGTCAGTTCTTTGGCCCAGTCTTGAGCTATTGTTGAAGCGCCTCCTTTTAATAAATGGACGTACCGCAGGGCTTGTTCCCATTGACCACGATCAACAAAATATCTGTGGGATTTAAAAATAATGTTTTGAATTACATCTGCTATAAGGAAGACAAGCGTGCACTTAGGCCTAACGCATCAATCAGTAGATAGATAAATAATTCATACTAAATCAGTAGCGTGAGAAAGCAAAACTACATCTAGTTTTAGAAATATTACTATAATCCATCGTTTCATAAGATACTTTTGTCAATGATGTATAATTTTTTTAGGGGAACTATAAAAGATATTGGAGTAGGATAAACCATGGCTTTATTGCTAAGGCAAAACTCATTGGCCTTTTATAATATTAACAACATAATGTGCCAAAACTTACATCACAAGTAAAGAAAATCCCGTTGATGGGGAAGTAAGTCAAAACTATATAAAAACCTAATCTAAGTATCTTATTCAATGTGCATGTTAGTAGAGAAAACAATTTGTCATCTGAAATCAAAAAAGGCGAGAAAAACGTAATCCATAGACATTTCAAATAAGAAACCATTCGATTTCAGTAAAGTCAACATTGTTATCTTATGGTTGGCTAAAAAGAACATTTATCTACACATTGATGCGTTGGGCCTTGCCGATTGTATAAATTTAATTTAGCAACATACCTAGCTCTTTCGAGTATATCGTAAGTATCTAATTCAGAGAAATTAGTGGGTTCATCTTTTAACTCTTTGATAGAAGGAGGTGCCGGTTTCGCTGACAGTTTACCTTGAAGCCATGAAAGTAAAAATATGTGTAAACTACCACCTTGAGCCGGAACCAGAGCTAATGAACGACACACTTTCTCCAGCTGAAAAATACAAACATATATAAATAATTGGTAAATTAGCAAGATAGAAATTGAAAAAAAAGGGTGAACTATTTTACCTTTATAAATCTATCTCTCAGAGCGACCTCACTTAGTACTCCTCTCTCTCTAGCTACAGCCGGCACTCCTCTCAACACAGATGTGACTAACTCATCGGAATCGGCTGTAAATATAATTTTACGGTTAGATTCACTAAAATTTAGCAGAACTGTCAGTTAAAACACACTATTTAAAGTTCTTACAGAATTAACCTCATGAATAATGCTAAATACGGATATAAATACACAGCTAAAAGAATGTGTTTACCTGCAGCAGCGGCAATGGCGTCCAATTCTTTACTCACAGACACTCTCATTTCATTACTTGTTCTTCCTCTTAAGACCCCTTCTAATGCTTCGCAAGCTACCCACAATAGTTGCGCTTGTTTTGCCATTTTGTCAACATCGTTGCGAGCTTAAAAACAATAAAAAGATCCTGTGTAATAATCCTAAGTATACAATCCAAAGAATCGTAAAAATTGTTTGGTAAAATACCTTTTAAAGCTGAATCAATTCCTTGTAGTCTGCCTAAGACTGTAGCTAATTTGACACCTTGGACCGCTCTCTCTGCTGACAGTTTATCTTCGAATGCTCTTTGCTCTTCTTGTATGACCTGTACATAGATGAAGAACAATGAGAACAAAATTCTATCATAGCAAATCTAGAAGTTTCTATGTAGTTAGTAATTTTTGTATTGAAGAGCTGGTGATAGCAAGAAATTGACTCGTTCAATTTTCCATCAGGGTTTTGAAATTAAAGTTCAAATAAAAGATTGTATAACTTTTCCACAATTTTTTATTGTCCTGACTAGTTTCGTAGGCACACGTCCTACATGGCCACAGGAGACTAAGAAACTAAATTCGAAACAAAGAAGGTACAAACTCTTATGAAGATACAGATATTACAGGAGTAATAAACTCTTGGTAGGTGAGACTTTGATGTTAATTTAATACCAAGTACATACTGTATCCCAGAATCTGAAATTATTACCTCCTAAATTATCAAACTATATTACCCTCGATTGGAGTCAAAAGAGGGTTCTTAAAGGAAAAATTTCAGTCGAGTGTGTCAACTATTCTAAAAGCAGTCAAAGAATTTGAAGAAACTGGCTGGACTACTATGGACAATATGACTCCTTTGTGTGAACATACCCATTGGTCTTTTAAAAACATTGCTGTCGTAAATGAGAGTGTCGCTGAAAACATCAATTCTGAAACGGTCTCAACGCAGAAAGTCATGGAAAGAATATTATTATAGGTCTGTTATGTTATTTTTGTGTTTGCTATTGTCAGGAGAAGGTTCTTATGAATGAAAATGTTGAGAAAATTGAGCGGAACGGTAGAATATTTAAGAAAATTAAACACACGTAATTTTGGACAGTATACATTTTTCTATTTTTGAAATTAGTTTGACATAACTGTTTGTAGCTTGATACCTGTTCTGTGTGATTATCCAACGTGTCTTGCAGATGCATCTGATGAATATGCAACTGTCTCTTCAACTGGGCGGTGGTTTCTTTGTTCCATTCAGCTCTGGCTATTTCCATCTAAAAATCAGTGTCGGCTCAATTGATATTTTCACATAATAAATTAGCTAGCTGTTGATATAATTAAGTAAGTAATTTTGAATTGGTACCTTTCTTTGATAAATATCTTCCAATTCTCTTCGTTCCTTGTTCAGGGCGAGTTCAATTTTTGCACGAAGGACGTCTTCATCAGTACCTGGAACAGTTCAATGGGTGATACTCAATATACATGATTAGGAACAAGCTTAACCTTTGGGTGGCGAATATTATTATGTTTACGTAACAAATAGAAAGAGGGAACAATTATAACAACATTGTTCTTCACGAATATGTAACAAATAATGATTCTAACAATTCATTACTGATGTTCTATTTTTAAATGGAACAAACTACTAAGGGCTAATGACCGTCTTCTACTGTTATTTCGAAGGCTGACTTCACGTTAACAACGTTCGCTTAGGTTGTTTATATTTTAATTATGTAAATAAATAAAATAAAATTATGTAAATATGGTAGTTTTAAACTAACCTTGTAAGGCTTTGTTAACTTTTTCAGCGAGTATCACTTCCAACTGCGCAAGCTGCTGTCTGTACAAGAGAACCTTCCTCAAGGCAACCAGGAGCAGGGCGTCCGGATCACCTCCTCGGGTGTCCAGCTTCTCACTCGTGATGTCGGCATGGGGGAACAAGGCCTAAAAGTGTCTCATTCAAATTATTATGAATAAAATCGTTGAAGCTAGAAGGATTCTAAAATCAGCCACATTAATGCTAGACTGATATGAGAGATTCAGGACTTATGATCTCACTAAATCACGTGGCGTCTTTTGAATGTTTTTGAGAAACTGTAAAAAGAAGTGTATTAAGCAACAACAATTTTGTTGTGATTCCACACCAAAAGCGTAATGTAATATACTATGTGTGTAAATATTATATTGTTTTCAATAAATTAAAAAAAAAAATTCAAAAAAGCATTAAGGCGTATCTCACTCTATTCATGTTCTCAATCTACCAGAGCAATCCTCAACACTATAACTACAGTCTACTCACAAATTTAAGAATCATCGCCACCAATGACTTTACTAATTCATTTTATTACATTTGTTGTGTTTTATTTAAGTACCTCAATTTCTTCAACAAACTGCTTTCTGGCTTCTTCAACCTGTGGCCAAAACTTGGATGAGATGTCGGCATTGGATTTGTGTAAGTCGTATTCCTGCTTCAATGGCTTGATTGTCTCTCTCAACTTATCTGCTTCTGCCCCAACGAAGTTTTCTAACAAAACAAAGAGTGAGAAGTATGTGAACAATTAAGGAACCAAAGGAAATAATGAACGACAATGATTATTGATTGCAACATGTCTATTATCAAAATGTAATGATATCCTATCATTAAACACTCAATAAATAAATAAATTATGTATAAAAATATATTGGGAAAGTATTCTTCGTTAATTTCATTTCTTACAGATTTAATTCCGAGTTTTTAGATAGTTATTTGTTCAGAACTTACCTAGATTTTTAAGAGCTTCTTGCAGTCTTGATTCAGCTTCCATTTTATTCTTGGTGGCCTTTTTAAATTCATCCAAAGATCCTTTACCAACATTTCCATGCACATAATGTTCCATTGCCTGTGAAATAAAAGTAGTAACGGATTATAGATTTGAAACATATTATGAATTCATTTCAAAAGATGAGAAAAATAAATATTGCACATACACTGTGAACTTTTATTTTATACTCTTTTAAAACTGCAATGCTGTGGCGGTATGCAGCGCAAACTTCTCCGCCAATCTTCTTCACATCTGTGCTCATTTCCGACAAGATAGGGATTGAAGTGGAATGGCTGACAGGCGGAGAAACCGGAGTTGGAACTTCCGTATCCTTTTGAATTTGTTTTGGTTTTTCTACTATTGGGGGTGGGACAGGAATAAGAGGTTGTATTTCTGAAATAAATCAGTAAAAGTCAGTACATTTGGCTTTTACCTAAATATAACGTTAAATATTCTTAAAGGAATGCATGCATTTAATTTTTTTTATTTTATAAATAGAATCTGTGCTCTCTCAAAGCGAACACAGATACAATCTTTGACTCTTTTACAGTAAGCTACTAAAAGCTTGTATCGTGAAAGACGAAGATGGTCAGCACCTGGGATCAAACCCACGACCTCCAGTACGAAAGTCGGCGACGGAACCGCTAGGCTACCAACCACTTTGAATATATTCTCAAAATAATTATTATTCCCTTTCAGCATTTGAAAAACAGTAGAGGATCTAAAAAAAATTTCAATGTCCACATGGTTTTAGATTACCTTTAGGTTTACTTTCTTTGACTGCTATGGGTTTTTCCTTTTTCAGATCATCACGAGCTAACGGTAAATCTTTGAGTTTAGGGGTCACTGGAACACACACAACATGACAGCCAAAGTTAAAATTAGTATGTTAATACAAGCTGTATGGTATGTTACAATTATTATGGATATTACCTAATGACTTTAAAAGAAATTCGTCTTTTTTTACAATGTAAAAATGTTTTTTACAAGACTGCGAAAAGAGATACGATTTAGCCAAAAAAGCAACAAAAACAAGCTAAAATAATATTGAGTTACATCACGATATTTAGAAGTTCAATTCAGTTATTCCCAAGATGAAGAAAAAATATATATTGATCAAAAATCATTAGAAGAATAATATATTATAGATTATTCTCCTTCCAATAGTGTCATATTGGGTCATCTCGACATTCATGGTCACTTCCGTGGCCTATGCCAAGTGTAATAAAATGGCCCCCAACAGTATCGGTGTTCCCATAGTAACAACATTCAAACGACAGTTTTTTTACGTTGTTACCATGGGAACACTTAGGCCCCAGCTAAGGAGTTATTCTTCGTCATGTTGTTTTCCTGATAATATGAAAAATATTATAATTTTTAATCCACACTGGTAATTAATGTAGGTACTTTACTGATATCTTAATATACATAAACAGTATGTTTGGTTTATAAAAATAAGAAAGTTATTTAAGTATATTAAAGGTACAGGTCAAATCTATTTATAACGAATACCGAAGTAACGAAATTTCCAGTTTAATGAATCGTCAATTTGTCCCCTAAAAACTTCCAATATAAAATGTACTGAACCAAAATTTAGTGCAACAATGTCGATCTCAGTAGGTTTAGTGAAATTTTTTTGTTTTAAAATTTTAAAATCGTGTTACAATTCTGTGGTGGCATGGTAAAAGGCATTAAGTCAGTGGGATGAAATTTCTCAGTATGGCGGATTTATTTGTCAGTATTTTAAGAGGTTTCATTTTTGTCAAATATTATTTAATACAAATAAAATAGATCAACTTTGATGCATTTACTTCGTTAAAAAGGGTTCACTATACGATAACTCATATTTATTTCTTCAATATTTCTTTGTTTATATGCTTTATTTATAATGCGTGTCTTTTTACCTTGACAATTTTGGCTCATAGGTTGAAAAAATTTGTACTTAGGTCAAATTTTACAAGGAAATATACCCAGTTACTCTCTATCACATGCAAATTTATTATTTTTCAACACTTACATTTTATTCTTCATAAATATTAGTTATTTTTTAGCTTACCTATTATTATTTTCTAGCATAGCATTCCCAGAACATCAGTAGGTATATTTTTTTTTGCTCAGAATGTAATATTGTTAAGTAATAAATGAAGAATATTCTTTCAATAATAAAATGAAATTAGTTAACTATAGGTATTATTACCTTTGTTAAGATAACCCTCTCTCACAATGTACCGATCCTTCAAAACAGAGCTGAGGGATTTATACACGGTTTGCAAACCAGATAAATATTCGGAAATTTGAACATTACAACCTAACGGCGAACGTTGTCAACGTAAAGTGATCACACTAATCCAACCTTCGAAACAACATTAGAAGATGGTCGTAAGCCCGTAGTGGTTTGTTCATACTATTTTAAAATCGAACTGTATAATCAGTCATCAGTTGTTGATATAATAATTCGCACTAGCACGACTTTCTTTAAATTATATTAATAATAGTATTAATAGAAATGAAAAAATATTAAAAAAAAATAATAATATACAGAGAGTATTACCGATTTATTGTCTATAGCTTAACAATAAAAACAACGAAAGTTGTAAACAGATTGGTCGACAGATAAGGAAGATACCTGCCTCAAAGTTCACAAAATACATTATTTAAACACATTTTAAAAAGGTCCACTTTTAAAAGAACGGCTTCTCACGGCAGCTCTATCATAGACAACACCGTTTTACTTCGTGGTAGACAAAATTCGACGCGCGTCGTTTTACCTTGCCAAATAAAATTAATATTGAGTTATGCCGGAATGAAAAAATGCTTTTAAATCCTTTATAAGTGGATTTTTTTAAACTTATGTTTTTGAACTTTGTTCTGTTTGTGATAATGTATGATGTAGCGCATATAACTCAAAATGCTGAAAAACGCGACTTAATGCCTTTTACCATGCCACCACAGAATTATGGTAAGTATATGTAAATTTCTCAAACTTTAGTTTGTCCTTGGCATTGGCGAGTTCGCAAGTGTTTGCTTACCATATTTCCTTCACGTGATTGATAAATTCTTGAAATTTGTTATTGTTCTCACGTAAAAATAACTACCTACTGTGTTCTGTTAAACTTTGTGTACCCAACGATTCTTGAAATTTTTTCAAAAACAATAAAATTTAGTAATTTTGTACAAAAATAGTCATGATGAGATGAGATTAATGATTTTGTGTTTTGCTGTATTCATCATTAGTGTCTCAAACGATTCTAAAACTTTTTTCAGAAACAATACATTACGATACGTTAATTCAACCTGACAAGGATAATTGTTTCCAAAAGTAAATTTTTGATTTGTTCATTAAAAAATAAAAACCTGTTTCTTTGTAACCCAAAATGAACACATTTAACCTTTTCCTTCATTGTTTTTATATATTTTATCAATAAAGTCTCACAGTTTGAAAATCATTGGTTCATTTCTCTAATGTCCCTAGCTAGGTAGGTAGGTACCTATATTGTTTTGATTAATGGCAGTAAGTTCGGGTATGTATAATAATATTAAAAATAGTTTATTTGACATCAGTAGGTATAATATGGTGACACAAAAAATTAAAAATGTATCATTTCCTATATATTCAGTATAACGAAATATTTTTTATGGTCCCGTGAAGGTCATTATACCGAGATTTGACCTAAAATATTGAACACTTATGGTAAATTGTTCCAAAACAGTTAAGCATGAATAGACAACAAATTAAAAAAGGTAGAGATTAAAACCAAATTCAGTAAATTAATATTGACTTACTTGGCAGGTCGATTGGGGGTTTATCGTCTTTCTTTTCAGAACCGAAAACGAATTCAGAAACAGAATTAGACAAATCTGAAATCTGTGTAAATATTTCAGAACCTGGAATCGGTTTCTCTTGATTCATTATAGCGATGGCGTCATCAGTCCACGGAGCATATTCCTTTAAAAGCTTACGGAAATCCTCATCATTTCTGCAAAATATAAATAGGTAAGTTATTGTTGGCACGTTACTACTTTATTTCATAGATGTAATCACAAATTTATTTACTTCGCATAAGCCAGGGTAGCCCCAGTAATGGCAGTTGCCCCAAATATTGTCAGTAATAATTTAGATCCAAAACCAGCTTCTTTGAATTCAAACTGTGGAGGTGTGTTGGAGCTGTCACTGTGAGAGTTATGGGATCCACTTGCGCCCGATGACGAACCATCTTTGTTAGCCGAGCTGGATAATCGTGTGTCTATCTACAAAACAGATTTTTTTTTTCAGTAAACATTGTATAGCACAAAACCTATCTACTTCAGTTCCAGTCACACTAATTTCATATATACTATCAGTAATTATTTACTTCGCGGGCTTCTTCGATTTTTCACGATTTTTTTATATGAAACACATATCAAATTTATATGCAGATTGGTAAATAAGCATGTTATGGATTGATTTGATAACATTTGAAGTATTTTATCAACCAATTTTAAGTAAAAATCAATTTTAAAAGTTGCCTATTTTCTCATACAAACTTTTCTTTCATGGAGTGACATTTTATTTTTTGATTCTAAAATAGGTGTTTTTGTCTGAAAAATGAAGATATTGTTGGTCATTGTCGTTTAGTTAGTCAATTTGGATAGATTAGGGGATTTGATAACATCCTCGAATGATAACACTACACTCTGTTAGGTTGAAACATATTCATTTAGAAGGGTTTTGTCACAAATCGAAGAAGCCCGCGAAGTAAATAATTACCATACTATCTAATGTGTTTTTTTTGAAAACTGAGTGACATAGAATTATCAATCTTTGATACAGTCAAACACATTAATAAACTCAACATTAGGGACAATTTCACAATTATAACTCACTTGGTGTTGAAATAAACCAACACTGAAATTCTATTTTCTTTTCTTGAAAACTTTCTTAAATGCAGATTCGATTTTAAATGTAGAAATCGGCGATATATCAGTACTCCAATGGTATATTATGCTTATTCACACTGAGTATTTGAAAACAGCTTAGATGTTATTATTAACATATATCTATACATGACATTTTGTGTGTAAATGCAGTTTTATAGGTTATATTACGTAAGGTCGACAAATAATAACAAATTGAGCTGTAACTTGAAATACTTAATAATAATTTAGTTTATTCAAGTCAAGTATAAAGCACACAACGTAATTTCATTGATTTATTTATAGCTAATGACAGTTAAAGGGTATTAATAATGTATAAAAAACTAATGATATAATTTGGACATCAGTCAAAAATCACCGGTTTAAAGTTGTGAAGATTACCTTTGTTCGATGTTTTCTTGTAACAGATAACAGGTGCCTGTAGGCATTGGAACTCATTTTACTGCCATACATATTATTAATATTTAAATTTCTCCTCCCCTCTTGCAAATATCCAATATTTCGGAACGATTTTCGGAATCACTCAAACGTCAAAAAGATCAAAAACGTCACTAATCCAAGACCACAGAGAAAAAAAAACGAAAAATCCATAGATATCTATATCAGTTCGTTAACAATCCTTCTTTCCTTTTTTCATTACAGGACCTCTATTCTGTAGCAAGTGTAGGGTAGTCACTTGAAAAAAAGTGACTATTAGGCGATACATTTTGTATGAAAAACGTCGCACAGAACATCAATTAGCATCACAAACAATTTAAAAACACATGACAGACTCTGGCTTCTTCCCGGCGCGGAGTAGGTAAACGCATAAAATTATCTGCTCAGGTATATTTTAAGTTTTTTTTTTGATTTTTCAATATTTTAATTCGTCGGCGGGCCGCAGAGAATCTGACAGCGGGCAGCATGCGGCCCGCGGGCCACGGTTTGTGCATCGCTGATCTAGGGGGATAGGGAGGCAACGAGAGCTCTCCGCTGATGACCTTCTCCACACCCTTGCCACCTTTGAAATTTTTTTGACCTGGGTACAAACATAAAAAGGCCATTCCTAAAATTTGGTATAGGTACGGAAAGCTGAAAGTTTGCTTAAAAAGTTCATTCCGATAATTTTGTATCTGGAAAGGTAGTTATAGGTACCTACTATATTTCTTTTACCCGTCACGCCTTGTCCGCCAAGGGGGTAGTGTAGCAGACAGGGCTACATCGACACAAATTTACTGGATCGTCCACAGCTTTCACAGTCCCAGCGGCTTCCGTCCCAGGTCGGCGTGAAGAAGAGAAATACTTAGCCCACAGTGGCAAGTACGTGCAGAAAGAGAGAGGTGTTGTAAGGTGTACCAAATAAAGTAATTTTTGTATGAAGAAGAAGGCAGGAAGAGTCAGTTTCCGAAGCGAAGTCAGTCAATACTATTCCACGATACGATGATAACGCGATTTCGAAAATCAAATTTGCTCTTATTAAATTCAGTTCTCTCTACACTGGCGGCAAGAGTGACCCATTCACACTTGCGTTAGGCGAGGATCGTTTAAACAGGACCCCTCCCCGCGCTCATCTCACTCTGACCGTCGAAGGAGGAGGTCCTCGGAGACTGACTGCCACATACCTAGGGACCGTTCAAGTATTACGTAACGCATTTTTTTAACATTATTGACCCCCCCCCCCCCCCCCGAGATGCACCGTAACGCTCTCAGCTGGTAGGACGATATTATAGTAATATTTCTTACAAATTACTTAAATAATCTATATGGAGCTTGCTATATACTCACTCAGAAATTATTATATTAAAACTTAAACACACAGAAATAACAAATCAGTGGATCTACAGGTAATTAATTGTGAATTAAAGTGCAGAAAACAAGTGTTTACTCTGCGGTTGTAAACATTTTCGAAGTTGAAGCTCTTACATTGTGCGAGCGAGATAACTATAGTGCATGCTCTGCAGTAGTCAGAAATTTCGGGTTTAAATAGCCGGACTTGAATAATAAAAAATATAATAATAATTATTTGCAATGAGTGTCGTTCATAACAGGTAGGCAGAGAGAACGGATCTCCACTCCTTTCTATATCCATGCACACTCCTTTCGCTTCTTCCACCGACATTCAACCTCTCCTATTTTCAAGGGCGTCGCCAGCTCAAAGCCTAGGGAGGGGCAATTGAATCCAGTCATAGGCTATTCTCCGTATATCCTATATTATGGAGGATGAGAAATATATTAATTAAGTATAAAATATATTAATAAGTAAAGTCAAGAGTATGAAGATTTTTTTAGGATTTAACGGCAAAGCACGGTCTTGGAACATTGGTTGCTTTGCAGTTGCCTACATTTTTTAATCTCTAGGGGGGTGGCAGCTGCCCCCCTTGGCGACGCCCTTGCCTATTTCTCTTACTTCTCATCTGGCCTTCCAAGGACGAAATCGATGTGTTCGATTCACGTCATTATCGGTCGGCCACTCCCTTTCACACCTTTCCTTTAAGCCTTACAAATTCTCTTTGTCGTTCTGTTTACATCCATCCATTCTACGTGCCCAAACCTCTCAACTTTCATTTTTGACACAATAGGTACTATATAACCTTCCATACCATATGTTGGAATGGGCATAACCCAATACCATATTCCTTCCTAATATTCTCATTCATTTCCGTATCCCATAGACCAAGGGCGGGGTTACGGGGGTCATGCATGACCCCCCCCCCATGGGTCAAAAGTTTAGTACCCAGATTCCAAATCATCGAAATGACCTTTTTTAAGGAAAAGGATAGTTTCCTGATACCAAATGTTGGAAATGACCTTTTTTACTATGTGACCCCCCTGGCGCCAAAGCTGGATCCGCCCTTGCCATAGACTGCCATAGAGTCTTTACACAATGACATATTATATTCTTCACGACATGAATAGTACCCGTACCTATTCTATGTTTTATCGGAAGGTACCTAGTCACGGAAGTGAAGTGAGTAACAATTAAGATACATTTTGTATGGAAAACGTCCATACGTATCGAATGCGAGAATCGCTTTTGTTGCTAGAAATATCTTTGTGGCGGCGCTATATACACGTTTTTTCCCATACAAAATGTATCGTGTAATACTCACTTTACTTCTGTGACTAGAATACCTTCCGAACTTATAAGGGTACAGGTAACAAAAGCTCAGAAAAGAAAACGAGTTGATGCGTTGATAGGTAATACCTACATAAATGGATGAGCTTATTTTGAATATTCTCATACCCCCCCCCCCCCCCATTCACTATCACTCCATCCGTCCAAATGGAACGATGTCACTCCAAATTTCGTTGAAATGATTGAAAAAAAAATACTCAAGTGAATGGGAAAATTATTTTGGACATCCAATGGATGAAATTCATTTGGAGTGATGGTGAATGGAGGGCTATAGAAAGTATAAGAAGAACCAAAACGTATCGTTACACGGAAAGCTATAGGTAGGTACATAACGAAAAGGCTGTTCCTTCAGTTTTTGGACACATCACTTTACGAAGATGGTGCTTGATGTAGGGGAGACCGGGGCAAGATGGGATACTTAAGAGATAAAACGTTATAATATGAAAACCAAACTGTTTATTAAAATTTTCTTTGAACAAATGCAACACTTACAATCTTAATTATCATAATCATAATTTATTATGGCTCTAAACTACATATTTTTTTGGCAATAAGGATCTAAATAACACATGCCAAAAATCCCGTTTTGCCCCATGTTCGGGGCAAAAAGGGAAACGCTATGGGGCATAATGAGTACACATTTTAATCTGGTCGGCAAAGTTCACAATGACATATTATGTGCCTCTCCATTCTCATCGTCTACACCTGCGCGTGAATTATGGGCCTAGCCTTGGCAATCGCTACGAAAATATATTCGAATGGGTTCTGAATATGGTTCCTCTCAGCTAACTGGAAAGTCAAAATCCAAAGCTCTTTCTCACCAGTTATTCTGAGATAATTCTTCTTTCTGTTCTTTATTTAAAACTGTTTTATAGTGCCCTAATGTCATTCTTCCAAAGTTATTATCTAAATCAGTGTCAGCATCTTGAGAACATCGAGCCCTTCTCACTCTACATTCCAAGGTCGATTTAGGCACGTTATATGTACATAGTTAACGTACGAAGAAATCCCATTATCTCTGAAAGCACAGCTCTAACCGCTCTTCTCATAATATCGTCTTCTTCCCTTATCCACCATCTATCTGTTTTGCGTTTATAATTTCGTATCTACCATTTTAACTGCAAACAAAAAATAAACTTATTATTATACCTACAGTAATGAAACACCGCTTAACCTACATATATGGGGCAAAACGGGATACTATGTCATTATGCCCCGACCTTTGCCCCAACATACATATTTTGCAAAAGTACCTACAGTGCTAACCTACAACATTATTCTGCGAAAAAGCAACCTCAATTCGTTAGTTTTATACTACTACAACAAGTATATGGTAAAATAATACAAATAGCACTGATACCTACCTTGGTGCACGTGGATTCAAAATAGAAAATTTCGTAGAAATCCTCCAAAAAATTGTTTTTTCTCGCCACGCAACCAATACACTCGGTGACACACGAGCACCCGCCGAACTCGTGTGACGCGACTAAACACCGAGCGAATGGCATTGTCTTAAGCTCTGGTGCATTAACCAGTCATACACACAAGGACATTTCCCGTCCTGCCCCGAGCTTCGTCTTGCCCCGGTCTCCCCTACCTACCGGTGCCGGCGATGCCTACATCATCCACTTATAGGTTCGACTAAAGAAATGAACAAATTAGAAATGAAATGAAACGATCATTTTGTAGGTACCTACTTATATACGAGTGATTTTGAGTCGCTAAATTAGATATTACTTTCAGAAACAATCATCATCATTATTATTTTTATTAATAAATTTATTCAATTTCAATACCTATCTCAGTAGATACATAATATTAATAATATGGTGAAACTACCCATTAGGTCAAGCCTGTCTTAGGGAGAATTAAATATAGCTAGGTACTTACATATAATGTTATGAAAAAATGGAGCAAAACACAAAATATAATCATAAGTGATACCTACCTACATATTGACCAAATACTTTATGAATGAATGATTAATGTGAAAGAATTATTATTATAGGTACCTACAACAAATTAATAGGTACGGTGGGTACCTACTTAAATACATACCTACCCACTATCTATTATTTTTTGCTAATGACTACCGAATGATATCCATGCACGCATCCGACATTACAAAATTTCTTGGTACCTGATGCATGTTAGTGGGTCCAAAAGCAGGACAATCGTGCTCAGAATATTAATTATTAGGTATAGACTATTGTTTAATTAATCGCAGGATTTTTTCACCAAGTAGGTAGGTAGGTACACTTAATTCCTTTTATTATTGATACTTAAAAAAATTAATAAAATAATTAAAGGTTACCTACCTATACCTTGTTACATTTTTCCCCGGCTCGGATAATCCTCTGTCTAGGGGTAGATGAGATGGGGCATTAATCCTTGTGTCGAGGAAATGACTAAAAGAATGCAGTTTATGATAAAAATATAACATTTATTTAAAACTTACATAATATAAATAAGGCTAGTGCCCAAAACTTAAAACTAAACTTAAAATTAAAAACACATTAAAACCAACATTATAATCTGCCGAATTGTTCATAATATTCACAAACACACAGTCCATATGTCCATTAAATCACAAGAGTATTTGCGCAACACTAATAGTTTACTGTCCTAGAGACAAAATCCACGCACACGCATATCAACTGTGGAGGAGGATAAATCCTCCTCTCCTCCAAAAGGGTAGGGTCGTCACTCCATGCTTTTACACCATGGTCTCAAAATTCACCATCCTCGTAACGTACCCTAAATCGATCTGCCTGACCTGCGCGTCACCACTCCCCGGGCCAAGCTTCCAACCCCGCGCATCCCTGTGACCTTCCACCCCTCTTCATCTCGAGGTTAGCAGGTAGATGCGATATTGGGGGCTGCAGATGTTTCAGCAGGGCCAAAAAGTATCGTTACAACCTACCTACTACACCTACAGCAGATTCCCATTGCGTCTTACACTCCTCTTATACACTTTCCATAATCCTCAGCTATGATAACATTTTCAGTAAATGTTTCGATCAGTTTCTCGGCCCACAAACCACAAATACGATTTCAATTTAAAAGAAAAACAATTTCTGCTAATATTATGATCGAGTTGAATATATTTTGATTCTGTATTAAAAACTTATTAAGATAGCTACAAAGATTATCAACATTTTGGACAAGAAAAACTAACATCTACTGTATCCAATTCATATAATCGCAACCCATCATGTGTGTTATACATCACAATAAGCAATGTTAACAAACGTATTGGACAGACATTTTTAATTTTGAAATAATATGATGTACGCAGTACTCTGGATTATGCAAGTTTTAGCTAAGGATTAATCAGCAATAGAAAATTTCAGCAGTCGAATTTTACAGATTGAAAGTTGAACATTACATTAACAAACTGAATAATGAAGATATTCGGGGTATGTTTTTCATTTATACTTTAAAAATTCTACTTCAGTATGTCTATGGGTTTTCACCAAATTAAAAAAAAAAATTGTTTTTATAGATATTTTTGACATGCGTCATACATTCCTGCCTCTGTTCTATTTTGGAGCAACTGGATTTCTTAAATGTCAGGGGAATTTTTGCAACTGGAAGAAATCTGCTGGTAGGGGATCCTCGTTATACCAAAGTTGTTCCCATGCGCTTTGACCCATATCAATCTGACAGACTTACAATGGCGTTTCAAAGAACATACGGTTTCAGGGGAGAAAATTTGATTCACGCTATAGGAGCAGGGTATCCCGATCACGAATTAAAAAGATTCAACGCTAAATCATAATGTTAAAATAATGTTTTAATAAATTATTATAAAAAAAAATCATCAATGTTTGCTTTTATAATTTTCCCAATTATGTCTATGATTTTCCATTCGATATTTTTGAATAGCTTTCAACAAATTTCGACAGATGTCTCTATTGTATGACAGCTAAAATGGCGGTTGATTTGAGTGGTGCATTGCAGGCACTATTGCAGGTCAAATAACTTTTGATTGTGTAACACGAGAATTTCCGACGGAGCTGAACAAGTATGTCCAGTATTTTATAGATGTTACGTCGAATTTTGTGTGGAGGTGTTGTGTGTCGAATTCAACGCATGGATTAATATTATTTTAATGTATTGGTTTATTACAGTTGTAAAAATAATATAGAGACAATTAGTTTTGTTTTTTTTTAATAGGTAAATCAATTATTAATTAAATTATTACAGGAATTCAACAAGATGTTGCCAAAAATTGTAAGTACCTACCTAGTATTTTATTTTTGGATGTGGTTCATCATGACATTAATTTTATTCATATATAGGTACATAGTGTAGGTATCTAGTATTTATTTTTAGGAAAATTAATTTCATTTAAAATGTTTTAACCTATAGGTTTTTAAAGAAAATACTTTTTGTTACTTTCTATGTTAATTCAATGAATGTTTTTTCTGTAACGTTGTGATACTTCTCCATATTAAGGTATTTCAATAAAAGATCTTTGCAATATCACTTTAATTAAAGTGATATTGCAAAGATCTTTTATTGAAATACCTTTCTATGTTAACTTTACCAACACGTTGCTTAGTTATGAATGTTATGATAGCATAATCTCTATATTTTAAGGAAGGTATAGGTAAGTTTAAAAGTCGGATAGCTTATATAGGTATCAAAAAATTACGTAGGTAGGTATTATTAAAGCTGGAGCAGATTATTTCATCATTTTATATATCAGGTATAAGAAAAGACTTCTCAATTTGTGTCTATGAAATAATACTTAGGTAAGTAGAAACCGATGGTAAAGCTATGTATGTATTATGACAAAATAAAGGAAGTTGTACAAGGTTCAAAAGTATTATGCGAAAGTATACCTACTTGAAAAAGAGTGTTTTTCTTAAAATACGTAAACATGGTAGGTAAAGCTTTAAGGAATCCGCTTTTTTAGAAGTTTTGCCTCCGTGTTGGCAGCACAGTTCTGCACAATTATTTTTACTGGGTAACACACAAACTTAGACATTCTGCATGTGTTAAGTAGGTACTTATAGATACCGGAATTGCAGAAAATTCAAAAAATATATAGATAGGATA